>JAQPPZ010010623.1:0-334197 GCA_028583015.1 Wollemia nobilis
GCAACCTCACCTGAATTCTCATTTTAAGGCTAAATTCTATGCTTCTTTGTTCTAGTCAATTTTCAACGCTTTTATATTTTTGTTCATACTTAGTCAATTTTTTTTTTTTTTTTTTTTTTTTTAATTTTGGCTAGGTAGAGATGTAGCCAATTTTTGGCCTACATTATGGCACATCTCAAGGAAATTTACTTGGAAAGTCACAGAACTTAGAAAGCCTTATCCTTGAATGAACAATACCTTTGGGAATGAGACAAAACCTTACTAAAATTTTAGAAAGGAAAAGGGTACTAGGTGCAACCACTATAATATTCAAGAGAAAACAAGATAGAGTCGTGCTAAAACATAAAAAGAATATGTGAAGGTTTGAGGGACTACAAAATTAACCTCATAATACACATTAAAAGAAAAGTAAAGGAAAGGAGAGGAACAAAACAAGGTACAAAAATCTATAAAATACAAAGGAGGAATACAAGGAAGATAATAAAAAGTAAGCTTTTATAGGAGATATGGATGAAGGAAAACAAACATGCTAGGGAATGAGAAAGGAAGAAAAAAAATTAAGAGAATTGAAGGTATAAAAAATGATAAAATTATGCATGATACTGTACCTCCATATGTATACTCCATCAAGGTGAAAATTGCATATGTATATTCAATTGAGGCACATAGGCACTTACAAGGTAGATAGATTTCCATAATATAGACAATTTTCTGAATTTTATGCGTTTCTCTCTACTTTGGGTATGACCAAAATGCAACTTCCTCAACTATATATCCTTCTTTTATAGTTTATTGTTTGCATTCTGAGACTCATATTTCTTATGATAGATTCAAATATTGCTTTGTAAGTGATACTCTTCTTTTATAAATTCGAGTGTGGGTACCTTCATAAGCTGATGCCATGGTATATTTTTGTAGGGATTTCCTATGATATTTTTGATATGTTCGAACCAGATCTAATGCTTTTTTTGAGTCTTTCACACATGTCTCTTTGCCATATACTAAGATCATTTTACATGGGGTATGACATTTTATTTGGTTACATACCTGTGATATTCATATTTTTTTGAAGTTTCTTAATTTTGTTTTAAGCTCATTTTAGTTCCATCCATTGGGCAATAGAGTTAACATAATTTATTCCAAAGCTTGTACTCATACTCCAATTATGCAAGCTTCTATCACTTACTTGGAACATACATGCAACCTACTGTCAGGCTTACTATTCCATCAAGGGGTGTCCTTATCTAATTATTATGATCCTATCTAGATATTTATTTACTTGCTAGCTATGTACACAAAAATTGGCATGGAAGAGCCCACACCTAGCTTCAAAACTTATTTTATAAATTATCCCCTAAATATGCAATGTCCTAACCATATGACTCTAAATTTGTACTTCTCTTTGTATCCCTGATCAAATATTTCATAGAACTCCTTTTTAATTGAAAAAAAATAAATTTTATATCACTCTTTGGGTGATGAATGAATATCACTAATGATGGCTCATCCACCTTAGAGACCTGACACAACTATTCCTCACAAGGTATTTGAGCCATCATATATTTCTGTAGATATTCACACATGCAAATTTAGAAATCCTAAGCCTCAGCACTTCATATTTCATTGATTGCTCATGTGAAATAGAAAAGGATCATCATCAATTGATTCTTGGTGTGAGAAAGTCATCACTCTCAACTATTCACAATGCCTATGATGGCATGGCACTGGATTTTCTTTTATTAAAATATCTATCATTGATTCAACATCATTGATGACATATGGAGGCCTGTAGTACTGATCTCACATATATCTTTCTATGATGAATGGGTGGAGAACCTTGTGAAATATTTTGAATATACCCCTAGCTAATTATTTTAATCAGTTGTTCCTTATCCTTGATGTGAAACCCTGAGTTACTAAAGTCATACCTAGAAAGGCATATGCTAAAAAATGGAAGGACATCTACCACTATTATGTCATGCACCACTACCAAATTAGGTTGTCTGTATAACATCATTAGAATGTGCTTCAACATGCTTACAACCCTGATAGTATTCCCCTTAAAATTAAGACATTTAAATTTGTAACACCCTAAAAATGATGCAGTCAATTTATTATAAGGTTAAAAATCTAAAATTTACCTCAAAATCATATTTTAAATAGCTTGCCTCAATTTTTGTGCCACAAATAGGCTTTGTTTTGACCATTGGATGATATCGTCGTCAATTTGACGATATCATCCCTAATTGAATGAAATCATTTAGAGACGAACATCCAGATGATTTTGTATAAAATAAAAATTTGCAAGAATAGAAGCACAATCAAATTAGTTCAAACCTCATGGATTACCTGGGCATAAGTGCATTGGGACTGTTAACTATCCTCCCACTAGATATCTCCCATATTGGTATGAATCCCAACCCTCTAAATTTTTCCTAGCCCTATAAAACCCATGCTTTACTAATGCAATCTCCCTGGCTAATCAAGTACCTGCAACCCAAATCATACTAGTTTCAAGAGCATCCTAGGTATTGTTATTTTCATAGTTTTTATCAGCTCACTAGTAGGTTTTTCACTGTGCATTAGTCAAAAGAAGATCGGATTGTCTCAGACGATCTCATCTCGATTGCAAACGATCCTGTGCTGATTGAAGGTGATCTTGTTGGATTAGAGATGATCCTATTTGCAACCCTCTTGGGGGTAATTATGATCTATAGTTTACATTTTCTCTCATTTCCTTCAGTTAAATTGCATTAGATTAGTTTATTATTTATAATGCATCTAGTGTTCATCTCATGTTATCAATAGGTAACAATTTGTTATCCCTTTTCCTGTTAGTATAAGCTATTATTCTCAGTTAAATCTGAAAATCTATTTCTAAGTCATCAAAAACATTCATTTACATAATGTTAAATAGATTATACTATATTTTGTGATATTTATCTGTATTTTGGCATCAATTTGTGCAGTTGTAGGTTTTAGAAAAAAATGTTAGACGGTTTTGCCTGATTTCAAATGATATCATACGATTTTGGACGATCCTACACAATTACAAACGATTTTATCGAATTGCAGGTGATTACAACAAATTGTAGATGTTATGGAGTGCTTCAAAAGTAGAACCTTCATCAGACATCCGAAACTGAGTTAGTCATTTATAATTTCTTTAAAATACTATGTTAGCTACATTTAATTATCTCTTTGTTTGTTGTCTTCATATAAATTGCAAAAATCGCATATAGAATAGTTTAGTTTCATTCTGGCCAACCTAGGTGATTGAAATTAAAATGAGTTCATCAAACACACCTTCAACCTAGGCTCGGAAGCTATCACAAAATGCTTCCTAGTGAACCCACCATCTGTCGACAAATTTCCAAAGAGGACATGACTCAAGTGTCTCTCTCGTTTGAGGTGTAGCTTTACCATTTTTCCATTCCCCTCTAAGGCACGGATCCATTAGCCTAGAGGAAAGGAGTATGAAAATTTTAAGCCTACATTTTTTGGTGAACCCAACATGAACTACATAGGCATTTATTTTGATTTCAAAAACAAAACAAAAATATATATATATACAAGAAAAACAACAAAAAAATCATCATTTAAAATTTGTATGTTTTAGATTCAATTCTAAGTAGTAGATACTAAATATTACATTTAGAAGTACTAAAGAAACCATGAGTTTTAACTCAAATCAATATGATCCCATCAGTAATATTGGGAAAATTTAGCTGAATGCATTTGTTGATTATGACCAACCTTGTCTATATTCAAAATCACCTTTATCACACTTTTCTCATTTTTCATCCTTACCCTAATAGGACAATCCATTTTCCAATCCTCTTCATAACAATATTATCTATTCTCCCACATATCCATATTATACCTATCGATCCACATACAATCCTTCTCCACCATTTAAATATTCTTCTTTCAACACAATCCATCCATTTCAACAAGAAGATACTTATTCTTCCAATCCTACCATGCACTCACATCATACTTCACAATATTCCTATCATAATTCTACCCATAATAAAGAAAAAAGAGGTAAGAAACCATTAGGTCCTTTTATGACTAAATTCCTAAGGCAAGTATCAAAAACCTCTCGAAAACCTTCATCACGTAAATTTACTAAGTTCAATCAACCAATGGATATAATTCCAAGCATTTACTTGATACAAATAGGATTGAACTCCCTTCCATAAGACAACTTGATACCATAGTAGATTGGTATAAATCTGAGCTATATTGTGAATATCATAGAGTGGATGGACATATGACACAAAAATGTAGAAATTGAAGATGTGCAATTCAAGACTTGATTTATGAGGGTCTTTTTACTATAAATGAATTACAATCTACAACTGACTATAAAACTCCAATAAACAATCAAAATCCTACACAACAAATATCCATAATCAATCAAGACATGGGGATCTCCCAAGAACCCCCATTCAATTATCAACAACAAGAAACCAATCGAATATTTCATCTTAATATGTCTCATCACAATCATATCACTAATATTGTAATAGAAACTACAAGTGAGCAACCTCAAGTTCAATCAACTCAATTTGATATTCAAGAGATGGATTCCTCATTTGACAAATCTCCAAAACTATCTTTGGCTCTAGAGAATGAACCAAAATTGAATTAAAGCATAGATAGCCCATCTTTAGCATCAAAATCTCAATCTGAAATACACTTTGATAGCCAACAACAAGTGATTAATCCTCAAGCAAAGATACCCCTTTTAGAAGTATTACAAAGTTCTTATGTTCATAGGGAAACATTGTTCAAGATAATTAGACAACAATTTGTTCCTCATGATATTTTCCCTAAGAACACAATTAATGATGTAAGCCCTCTTGAGGTTAATCATATTTCATTATATGATGAGGAAATTCCTTCCTCTACTCCACCAGAAGACTCCTCTTTTTATATTACAAGATTCATTAAAGAAACATATATTAAAACTATCATGGTAGATAATGGCTTCTCTCTTAATTTATGCACTTATCAATTACTCCAAAAAATCGAATTAAAAGAAGAATATCTCAATGAATCAAATGTTATTATAAAATCTTTTAACAATGAAGTTCAAGAAACTCCAAGCACTATAATTTTTCCCCTTAAGAGTGGACCCAAGATCTTGGATACTTTACTTTATGTAACATCTTGCCCTTCACCTTACAACCTACTTCTCTTTTTCTTCAAATTCATACGATGAGGGTTGTCCCTTCCAGTCTTCATCAATGTTTGAAGTTTAAACTTGTAAATAAAATTGTTACCATACATGGTGACCCAACATTATTTGAAGAATATTTAATGGTTGAAACATCAAGTTCTATAAATTCTCCATTATCACAATTACATCCTATCAATCACTTTTCTTTATCCATATCTGATCATCCTTGTTTACCAAATAACATCCATGCATATCTATCACATATGCTCTCTCCATATTATCAAGACTTGGAAGATAGTGATAAGAATGAAGAACCTTCTTATCCTTCTGATATTTTGTTTTGTAACATGATCAATTTTACACATATAAAAGTCAAATCTTTTTCTACATTATTCTACATTATAACAAAGCTTTTGTTGTCGCTACCTTTTATTCATCACCTTTTGTTCTTACATCCGCCACAACCAAATTATCCTTCAAAACCTCCTTTGATTTTAAAGCAACCTTAGACATGATATACTCAAATCACCTTGTATAATGTATATAGATCATTTTGTATATACCACCAATTCCATCATTAAAAGTAAAAAAAATAAAACAACTAAAAAAATAAAAAAGTATCAAAATCTCAAAACTATTTTAAATTATTCTGCATTGTTATTAATTATTGTATTTCACAATTTTGAAGCTATATTTTCCTTTATTTCGGATTAATTCAGAAATTATCTTCAACCATACACTTAATTTCACAACTTAATTATTTTTATTTTATCACTATGATTATAAATCTCTCTTGTATCGAAGATCACTATTTCACTAAATAATATTTTGAGTTTTGGGAAATGATCTTGCTACTTCTTGAACCAAGTACACTTTTACACATTAAAATAATTTGTTGTATATTCGAAAAATGATGCTACATAGTAGTCTTAGTCTCTTGAGCGAAAAGTTTCCCTGCTATCCTATCATGCGCATGGTCTAGAATTTTTTGAGAATTGGCAAAAGGACAAGCTCACCCCTACCCGGAATAAAAATCCCTTGCTACACATCTAAGCTAAGCAAGTATCCCTAGACTAGGAATAAAAGAAGAAAATCAGAAAAAGCATGAAAAGAAAGAAAAGAGAAATGTTCAAAATTCAAGAAAATGCAAAAATCCAAAAAAATCAAAATATCATAGAAAAAGTCAAGAAAAATTAGAAATAGAAGAATCAAAAAGAGAAAGAAAAGAGAAAAATAAAAATAATAAAATACCCTTGTTCAAAAAAAAAATGAACAAAATCCCTACCCCTTGAAAGTGAAGAAAATAAGGGTGAATGAGCTTGAATCCCTGGAATTCTCAATTATTCGAAAATCATGAGGTAAGCCCCATAACAGGTGATTTGTGCCAAAATTGCTTGACATTGGGTAATTCATTTTTGCATGGCGACATGTCTATCACATTAGCGACCTTATTTTGTATAGACCTATGTCCGCTTATGGATTAGCTAGCTTTTGATGGCTTGACTTACATGGTAGTTTGGTACGATTTCATGCACAAAAATCATGGTTAATGAACCCTTCACTTGCATACACATTGGTCCATTCAAGTTCGCTTGCATCACTACCTTACTCAAAATTGGTAAATGAACATTACAAAGAACACACATTTGATCCCTAAGATATTTTGTATCATTGTGTCAAATCAAGATGGATAATGAACTCACTTATCACACACTGGTTCTTGATAAATTTGAATTTGTCTTAGAAATAAGTTAAAATATTTCTTTGAAATTTGTCGGACAACATTATTTTATCATTGCTTTCATATTAACACATTACAGAGATATTTCTAAAATTTCAAAAACATCTTAAAAAAAACTTATTGCAAAAATAAAATGTAGTTCAAAATCATTTATCATACATAGCATTCATGACTTTGTGATGATGGTATAATTCCTAGGAATTATTTTGATCAATTTTCACACTAGGAATTCTATACCTAGTGTAAAACATCTTTCTAATTTTTCGCATATTTTTTCATAAAATTTTCATAATATTTTTGGAACATGTGACACAATGATTTATGTTACATTACTTTGCATTTTAAAAAGAACAAATAATTTGATATTATCATGCAATTCATTTTTATTTTCGCGATGATGGTATAATTCCTAAGTAATTATTTCATATAATTTCACACTTAGGAATTCTATGCTTAGCATAAATCATCCTTCAAAATTTTCATGCTTTATTCAATATATTTCACAAACATCACACATATTCCTATTACCACAAAAGCCTTAAGATTATTCTTAAGCATAAAACCATTCTTAGCAATATCAAAAACATTCCTCACAAATAGGATTAACTTTGAGACTTAGCGAGCAATGATCTCCATAACAGTCTCATAACAACACAACATCCTTTGAGGTTTATTGCTAGAATCTCTCAAACATCCTATCCCAAAACAACATCAAACATTTCTTTCTCATCATAAAGCCTTAAGATTATTCTTAAGAACACAATATTTTGGTATTAGCAATGCAAAAATCCTTCACAACAGGATGTGATTTTTGACCTAGTGAGCAACGATCTCCACAACGGTCACATCATAGCACAACTCCCATTAGAGGTTCATTGCTAAGTTTATCAAAATCTTCTTTTACAAAAAATCACAACAAAATTTATTGTCTTTCTATCATTCAACACATTATTCAAAATAATTTATTTAAGCATGATCAAAATTATATTTAAAAATAAAAGCATGATTACAAGAAATTATGTAACACAACCATCATAAGCAAATGTAATGAATCATCCAATAAAATCACACAAAGTCACATAAAATAAAGAAGATCAAAATTTGAGTTTTCCACCAAATGTAAAATTTGGTGTAAAAACTCAAGGGGGCACCACAGTAATCAGTTGCACGATTCGACTTAGAAAAGTTGCCTAAAAATCGAAATAAATTTTTGCTTTTTTGTAAAGCGTGGCAATCTCTTCTTTAACACATTTTCCTCAAAAAAATTGCTAAAGAGAGGGAAAAATGTAACACCCTAAAAATGATGCAGTCAATTTATCATAAGGTTAAAAATCTAAAATTTACCTCAAAACCGCATTTTAAATAGCTTGCCTCGATTTTTGCACCACAAATAGGCTTTGTTTTGACCGTTGGACGATATCATTGTTGATTTGAAGATATCATCCCTAATTGAATGAAATCATCTCAAGTCGAATGTCTAGACGATTTCATCTAAAATAGAAATTTGCAAGAATAGAAGAGCAATCAAATTAGTTCCAACCTCCTGGCTTACCTGGGCATAAGTGCATTGGGGATGTTAAATATCCTCCCGCTGGATATCTCCCATATTGGGATGAATACCAACCCTCTAACTTCTTCCTAGCCCTATAAAACCCATGATTTACTAATGCAATCCCCTTGGCCGATCAAGTCCTTGCAACCCAAATCCTACTAGTTTCAAGAGCATCCTAGACACTGTCATTTTCATAGTTTTTATCAGCTCACTTGTAGGTTTTTCACTGTGCATCAGTCATAAGAAGCTCGGATCGTCTTAGATGATCTTGTCCCGATTGCAGACGATCCTATGCTGATTGGAGGTGATCTTGCTGGATTAGAGACGATATTGTTTGCAGCCCTCTTAGGGGAAATTATGATCTACAATTTACATTTTCACCCATTTTATTCAGTTAAATTGTATTATATTAGTTTATTATTTATAATGCATCTTGTGTTCACCGCATGTTATCAATAGGTAACAATTTGTTATCCCTTTTCTTGTTAGTATAAGTTGTTATTCTTTATTAAATCTAAAAATCCATTTCTAAGTCATCAAAAATGTTCATTTACATACTGAAATAGATTATACCATATTTTGCGATATTTCTCTATGTTTTGGCATCTATTTGTGCAGTTGTAGATTTTAGATGAAATCGTTAGACGATTTCGCTTGATTTTAGACGATATCATCTGATTTCAGACGATCTTACACAATTGCAGATGCTTTTATCAAATTGCAGGTGATTACAACAAATTATAGATATTCTGGACTACTTCAAAAGAAGAACCTTCATCAAACATCCAGAACTGAGTAAGTCTTTAAAATACTCTATTAGCTGCATTTAATTATCTCTTTGTTTGTTGTCTTCATATAAATTGCAAAAATCACATATAGAATAGTTTAGTTTCATTCTGGCCAACCTAGGTGATTGAAATTAAAATGAGTTCGTCAAACACACCTTCA
Organism: Wollemia nobilis; assembly: GCA_028583015.1. Taxonomy (NCBI): domain Eukaryota; kingdom Viridiplantae; phylum Streptophyta; class Pinopsida; order Araucariales; family Araucariaceae; genus Wollemia; species Wollemia nobilis. The sequence continues at coordinate 9,430 of JAQPPZ010010623.1, forward strand.
ACCTAGGCTCGAAAGCTATCACAAAATGCTTCCTAGTGAACCCACCATCCGTCGACAAATCGCCAAAGAGAACAAGACTCAAGTGTCTCTCTCGTCCAAGGTGTAGCTTTACCATTTTCCCATTACCCTCTGAGGCATGGATCCATTAGCCTAGAGGAAAGGAGTGCGAAAATTTTAAGCCTACACAATTCTACCTATTCTAATGCCAAATTCAAAGTCTCATAGATAATCAAAAGGGTATTATTGATACTTTAGCTTTGGGATCGATTATACAATTATGAAAAATATCCCCTTCTATAAAAATTGATAGATAACCTATCCCCTTCTCATCCTATTTGGAACTCAAGGTTCTATTCAAACACATGACACTCTCTTTAATCCTAAAAGAAGTATAAACTAAATTAAATTTTAGTCACACTAGCAAATCTTCTCTCAATCTTCATGTAGATTGCAAAGGAGTTTTGAGCAATTTTTGGAATCATTCCACCCTTTCTTTTTTTTCCTCTAGGGTCAGAGTCAGAAAGTATATATCTCTACAAGATTCAAATATTTTTTTTCTTTGAGGAATTACTGGTGGAATTACTTCTCGAATCTCTATTTACCTTTTGGTAATGACTCCATTTTGAACTAAGGGGGCTTGGGGATTTTTATTCTTGTTTGTCCTATGATTGATATATAGATCTTGACATGAATTTATTTCTTGTTTTTTAGGTTGTAGAAACTCTATTTGAATAAAGCTAGTTATTAAAATTGGTGTTAAAACCAATCTATTTTAAATATTTTCTTCACCATAGTCCTAGAGTTCTTGCATGTCTAGTGAATCTAATTTTTTGGTGTCCATACCCTTATTAGAGCACTTTTCCATTGAATCAAACTCCTATTTTTTGAGATAATAAACTTTGTGGTAATCATTGGGACACTCATCCTTTCCTCCTAGGTTCGAAACTACCTTTGCTTCTTCATAAAATTTGTTATTGAAAGTAGAGTAGATATTTCTAGGGAGAAGCTTGCCAGCTATGATTAATATATTTTTAGATTGGATAACCTCTTTGAATATCTAAGAGAACATCTTTTATTTGGAATGCTAGACCAGGATACTTAGATTAGGGTGTAGGGTATGAATGTAATAGATATATGCTTGTGAATGGGAAGGTTGGTACTCTTGGGGTATCCTCCTCCATGTAATTTTGAAATAGATATTAAACTCTATAAGACTTTCCTGAGGATCCCTTCTCATAAATGAAAACTAAGTGAGCAATAAAAAGGGATCTCCTGGATCATCAAAATTTTCAATGAAGGCTTTGGAAAATTCTATTCAAATAAAGATGCTTTTATCTTTTAGGGACTTATACCGTTATAGTACCTTCCCTTTAAAATATAAAACAAAAATCCTAATCATAATATCTTCATCCACAATAGTGTAAAATAAGGACAACCATGCTATATCTTGACAATGTTCTTTAATTTATTTTTATCTTCCCTTGTAGCTAGGTAGGTTTTTTAAAGTGATTTTCAGGATTTCATGTATAATACCATTACCTTTACTATCACCTATCTCATTTGATCATTAAACTAATTTTGGGGCTTGTTAGATGTTGCTTTCTCTACCTCCATGTATTCTTTCTACCCATTCCATATTGTCATAGTTTAGTCAAAAGTATCAAGTTACTGAGTGATAGAAGGCTAGCAAGAGGTAGGTTGTATAGCTAGATTTAGTTGCTCTCTTTATTTAAATATATACATGAATAAGGTAGCAACTAATTTTGTTCAACAATTAAGTGCAAAGAGAAACAATCGTAACCTTCACAAGAATTTTTTCTAAATGAATTCATGATCAACCTTAGAACCACATCCTATTTTATGATGTTATGCAGTTGGTACAAGTAGACCATATCTTGTAGATATTCTCACAAGGTTGATAGTCATTTACTAGTATAATATGGAAAATTTTGTAGATGTTGTGTAGTTAGTACAAATAGACCATGTCTTTTTGATGTTCATATAGGGTTGATAGTCCTTCATCAGTATAATATGGAAAATTTTATAGTATTGATGTTTGTTGAGTGCTAATTCTACCCAATTGTGAAATTACACTCTCCCTTAGGGTTTGGATCCCAAAACCCTCTCTTGTAAAGAAGTTAAACAAAACTTCTCCAAGGTCTCCGCTATATTAGCATTTGCACATGTGTATTAGTAATCTCAATAAAAATATATCAATTCAATGCTAGGAACACCTTAGTGATTGCAAGTAACTATAAACAAAGGGTATGTGTTCGTTTATTTTACCATGTTACTTTAATGATTGTTCATAAACCTTAAATAAAAGTAAATGTGAATTGGCCCTCATATGACCACGATGTAACCTTAGTTCCTTTTATCTTAAGGATTTTAAATTATATTCTATCTTTTCTTATTAGGTGGATTTTAATTAAGTTTTACCTTGCATTAAATCTTATTTGAAGTATGAAAGTAAATATTAAATATATCTATGAATGTGAATTTGAAATGGTAAATAAGATCTTCAAATGTAGCTTCTTATCATGGAGATTAAGATAGCCCTTGAATATTATTAATATATTAGCTCTTTTTGGTGAAATTGAATTTTCACAAAGAGATAATAATTTATTGCCCTAAAATAAAGGCTTTAAAATGTCACTTCAAATTATCCCTCTTAAACGAAATCAAATTTTCACAAAGATGAATAATTTAGTGCTTTGAAATAATGACCTTCAATGTAGTGCACAAATGACCCCTCTTTCATAAAATCATAATTTTTATAAAGAGAGGTGCATTTATTGCTCCCAATATGCTAATTTGTGGAATGCCATAAACATAGCCCCTTCAATGAAATTGAAATTTTCATGAAGGAAATGTCATCATAGGCTCATGAATGAAATATAAGACTGAAAAAATTAAATTTGGCCCCAAAATGCAAATTCTGAAATTTCATATTTTCAAAATCTGCAATAAAAACATCAACTTTGAACAATTTTTAAAAATACGAAATAACTCCGAAGTAAAAATGTCTAAGTGCAAAATAGAACTCCGAAGTATACTCTACGCAACCATGCAATTATTTTTGGATTTTGATATTTTTTCATTTTTATTTTAATGTCCAAATATTAAAAAAAATGAAAATAAAATGTTAGAAAATAAAAATAAAATCTGAAAACTGAAATAAAATGCAGAAAACCAGAAAATGCAGTTTTATGCTACCCTAGCATGCAAAATACGAGACATGAGATTTTTTTGAGCATAACCCAACTCTACCGGAACTGCATTTACACATCCCAAAACAAAATGGGTGCAAGACTCTAAGGAAATAAAATGAAATCCCTACTCCTGGACATTCAACAATGAAACCCTTAAATGCAATGACATTGTCTAAAAACCTAGAAAGCAGAAAGAAGAAAGATAGACAATAAAACGAGAACACTCAAATATTTTCTCCTCTTATTTTGCTCCAAAGTGCAAAAATCCTGCAATACATTCAAAAACTCCTTGTTTCTACATTCATTCCGGCAAAATCTGGCCTCTCCCAAAAAGGTAGCAGTCCTAACATTTTAACAGTATGCGATCTCCAAGAAATCCAACCCTTGTGCATGTGTCTTTTCCAGTTTTTAAAGTTTTGAAAATGTCTCTTAATTTTCCACCGCCTCTTCATTTCTATTTCCTCTCTCTTTTCATTTTCATTTCCTGTTCCATAGAAACCCTTCGCTCGATTTCCTTTTCGAAACGCTTCGCTTAAGCATTTCATTTATCTTTTATCTTCATCTATATACTTCATCACAATATAATATCAATGCACTTGTGATATTAACTTTTATTAAATAAAAGGATATTATGGACGAAGAAATTGACATGCTTTCGTCTTGTGTGACATTCCCAAGGGTCTTCAAGAACGCACTACCTACGTTCATGGCTGCCAAATCGTTACCCCAAACCACCTCCCTGGCTATCTTGTCACTATGCCAAACTTGGCATGCCGAGTTCCGAAGATTATACAATAGCTCAGCTATGAAACTATCACTTCCCATCAATGTCGCAGCCCTTACTCTTTGCGAAGAGACCTGTCGTGAAATCCGGAGGACCGTTAGCTAGCTATGTAATATTCCGCCGCTAACAAGATCTATGGCATTCTCCTAATGGAGACCATTGCACTGATGCATTTGATGCGTTTCCACATGGGTCCTCGTAGATCGCCATATCACTCTCGTCGTGATCCTGTATCCGTCGAAGATGTCGTTTTGTCCAACCACAAATCTGCCATGTACTCAGTCCGATTAGGATGGCCCACGTCGCTGGTCACCTACACGTTAGCATCCCTTCACGCCTCGAATGTTACCGTGATGATATCCGTCAAAGCCCGCTGCGTATCCTTGCGCTTGTCGACTTCCTTCACTGTTGTCACATCACTATTGGCTCCACCTCATCGTCGCCGGTCTAGGGGTCTATGTTTGCGTTGATTTCATTCACCGAGCTCAATGTTGCCGTGCCGCGTTGTCCACGTTGGCCAAGGTGTTGGCCCCTTTCCAAGCTTTCATGACCTGTGAATATCAATAATCAACATTTAAACGAGAATCTTAAAATAACAATGTAAAGCTAATTAAAACATAACATATATATTTACCTTTATTTATTTAAGCATATATATAGGTAAATAGATATATCTATTTTATTTTATTATTATTATTATTATTATTTTATTTATTTTTATTATATTCTTATGTATATTATATGTAATATATATACATAAGAATATATATTTTATTTATTAAAAATTATAAGTATATATATAAATATATACTTATATAAATATAATTTTGTTTTTATTATTTATTATTTATTATTTATTTTTTAATTTTTTATTTTAAATATTATGTAACATCATACATATATAGAGACATATAGGTAGATATTTTTCATTTCAAAAGTTTTTATTTTTCATTTCAAAAGTTTTTATTTTTCATATACATGACATATATACATATATTTTTGGTTAATTTTGGAAGTTTAGATTAATTCACACTATTAAAATTAACCAAAACCACAACACCAAATTAATTCTAAAAACCTCCAAGTAACACCAAAAATGAAATACAAACACCTCTAAACTTATTAACATTCCAACAGATGAAGAAGAGGACACCCACTAACATGAACCTCGAATACTACACAGAACAACTTGAGGGAAAGACTTTATCAAGAAATATGATTCAAAGAACCCAAGATCATCCCTCCAAGGATACCAAGACTTTGTAAATACCAAATTTTAAAGGTGGGTCCCCAATGTTTGGGTCTAGTTGTGGAGTAGCCACAACAATGTCATAATATCATCCCATACATATAGTGGCACTAGATCCCATAAGGGGCTTCTTTTGCTCTATGTTGAAAAACTCAGAAGGAAGGAAGCATCCATGCTTTGACATGCATATATAATGGTAGGATTTTCATGGTTATTTGGTCCCTTTTGTTTGTGGAATGTCTCCAAGTGAGTACACCATTTGCTATGGAAGAAGATAGATGGAGGCATTCACCAAAACCTCAATCTAGTCTCCTTCAAGTGGCTTTTTTTTAGATCTTCATTCTAGAGTAGAGTCACCAAGTGAATTAGAAATTCTTTAACAAGAAAAAATAGGCAAAGATACTCACTAGAGTCTAATTCTAACTTATTCTTATGATTGTAGAACTAGTGATAAATCAAAAAGGTCATAATGGGAATACCAATAAACAATTGTCCTCTCCAATTATCTCGATCATTAGATGTGGTGTGGACTAGGTGGCTAGGGTTATCATACCTCGTGTAGAGTGACATATTAGGGATGGTCCTAAGAGTATGGGATTTGGATCAATTAGGGGCCTCCAAAATTTTAACAAAGGTTGGATCCTTTATAATATATGATCTCAAGTGCACACTTCCTAATCTAACAACTAGGGAGAAAAGGGTAAGAGAAAGAAAAAATAATAATATAAAGAAAAAAACCTAAGCTAACAAGATGGTGATGCACCAAAGATCAAATAAGTTCCCCTTAAACAATAGCTCTTATCATAATGCATTGGTATGAAGACTTCCTCTTCTTGACATACTTAATCACAAATCGAAATGCAAGAAAAAACATACAAAGGATATGGATTAGGGTTTGAGAACCAAATAGACATGTAGACCTCTAGTATATATATATATATATGCAAGATGATTATTACAAATATTTAAGATAGAAGTGGGAGCTAAGTTACCTACAAGATTGTCCAAATATCTATGTATTGGTATACAAAAAGGAAATGAAGGGATAAATTATACAAACACAATGATACTTTACAATTCTAAAACTACTACCAATTATAAATTTCAAATAGGAGGATTTCCCTCCAAAACTTGCAAATATTTCAAGATGACTATTGGTCTAGGTGTCGAGTCATATCTTCATTTAAGTTGTTAGTTCCCCAAGGTATCTAGATCTGAAGAACACAAGCTTATACTGAGAGGGGGGATGAACAATATAGCACCCACTTTTTACTTTCTTTCCAAACCAATATCAATTAGTGTCCATAATTGCAATAACCAAATATAGCAATGTGCATTAATGACATAGATAGCAATAGTAAGCAAGAGCACAAATCACCACACACAATTGAGACACAAGATTTAACGTGGTTCCCCAATGTGGGGTAGTCCACAAGATAATATCCTTATAATATTTCACAAATAAATAGGGATCCTTATCCCAATACAAATGATTACTTTGATCTCCTCAAAGCTAGGCTATCCATTGATCTGATCAGGTGGGCAATCCACTGATCTGCTCAACAAGGCAATCCACTGATCTGCTTAGCTAGACAATCCACTAATTAGCTTAGCTAGGCAATCTTGATCTACTCAGGTAGGTAATCCACTGATCTACTCAGCAAGGCAATCCACTGATCTGCTCAGCTAGGTAATCTTGATCTTCTCAGGTAGGCAATCCAATGATCTACTCAGCAAGGTAATCCACTGATCTACTCAGCTAGGCAATCCACTGATTTGCTTAGCTAGGCAATCCTGATCTACTTAGGTAGGCTATCCACTGATCTACTCAGTAAGGCAATCCATTGATCTACTCACCAAGAAAATGCTCAAAATATTCTTAGCAAGCTCACCAAGAACTTGCTCAAATCTGCTCTAGAATCTATCCATAAATCTATCCCAAAAGCCTTCTCAAAGGCTCAATCAATCATGTACAAATGTTGCCTAAAATCTGTCCCAAAAGCCTTCTCAAAGGTTCAACCAATCATGCATAAAATCTGCCTCAAATATATCTAGAAATCTATCCCAAAAGCCTTCTCAAAGGCTCAACCAATCATGCACAAAAGCTGCCTCAAATCTGTCCAAAAAGCCTTCTCAAAGGCTCAATCAATCATGCTCAAGTAGCACTCAAATCTCATCCACAAATATATGAAGGCAAGGCTCAATGATGAACTCAACAATGAATGGTAATGCACTCTTCAATGGATGACAACAATGATCCACAATGATCTCAACTCAAATAAATCTCAACTCAACTCAAATAAAATCAATCTCAACTCAGCTCAATATTATAGAAGCATAAAGAGAATTGTTAGAGACTCAATATGTTCTATTCACAAACTCAATTTCTTTCTCAACTCAAACTCAACTCAAATCAGAATATAGAAGTTTATTTCATGGAACTTGAACAACCACTTCACACAATCACTTGACTAGGCTCAATCAACTCAACTCAACCAATCACCTTAAGGAACAATTTTTTCTCACAAACCCTAGTTCAAGCATGAATCAATCAACTCAAAATGTTTCCAACAATACTCAACAATAACTCTCACATAACAATGATACTCATGTTCTTCTCAAGTTCAAGTTCTTTGCATAACCAATGGGCTTCAACAACAATGCTTATAAAACAAGGTTTAATCTCAACTCTCAAACCAAAAAACCTTGAAGCATTAAACCAATAACTTTTGAAAAGGAAACCACAATCAATCCTTTTCTCTCCAATGATATTTCAGAAATCAACCACCATAAACAAAGTCAATGGAGAATATTGCTCATACCTTTTTGATGCCTTATTAGTTGTCCACTAAATATGCCACACTCAACAAAATTTCTTTTTCAACTTTCAATAAGGGTTAGATATCTTGATTAATAACACAACAATAATATCCAAATAACACCTTATTACTCCTACTCAATAAAATACACCATGTCCCCTCATGAAAGAATTAATCCCCTTTGAAAAAGAACAAAGCAACCTTCACTTTTGAACCCCTTTACAAAATCAGAAATATCTCTTTACACACACCTTATTTCTCCCTCTAAGTAAGTTAATCAAATAGCCCTCAAAATAAGCTTTCCAATGATATATAATATGATATACTTCCAAAAATAAAATCACCAAAAATCTCTCTTTTTCCTAAAGTGCATCACAACCCTTATTTCTCCTAGGGCAACTTTAGAAAAATAAAATATTAAAAAATATTAACTTGCCTTTGTCCTTGATGGGATTCGATCCCTCGATGCCTCCTTGCTCAATGCCTTAACCGCGACCAAGCCGCCATTGGTCCATACGCCCTCACGTGTTCAAAGGGACACGAATCAAAATAAATACCTTAATATTCTGCGCGCTTCGAAAACTTAAAAGCACTTCGAGCGTTTCAACACAATAAGCATCCCCGATGAGACTTGATCGCAGGATATCCTGCTTCATACACAATGCACTAATCACTAGGCCAAAGGTGCCTACATGCTTGGTTATCCTCCATGAACATTTCTTCAACAGACCCAAAATTTCATAAACCTTTCACAAGCCTTTTTCGCACACGCTTCAAATTCAACACACAGGCTCTTTTTGCTTTCCAACAATCGCATTAATTCCTAAGAGCAAGATTTTTATTAATAAACCTTAGGCATCCTTTTATATAGTCTTCTCCCTCATATTTGACAACGTCGACGGATTACTTTTATTTTTAATTTTAAAATTTAAATTTAAATAATTTAAAATTTAAACTAAATATTTAAAATTAAATATCTCCATCATTGGGGCATATTTTTTGATGAAACGAAAATCCAACTTGGGTTTTAAGAAAAACCCATTTCAAATCTACCATCCATGGTTTTAAATAAAACCTTTTATTTTGCCTACCTTGGTTTTCACAAAAACCCTGTATATATCCATGCTCTCCAAAATATCATAAATGATTATTTATGAAGTGCTTTTGCCACCAAAACTCAATGTGATCCATGTGACATAAATGATCCATGTGACATCAATGACAACATAAAATAACTCAAATTTCCAAAAATATCCCCCTTTGTCATTGATGGCAACACCTCTAATGCAAATCACCACAATCACTGCAAAAACCATCTCTGAGAATCAAAGATACTCCCCCTGACTCAATACTATCTATGGAGGCTGCTCCCCCTAACTCAATGCTCTCTTTGGAGGCTGCTCCCCCTAACTCAATGCTCTCCCCCTTACTCAAATCTCTCCCCCTTTGACATCAATGGCAAAAGGGACACCTATGGGGCTAAAATATATGACTCTTAAGCTTAGCCCCCTCACCACCTTCTCTCTTGAGGTGATTAATTTTGGGGTGGGAGTACTTTTACTCCCATATTACATTGTTTCTTTCCTCTATCAACTTACTTCCATATTTTTTTGATATCCTTTTCTTGATGAGTTACTTGATCTTCTTTTCTTGAACCTATTTGACCTTCTTGCCATGAAATTGCTTGACCTTCTTGTCTTGAACTTGTTTGGAATTGAGTCCTACACCATTTTGCAATATGTCCAAAGTTATTGCAATTAAAACACTTGATATTGTAGCCTTTGGATGGTGCCCATATCCTGAATTATTTCTTGAAATAATTTCCATATCCATTCCTTTCCTGAACCCTGTATTGTGAAGTTTTGTTTTCATAATCATTATGACCATGACTTCTGAATTGTGTAGCTCTAAAACCAAAACCATGTTGCTCATTTTATTTGCACTGATAAGCTCTATGACCAATCATGTTGCATAAGAAGCAATGTCCCTGAAAACCATACCTTCTTCCTTTGAAGTTTCTTCTAGTAAAATCAAACTTCTTTGATCCATAGACCCTACAGTGTATAGCCCTGTGTCCAAATCCATTACAAGAAAAATAATGTCCTTGAAAAGCCCTTTGTTCATGCCTTGGTTCCTCATACCTTTCTTGACCATTATCCTTGTGATCATATTTTACTTGTGCATTGTATCCTTGAACCTTCTTTGTAGTATCTAAATCCTCTTCCTTAATTTCTTCCTTGCTTTCATTTTCAAGAATTTATTTTCCTTTTGAATGTGATTCCCCAAACCTAAAATATGAGACCTTTGGTGCTTTGGAACCTTCCTCTTCTTTCTCTTCATTTGTGTCAAATAGCAAATTGGCACACATCTCTATAGCCTCTGAAATGCAAGTATCCATTTTTGCTACTTCCTTTTCTTTGGGAACCGGTTCTTCCTTATATATTTTTGAAACAAAGCCTCCTGATACAAATAGAGGTCCCTGTGTGTTTATTTTTTATTTCCCTTCTTCATAACCAAGCCCTGTATTTATAAATGGATCTCGTTGTAAATCCAAAAAATTATCCAGAGTTTTTGAATTCCTTTGAAATCATGCTAACTCATTTATGTAGGTCCCCAAACATTTTTGATCTTCTTCTTCTAACTGATTACATCTTTCTTTCTTCTTCTTTAATTGCTCATAAATAGTGATGCCAAGCTCTTTTGTTTCTTGAAGCTCTTTTTCCAAATATTGAATGTGTTGATTAAGCATTATTTTGACCTTTTCATTTTCATGAACCTTATTTTCAAGCCTTTTGATTTTCCTTTTCAATCTCCTGATTTTATTTTCTTGTTTTGTGGATTCCTCTTCTTCATCATCACTACTACTGGAATTGTCACTAGAACTACTGCTAGAACTATTACTGGAACTACTGCTTTCTTTTTCAACAAATAAACTTTCCTTGTTGCAATTGTTGTAGTATGTGCAATCATCATCTAAATGCCCAAAATATCTGCATATGAAGCATTTTAGTATTCTTAGACCCTTCTTGTACCTATTTGCTTGCTCAATGGCTATAGCAAGCTCTTCATGTCTTTCTTCGATAGATATATCCTCTTCTTTAACTTCAATACCTAGGAATAGGTGTTCTTGCCTTTCTTCACTTATTCCAAAGAATGTACATTCTTCTTCATCTGAATGGTCTTCATTGTTGTGAACTGAACCATCACTTGCTTCTTCAATGTAGAAGGTTTTCTTATTCTTACAAAAACTCTTCTTCTTCTCATGCTTGCTTTGCTTGTACTTGTCATCTTTGTCATGCTTATGCTTTCCATCTTCTTTTCTTCTATGATCATATTTTTCATCATCACTATTTTCTTCATGTGGACACTTGTTTGCATAGTGACCAAAATCACCACACTTGTAGCATTTGACTTTCTTCATATCCCTATAATTTCTTAAGTCCTTATTTTCTTTTGATGAAGTTAGCTTCCTCATAATTATCTGAATCTCTATCTATCTCTGGAACTACCGCTTTTTTTTCTTTGAAGCCTTGAATGCAATTTATTTTATTGGAACCTGATGCTTACTTATCCTCATCTCATAAGCTATGAGAGTTCCTTGTAGTTCTTCCATTGTTAGCTTGTTGATATCCATTGTTTCTTCTATTGCTGAAACCTTTGCATCATACTTCATGGGAAGTGATCTCAAAACCTTTTGAGTAACATCTGATTCTTTCATCTCAAATCCTAGACCTCTCATGGTGTTAGTAATCTCATCAACTCGAAGTAAAAACTTTACAATATCTTCAGTCTTCCATTTTCAATTCCTCAAATCTTTTTCTATGAGTTTGTAGTTTTGCCAACTTTACCTTGGAATCTCCTTCATAGGTATTCCACAACTTGGTCCACATTTCATTAGTTGAATTACATACCATGACCTTTGCAAAATCTATCTCACGTAGCCCACTCAAAATATAATTCATTGCCCTTGCATTGATCTCAACCAATTTCTTGATAGTCTTATCTACCTTAGGATCACCTTCAACCTTATACTATTTTGCAACCATCTACCATACCTCATATCCTTGTGATATCAAGTAGTTCTTCATTCTCATGCTCCAGAAAGCATAATTGTTACCGTAAAATAGTGGAGCCTTACTTGTAGATGATCCATTCTATGAAGACATATGTGTTCTTGTAGAATCTACCCTCAAGTTGTTAGCCTTTCCAAAGGAACCCACTCTGATACCAATTGAAGAACACAAGCTTATAATGAGAGGGGGGTGAACAATATAGTGCCCACTTTTTACTTTCTTTCCAAACCAATATCAATTAGTGTCCTTAATTGTAATAACCAAATATAGCAGTGTGCATTAATGACATAGATAACAATAGTAAGAAAGAGCACAAATCACCACACATAATTGAGACACAAGATTTAACGTGGTTCCCCCAATGTGGGGTAGTCCACAAGATAATCTCCTTATAATATTTCACAAAGAAATAGGGATCCTTATCCCAATACAAATGATTACTTTGATCTTCTCAAAGCTAGGCTATCCACTGATCTGCTCAGGTGGGCAATCCACTGATCTTCTCAGCAAGGAAATCCATTGATATGCTTAGCTAGGCAATCCATTGATCTACTCAGCTAGGCAATCCCAATTTGCTTAGGTAGGAAATACACTGATCTGCTTAGCTAGGCAAGCCACTGATCTGCTCAACTAGGCAATCCTGATCTACTTAGGTAGGCAATCCACTGATCTGCTCAACTAGGCAATCCACTGATCTGCTCAGCTAGGCAATCCACTGATCTGCTTAACTAGGCAATCCTGATCTACTCAAGTAGGCTATCCACTGACCTTCTTAGCAAGGTAATCCACTGATCTGCTTCAGCAAGCTCACCAAGAACCTGCTCAAAATTTTCTCAGCAAGCTCACCAAGAACTTGCTCAAAATCTTATCAACAAGGTCACCAAGAACTTGCTCAAATATGCTCCATAATTTGTCCACAAATCTATCCCAAAAGCCTTCTCAAAGGCTCAATCAATCATGTATAAAAACTACCTCAAATCTGTCTAGAAATCTATCCCAAAAGCCTTCTCAAAGGCTCAACCAATCATGCACAAAAGTTGCCTTAAATTTATCTAGAAATTTGTCCCAAAAGCCTTCTCAAAGGCTCAACCAATCATGCATAAAATTTGCCTCAAATTTGTCCCAAAATACTTCTCAACGGCTCAATCAATCATGCTCAAGTAGCACTCAAATCTCATCCACAAATCTATGAAGGCAAGGCTCAATGATGAACTCAACAATGAATGGCAATGCACTCTTCAATGGATGAAAACAATGATCCATAATTATCTCAACTCAAATCAATCTCAACTCAACTCAAATCAAATCAATCTCAAATCAGCTCAATATTATAGAAGCATAAAGAGAATTGTTAGAGATTCAATATGTTATATTCATAAACTCAATTTCTTTCTCAACCCAAACTCAACTCAAATCAATCCTCTAGAAGCATAAAGAGAATTGTTAGAGAATCAACATGTTCTATTCATAAACTCAATTTATTTCTCAACTCAAACTCAACTCAAATTAGAATATAGAAGTTTGTTTCATGGAACTTGAACAACCACTTCACACAATCACTTGACTAGGCTCAATCAACTCAACTCAACCAATCACCTCAAGGAACAACATTTTCTCACAAACCCTAGTTCAAGCATGAATAAATCAACTCAAAATGTTTTCAACAATAATCAAAAATAACTCTCACATAACAATTATACTCATGTTCTTCTCAAGTTCAAGTTCTTTGCATAACCAATGGGCTTCAACAACAATGCTTATAAAACAAGGTTTAATCTCAACTCTCAAACTAGAAAACCTTGAATCATTAAACCAATAACTTTCGAAAAGGAAACCACAATCAATCCTTTTCTCTCCAATGATATTTTAGAAATCAACCACCATAAACGAAGTCAATGGAGAATATTGCTCATACCTTTTTGATGCCTTATTAGTTGTCCACTAAATCTGCCACACTCAACAAACTTTCTTTTTCAAATTTCAATAAGGGTTAGAGATCTTGATTAATAACACAACAATAATATCCAAATAACACCTTATTACTCCTACTCAATAAAATACACCATGTCCCCTCATGAAAGAATTAATCCCCTTTGAAAAAGAACAAAGCAACCTTCACTTTTGAACCCCTTTACAAAATCAGAAATATCTCTTTACACACACCTTATTTCTCCCTCTAAGCAAGTTAATCAAATAACCCTCGAAATAAGATTTCCAATGATATATAATATGATATACTTCCAAAAAGAAAATCACCAGAAATCTCTATTTTTCCTAAAGTGCATCACAACCCTTATTTCTCCTAGGGCAACTTTAGAAAAATAAAATATTAAAAAATATTAACTTGCCTTTGTCCTTGATGGGATTCGATCCCTCGATGCCTCCTTGCTCAGTGCCTTAACCGCAGCCAAGATACCGTTGGGCCACACACCCTCACGTGTTCAAAGGGGCACGAATCAAAATAAATACCTTAATATTCTATGCCCTTCAAAAACTTAAAAGCGCTTTGAGCATTTCAACACAACAAGCATCCCCAACGAGACTCGATCGTAGGACCTCCTACTTCATACACAGTGCATGAACCACTAGGCCAAAGGTTCCTACGTGCTTGGTTATCCTCCATGAACGTTTCTTCAATAGACCCAAAATTTTGTAAACCTTTCACAAGCCTTTTTCGCACATGCTTCAAATTCAACACACAAGCTCTTTTTGCTTTCCAACAATCACATTAATTCTCGAGAGCAAGATTTTTATTAATAAACCTTAGGCATCCTTTTATATAGTCTTCTCCCTCATATTTGACGACTTCGGCGGATTACTTTTATTTTTAATTTTAAAATTTAAAATTAAATTTAAAATAATTTAAAATTTAAACTAAATATTTAAAATTAAATATCTCCATCACCGGGGAACCTTTTTCGATGAAATGAAAAGCCAACTTGGGTTTTAAAAAAAAACCATTTCAAATCTGCCATCCATTGTTTTAAATAAAACCTTTTATTTTTCCTACCTTGGTTTTCACAAAAACCCTGTATATATCCATGCTCTCCAAAATATCATAAATGATTATTTATGAAGTGCTTTTGCCACCAAAACTCAATGTGATCCATGTGACATCAATGATAACATAAAATAACTCAAATTTCCAACAAGATCTTGGATCATAAATATCAAACGATTTTGATTCTTTGGATGAGTAGCTACTACCATTATCTCTATCTTCTCCTTTTGGGGATTGATGTAATCTAGATGTGGAAGATTTTTGTATTTAATGCTTCATAGTTGGAGTGCTTCTACTATGGCTTCCATGTTGTTGCTCTTGTTTATGATAAATATTCCATTTGTTTTAGTAAATTATTGTACTTTTTATAATGTTATACACCTAAGCATAATATGTGGGGTCTATGGTCATGACCTTGGCTTGGGAGTATGGGGAGCCAACGAACCTCCATGTAGAGTTTTGGGGAAGGATCCCCCAAATCAAATTTGGCCCTCTAAATTTTGAAGCATAGGTGTTTTCAATCTTCAAAAGTTTCCTCACCATATAACATCAAAAATTTCATCATCTTCCAACATTAAGACCTTTTTACCATATGACTGCAAAACATCATGCATTGAAACTTTTTCCTCTCATTTTCATTCAATTTTTTTATAAAATTCCAAATTTTAGATATTTAAATTTATTGCACCTTTAGGGATTTTACCTTTTGATTCTTAGAACATTTTGATTAGAATTTTTATTTGCACTCACTTCTTGCCACCAAAAATAGAGCATCTTTTGAGTGTAGTGAGAATTTAGTATAGTTTTTATGACTCACAAGGTATTTTTAGCCTACTAATTATAAAGGACCCAAAACATGCGGTGCATACTCCATTGGGTATGAGTTAAAGAAAATATACCATAATTGGAATGGAAGTAGAGGCGGGAATTTCAACAATCATCCTACAAGTTTACATATCTACAACTATCAAGACTTTTACAATCTTACAAAACTTGGATTACTTAAATATATTACATATAGTACACATATACAATGGTTGAGTGGGTAGTATTATTTATTAGGTATGGAGTCAAATGAGGCCCCCCACTTATTGCTTGAGTATATTTTATTTCTATTTTTTTGCTTTCTTTGGTAAAACACTTACCCTCAAGGAACTAGGATTCTTGTGAACCCCTTTTCTTGGTGGAGTAGGATTGGTACCAATTTTAACTACCATTTTATTCTTGATCCAATTGGCATGTATCTTCCACCTCCAGCTCATATCCTTTACCTCTTTCATGTCCCTCAAGGGAAAAAATCCTTCCTTTAATCGTGTAGAACTGTTTATGCTTGTTTCCTTGAACACGCCAAAGAGTGTGGTATCCACTACCTTTGCTATCGCCTAGCCCATTTTAATATCAATCTAGTTTTAAGGCCTATTGGATGATGCTTCTTTTACCTCCATATATTTTTCTTCTTTAATCTAGATTGTCTTAATATAGTCAAAAGTAGGAATTTATTGAGTGATAGAAGACTAGGGAGTGGTAAGCTAGATAAATAGATATAATTACTATATTTATTTAAATATATCCATGAATAAGGCGACACATTTATCCCATTCAATAATTGAGTGCCCAAAGAGAGAGTCATACCTGCAGATTACCTAAATTTGAACCATCTAGCTAAGATTGATTTTGCAACAAAGGCATAGAAAGGTCAACCTAGCCATAACAACTAACTCAATCCTAGAATTTGTAGACAAAATACAATAATATCAAATTTATCACCTTAGAGTAAATTCACCAGCAAGAAAATCTAATTTGGAGTTAGTGTATTCATAATTAGTTCAAATTTTCTAGTTCTATACTGGATTTGACCTATAATGGTCAAAATCATGAATTTTCCATCGTTGCCAATTCATCCGTAGCATATGCACATAGGTGACATATTCATATTCAACATGTAAAACCTTGAGTCTTCCCTATAGTATCTAATCAATGTGGGAATCATTCCTTCTAACTCTTCTACCATTTTAGGTGATTAGTTGGTAGGGAGGAATATGGTTAACTTTTTTTCACTTTGCTCCACATTCCTAATCAAGGGGACAACTGATTACAAGCATGTCATGTTAGCATGTTAATCTAATTAGCCCGCAATTAGCCCACCTAATAGGACATCATACCTCAACCTTTTTGGAAACCCCTAGGAGAGCCAATTTCTATAAATTGGTGTGGAACTTATCATCACTTCCTCACACATCATAACTTTACCAAATTTTGAAATCTCATTTGCATATCAAAGTATTGTCATATCAAAGTTATCTACAAGAAAAGTATTTTTGGGCTTTGAAGAAAGGAAGGGATAACCTTGTGTGTTTTATATAATTTTGGTGATATTGTTCTTGATCCATTTGATTTCAATATCCCCTTATTACTAAAGTTTGTGTGATTCAAATCTTTGTATATATTTAATTTATCTCTTATTTTCAATCTAATTTTACATTATTAAGTGCTTCCTTTAGCTTTTGTAGGTATCCTAGGAGACCTACAGGAATAAAGACTCACCTCTAGGGTTCTTAGAGCACCTATTACATATATTGGTAACCCTTATAGGCATATCATTTATTTTTTTACCGTTATAAATGAATCTTCCACCTATATCCCATCCAGGTGATCTATTCCAACTAAATAATTAAAATCGCTAATTCATAGTCTTGAGTTTTAATCATTTTTCTTGTTACATAAGTGAATACACTAGTTATGGTCATTTCATGTGATGTATTCAATACCTATCCATTCATCCCTAGGTTACTTTACCAACCGAACATATAGTTTGTTCATCCTTGACCTACCCATCCTTTTTGCTACTTCTAATAGATCCTAACTTCATCCTTGCTCTCTGACAATCTAGTCCTATAATTTGAACAAATTCAATGGTTACAAAGTTTTTAGGTGGTGAATTCATAATTATCATCTCAACATCCATTTTCAAAGCTATCAATTTTAATGTTTTTGTATAAATAGGAGGCTTGACTATGCCAATCAATAAGTCATTTACTTCTTGTTATTTATTAGGCCCCTAAACTTTGATGCACCCCTTTCTATGTTTATTTTATCAGTTTTAGTGAATTTTCTAGTTGCAATATTGCTAGGTGGCATATTCATTAGGAAGTGTATTCACACATAGGTGACATATTCATATTCAGCACCAAAATAGGTAAGTACGTCTTATCCTCCAATTTTCAATCCTCAGTATAAGTTGTTTGATTAGTTTTTAATTGTATATTTTTTTGTTTTATCATCAACTATATATACATATTGCATCACATTATCATATGATGTATTAATCTATAGGATAGGCTATAACCTATGTGTTTCTTAAATTGAACATATAAAAACTAAATTAGGAAAATCTATAAGCCCTTAGTGAGCCCAAATCCCAACCAAATGTAGACAATGTGAAGCACAACCTAATAACGAGTTAGTACCAGGTCTCTCTCATATGAGATAATGCATTTGGGGCTAGTTCCCGTGTACACATTTTGGTATCCCACATATTTGGTGAACCTAACATGAAATACCCCATGGATCTAAAACCCTATTTGACTTAGGATCTTAACCTCAATTAATATAAACTTTATTACACTTTAATCAACATCATCTAAAATTGTTTAATATAAATCACTTAAAATTAAGATAACGAGAATATAACCAAATTGTTAGTACTACTAGGTAAAGGTTAATGAACCCCTGATTAAACTGACATACGAACCTAGAGAGTTATCTCTCTTGGTTTGTATATTATGGTTGGCTAATGGGAGTTATAAGGCAGGCTACTTTTCCAAGGTAACATAAGAAATTTTATTTTTTATTCTCTTCTTCTCTACAAATTCTGAAAACAAAACTTAAATAAATTGAAATCCCTTGTGACCATGTATGAACCTACTTATCTTACTTTAAATGAGCATTAGCACAAAATTTGAGTGCTTGATTTGAACTTCGAAAGAAGAAACCTATGAATGAAAACCTTACATTTGAGGAAGAAGAGGAAGAAAATCCTCATTTTGAAACCCTTTCTCCTATTCATAACAAACAAGGAGAGGTAATTTTTAATTCTATAAAAAATATAGCCACTTTCCTATGAGGAAAAAAAGAAGCTATGGAATCTATCTTAAGTGTGGATGAGATTACCACTTCTATTAGAGAATGACTTATTTTAGAACTGATAAAATACCCTAGATCTAATCTCATGAGTGCTTAACTATGATACTCAATTATGACAACAACCACAAGAGGGAGGTCATCAAATATTCCATCTTATTTAGCAAATTTGGGATCTATGAATTCCAATATTGATCCATTTAGGCTAAATACCCCTGTATCTCAACCTATGAGGCATCCACAAGTCTATACTATGGATATCTTTCCCATTATACCTAATGCTTTGAATGTGATTTCTTTTAATCTATTCTTTAGCATACCTATTATTATTGACAATATTTAATAACATGATGATCCACTTTGGATCATTCTATCTGAATGTTCAATATTATCCTATGGTCAATTCTCAACTGGAATCCATAACAACACTAATTCCTTACCCTAGATTCAAACAATAATTAGCCTCTATCCAAGGAGGCACTATAAAAAATTACTCCTATAGATATTTTTTGGCTTTTAATTTTACTACCACAAAATTTCATAGGTCCCAATATAAAGAAATCATAATATTATAGGTCAAAATATCAATAATCAAGAGTAGAATTATATTTATGGGCAATAATATATATAGGTCAATATAATGATGAAATAACATTTCTTTTAATCAAACATTATTCTAGACATATCACTTCACTAGCTTGATGTTGTTTTGTGTGACTTCCCAAAAGTTTTTCTACACTTTCTTCAATCTTCTAACTGATTTGCTTAATTGAATATTGTGGTGCAATTAGGGTTTAGATTCTATTGTCGTTGCTAAATTTTTTGATATTTGTTCCTTCATAAGATTATTCACAGTTCCCCTAATGCTCATTATTCTTTGGATAGTTCTCCATTCTCTATTCCTCATTGTTACATGGATACTACTCTATTTTTTGTTCCTTGTTTCTTAGATACTGATTCATTCATTGTTCTTTGAACATTGCTCTGTTGTTTCTTTCAATGTTGGTAATTCTCTTCTAAAATGGATATCCAATGGCTACTACTTAATATCACCTCTATTTCCTTATCTATTGCATCAGTTCTTATGGTGCTTCACTCTCTAGTGAATACCTATCCTGTATTGATGTAGGAGAATGCTTCTCCTTTGTGAATGTCATTACAACGCATCACTCTCAAGTGATATCTCTATTTCTTAAGCATTATTCAGAATTCTTAACTCTCTTTAATCTAGCACTTCACCGTAGGGCCTATTTTTTTATCATAGTAATTATCAATCACTACAAGATATAACAACTCAATGTTATAGATAAATTCCTTGGTTTCTTGAGCTCTACACTCAATGGTCTAAGTTTCCTTGCTTATGCTCCTTTGATCATTATACTCTCAAAATTATTTTCTATTATATCAATGGGTTAAGATTCCTTGATTATGCTCCTTTGATCACACTTTTCAAACATTGTTCTCAATGGTCTCCTATAGTATATGAAGTCATTTCCAATGTTCTATTACTACTTTAATTTCTATTTAATTTAGATTTCCACTTTTATCATATTCAAATGCTTAGAATACTTCGATGATATTTTGAATACTTTTGCTATAAACTACCATTGTGATGCTTTTACGTCTTTCAAGATATTGTTTCTTCTTAACTAGAATATTCTTCTTATACGTGGTCTTCTCTAAGATCTACTGCTTATTCTCTGAAACACTTCTCTTGCTTGGTCTTGTCCAAGAATTATTTCTTCTACACAGAGATATTCTAATATTATGCTTGGTCTCTTCCAAGCTCTATTGCTTCCATACTAAGATATTCTACTCTTATGCTTGGTCTCTTCCAAGCTTTATTTATTTCATTGAGTTAGAACTTAATCAGGCTTGAGCGTTTCTACTCTTATGCTTAAGAATTAGGATTGAGTGATTCTCTTCTAATCTTGGGCTACAATCAAGCCTCTTTCTTCTTTACCCTTCACTTTAATATTTACTACAAATTTTCCTACTTTATGCTTTTAGCTATAAAATAATATTCAATATTGATATAAAGAAATTATTTTATTCTTTATACCTCTCAAAAACTTATTAGTTTTTGGAATCTTATATTGCTTCTCAATCCTATGAAAGTTATGATGCTTCTCTATTATCTAGGAATTTTAGTACTCCTCAATTATCTGATATCTTTGATGCTCTTTAATATCTTAGGTCGTATCTAAGAACCAAAATATGACTCTCTTTTCTAGAGAACCCAATATCAATGTCAAGGTGAATATGAATATCCCCAAATGACCAACATACTCTTAAGTTGGTTCTCAATATATCAATATTCAACATACTCTTGAGTTGGATCTATCAAATTATTGTGTCCTAGTCTTCACTAGTTTTTCTTCAACTAGGAGGAAAGACCCTAGCATATAATTTAGTGTGACTAATACTTATACCCTTAATTTCTAATCAATTATACTTTTATAAAATAGATTCCAAGTCTTTTATTCCCTTCAAAATGGATGAACTCTAAATTAACTTTATAAAAAAAGGATAAAGTTAAATATTGATTTATGGTGGATACAAAAATAACTCTATAAAAAATGGATTGAGTCAGGTGGTAGCTCTAATAACATTGCTAGATTTTTAAACCTTAATACTATAAAATATCATAGGTTCAAATATAATGTAGCCACAATATTAAAAGTGAAAATTATCAATATAATGAATGGAATAATATATGAGCAAATTTATATGTATATCAAGGCCTATATAATACTAAAAATAACATTCACTTATATACTCAAATATGAATATAAATGTCCTAATTCATTCATCAACTATGCATGAATAAAATTCACAATATTAATTGCTCAAAAATTGTTTACAAATTGAAAGCATGAGATTTCGAAAGAAAGAAATACTAAGATGCAATGAAAACAAAACTAACTCGATGCATGAAATAGGAAGAACGTAATCAAATCGAGACAAAATATAAAGAGAAAGCAGGAGCACAACCCTTTCATATTAATTCCAAACTCTGTTACAATACATCTCCTCCCCTTTTAGGGGCTAGGAGTGTTAGCAATTTTTTGGTTACAATCATGGTCAATACTCCTTCCGCATGCCCACATGCAAAATGGGCGGGCCAAAGTGTTGCCTCCGTTGATGTTGATGAATCCTCGCTTCTTGCTACTTTTCCTACAATGAAAGAAACAATGAAAACGTTAGTAGCACCTGCTGCACATAGAGAAAGTTTGTTCTTTGAATTTAACAAAATATGCATGTAAACGATTGTCTAAAACAGTGAGTAAAGTGATTTTTAACGACCTGCACGTTTGACAGAAACCAGAAACTTTACCAGAGGGCCGTTGTCATTAAAACAGTCGGTCGATTTGCTCTTGACTATAATTCGTGAATCAATGTTGTCACCTGCAGGTTAGTGGGACAACAAAAATGACAAAAGCATGATAAAATCTAATTAAAACATTATGAAATCGAATACACATTCAAATTAGACGTCGCAGCCGTGAAAGCATGATGAAATTCGATATATATCTTAAACATGCAATGCAGGATAAACACTAATGCAGGATAAACACGCAATGACAGAATATATTAAAATGAAACTAGCAAAAATGTGTGGGGTGCCCAAGTGGGCTACCCCCGTTAAAACGTGACTTTGACGCCAATCCACTAGGGATGGGCTCAAAATCTCAGAGAATGTGGTGTCGTCGAATTGATGGATTACTGTGGTCCAATGTCGGGTTCTAAGGTCCGGATTCACCTTTCAATAACCACCCAATAACCTCTCTTGCAAAAGAGATTACGGATGTAGGAGAGATGAATCAAAAAGGAATGCAATCGGGTGTTTAATTTGGCAGCACTTCATTGCTTTGAAATGCCTACCAACCTGTCTCCTTTTTTGGGTAGGAAAGTCCGCCATTTTATAGACCCATGGGGTCTCTTTGGAGGGGCAGGCAGGGATGCCACATGGCGGCCATTCCTTCCCAAAAGGGAGGAGACTCCTCCTTGAATTGGGCTTACATGACTGCCCTTGTGACAGTCCGCTAACTGCCAATATGCCCACCTACGCACGCATGCACAACAGGCGGTAATAACTGACTGTATTCGGCTGCCACTCGTTTAATGTCTACTTTAATGGTTTTAATGTTTGATTTTAAATGTTTTAATGTCTGCCTTTGAATGCTTAAAATATGCCTTTGATTGATCAATGTATGCCTTCAATTGATCAACGTCCACCTTCGATTGATCAATGTCCGCCTTCGATTGATTAAACTCTACCCAGGTGCAAAATGCGAAGTTTGTCGCGATATCGCGACGTCACGATATCGTGACATTGTGATATCGTGACACTTCAGCCAAGGATTTCCTTTGGGTGCCGAAGTGTCGCGATATTGTGACGTCGCTATATCACGACACTTCGTCCAAGGCTTTGCTTTGGCCGTCGAAGTGTCACGATATCGCGATGTCGTGATATCGCGACACTTCGTCCAAGGCTTTGCTTTCGGTGTCGAAGTGTCACGATATCGTGACACTTTGGCCAAGTCTTTTCTTTGGGCATCGAAGTGTCGCGATATCATGACACTTCGACCAAGGCTTTCCTTTGGGTGCTGAAGTGTTGCGATATCGCGACACTTCGGCCAAAAATTTCCTTTGGGTGCTGAAGTGTCACGATATTGCGACGTCACGATATCATGACACTTCGGCCAAGGCTTTCCTTTGGGCTTTTGGTGTCACGATATCGCGACGTCGCGATATCGTGACACTTCGGCCAAGGCCTTCTTTTGATTAAGGCTTGCTTTTGATTAAGGCTTGCTTTTGATTAAGGCTTGCTTTTGATAAAGGCTTGCTTTTGATTAAGGCTTGTTAAAACGACCGACTTTGCTTTGTTTACTTTTTGACCTTCTAAACTGCTGTGTAAATGGATAGGACCATTGTTTGACTTCTGAGGGCTGCCCTGAAAGCTGTGTGTGTCAATGCGATCAGTGTTTGTAGTCACATAATCAGATTGGTGCTATTTTGGTGTCTACATATGCCTCTTTTTGGGAAGCGCTATAGGTGATGCAGTCTTTGAGCAAAAATAGATAACAAAAGCACTAATGATTAGGGTTTCTTGGTAACCTAACCAACTTTTGATGCCCCAAGTATGGAAAGGGCATGCATTCTTGAATCCTTGCTTCTGACAAGCTAAGGAATTTGATTTCAAGTATAAACCTATTTTGGTGAGGTGTGACTTGAGCTTGGACATTGATCAGTCATGATTAGGAAAAGGGCGCAACCTTTTGTCCATAGGGGAACCTTGTGTTCATGCTTCAGGAATGCCAAGTGTTGAACCTTGTATTCACTTTTCATCCTCTTACAATTAGATAATTGGATATGAAATTCCTCTTCTTTATTTCTTATAGACCATTATCTCCATAATATAACCATATTAATATGACTCTTCAAGTAATAACTATTCATATTCATATGACAAATCCTATGACCTTTGGCTTATTGTCTTGCCACTTGCATACTAGAATATTCACTTTCTTACATGCACACTTAAGTCTATAACACTTGCACACTTCTACAAGACTCTTACACTTCTACATGCACTCCTAATATAAGACACTTGTGCACATCCTCACATTACATATTTGCACACTTACATACAAGACACTTGTGCACATTCTCTCAATACTCTAACTTACATGACACTTGTGTATTTCCTACACATCGCACTCTTACTGAAATCACGAGATTTCGGGAAAAGGAAACACTAATTATGCAACATAAGATGAAATGTAACGCTTTAATCCTATGCACAAAAATGAAGAAAGGAGACAATTTGAAACTGAAAGAAAAGATGTAAAGAAATCACAGCCCTCTTTATTCAAATATCTTATCCTCGGTTACATAGACGTCTCCTCCCTTTTTAGGGGCTAGGAGCGTTAAATTTTTCATTTTTACAATGTGTGATTTAGCCTTCCTCCTTTCGCGTGCCCACGATTGCAATGGGCGGGCCAAGACGATGCCGTCGCTGATGTCGATGAGTTCCTAACCTCCGCTGCTTCTCCTGTGAACAAAGAAACAACCAAGATGTCAGTAGCATCTTCCGCAAATGAAAAGTGTTTGTTCTCTAAAACTAACGAAATATGCATGTAAACATTTGCACGAAACAGATAAATACGGTGAGTCCAAATGGCTTCAAAACTTGACGAAAGATAGGAAAAGTTACCGGAAGGCCACTTGCCACTGAGACAGCTGGCCAATCTACCTTCAACTAGAATTCATCCCTGGACAGGATGAATTCTGACAGCAATTCGTCCCTGGGTGGGACGAATTCTGACTGCAATTCGTCCTTGGGTGGGACGAATTCTTCTGTGTTGAAGAAACCGACCTGCTGCTGCTCCAATGTCGGATCCCGAGACCTGCAAAACGCCTGCAAATAGGGGGGTTATGTAATTGGGGCCATTTTGGGACAACCCAGATGGTTGGATTCTCCCAATTTGGCCTCCACCCATGGGAATTTGACTTCAACACCTGCAAGTCAGCGAAACAACAAAGCGACACAAAACATACTATAATTTGACCAAAAGTTACAAAATTGTAGCTATGGGTTAATCAAACCTAATAACACAAAATGCAATCTGAAAAGTAACCTAAAGTGCTCTAAAACTTAAAATCAGACTTGGGAAGTGCGGGGGTGCCCAAGTGGGCCTCCCACCGTTGGCACTTGATTTTGGAGCCAATCCACCAGGGATGGGCCCAAAACCTCTTAGGATTGGGGGGTCGGCGAATTGGTTGGTTCGGGTGTCCATGTGTTGGATTTGGGTCGGGTTCGAGCTTCCAAAGGCCACCCAACAACCTCCCTTGCAAAAGATATTGGTGGATGTGGGAAGGTGAACCAAAAGGGATGCAAGTGGGTCTTCAACTCGACAGCACTTTGTTGCTTGAAAACTCCTTCAACCTGTATATTTTGGGTGAGAAAAGTCCCAAATTTTATAGACCCAAGGGGTCTCTTTTGGGAGGGAAGCACAAATGCCATGTGTTGGTCATAGGCGCCATGTGGCAGTCTTGTATTCCCATGAGGGAGGGGAGTCCTCCATTGACTTGAGCTTTGTTAAATGCCTTTTGGACAGTCTTCTAACGGCCCTTCTGTCCACCTACACACGCGTGCAAGGCAGGAGTCATTAACTGACTGTTTTGGGCTGCCACTTGGCACCATTTGTCTTTTTGCCCGTTAAGCTTAGAATTCGTCCCACCCGGGGACGGATTCGAGAGTCGATCTGGGGTGGGACGGATTCTATTTTGAATTCATCCCCGGGTGAGACGAATCTTGGGCAAAGTGTCTAAGTGTGCCAAATTGCTTCTTGACCTCACAAAATTGCTATGAAAGTGGTTAAGACCACTTGTTTGACCTCCGAGGGCTGCCCCAGGGAGCTGTGTTTGTCAAAGCGATCGGTGTTTGCGATCACATAATCGGATTGGCGCTATTTTGGTGTCTACAGATGCCCCTTTTTGGGAAGCGCTGTGGGTGACGTAGTGCTGAGAAAAAATAGATAACCAAAGCACTAATGATTAGGGTTTCTTGGTAACCTAACCAAATTTTGATGCCCCAAGTATGGAAAGGGCATGCATTATTGAATCCTTTCTTCTGACGAGCTAAGGAATTTGATTTCAAGTATTAACCTGTTTTGGTGAGGTGTGACTTGAACTTAGACATTGATCAGTCATGAACAAGTGAAGGGCGTTTTTATCCTCAAGGGGAACCTTGTGTTCATGATTCATGAAATGCCAAGTGTTTGATTGATTTGATTGTTGCTTGTTTACTTGTCCCAAGTAGGAGCATGATTTTCTTTGTCAATGATTATTTGAATGCATGTTTTTTTCCTTAATTGGGTGTGTGATTGTTGGTTGGTGACTAAGTGTGACTACCCCCTCAAGCGACGAATCGATGAGGGAATGACCTTCGTGAGAGAAGCGACGAGTCGCTTGACCCAAGATGACTTGTGCAGGTGTGCCTTAAAGGGTTTATCGTTAAGCGTGTGCAATTTTTCCAACATTTGGACTTGTTTTTGGTGGGTGTTAACCCTTTTGGTGATGCCGTAATGAGGTGAAATCATCAATATCTAACTTCCCGTGGAGCGGTCCAGCTATTGTAGCCTTCTTGGGGAAGTAGGAGAGCGATAATTTGGACCTCAACATCGATTTTATTTGCCTAGAGGTTAAGTGCAAGAGCACTTATGTCTGGCAATGTTTTTCTGTATTTTTGTTGAATTTTGTACTGTTTTTGAGTGGGCTTTGACCCTTTTGGTGATGTCGTTTGGGGATGAAATTGTCTAAAATCTGTCTTCCCATGGAGCGGTCCGGCTATGGTAGCCTTCTTAGGGAGTATGATAGTGACAATTTGTGACTCCAATGTCGATTTTGTATGCCCTTGTTGTCAGGTGCAGTAGCAATCCTGTCGGGTAATTTTATTGTCTGTTTTTAGTGCATTTTTAGTCATTTTTTTTATTATTTTTTTGTGCTGGCCTGAATTCATCTCTGGGTGGGACGAATTCCAGCTGGAGAATTCGTCCCTGGGTGGGATGAGCGCTGATCAGAGCGCTCATCCCAGTGAAGGATGAATTCCAGTGCAAAAGGCCTATTTAATGGCCAAAACTTGATTTTGGGCTCATTTGTGTCATTTTTTTCTTGCGATTTTGGAGCTCTGGGAGGAGGAGGTAATTCTGCGAAGTGAAGCGCTGCTGGAATTCTCTCTGCCATCATGAGTGCACAAACTAGTTTGAGCGGCGGAGCCGAGGCGAGACCTGTAAGTGTCCCTAGAGTTTATTTTGCTTTTATTTAATGCATTGTTTTTGTGTTGACGCTTTTCAAAACTTTAAGATTTTTTTTTTGTGATGTTTTTGTTTAACAGTTAAGGTTAGAAACCCTAGAACTGAAAATTTGATCTGTTATATATATATATATATATATATATATATATATTTTGTGCTTGCAGGTTGTTAGGAGCCGGTACCGTGTACCCGCTGCATTTACTGAGGCGCGGTTGGCATTGACCGATGATGACTGGGAATGGCTTGATACCCTTGGGCTCAAGCAGGTGGCTCGACTGGAGAGTGTGGTTTCGTATCAGGCCTATTTGACGGACCTGATCAAGCTTTGGGATCCGTGGACCAATACTTTCCATCTCCCGACAGGGGAGATGACTGTGACTCTTGAGGACGTCTATCGGTTACTTTGGATTCTGATGGATGGTTTGCCTATTAGGACATCTCCGTTTGATCAGCGGACTGCTATACTTACGAGATGTTTTGGGCATAGAGGGGAGATGGGTGTAGCAGACCCAGTGGAGACAGCCGAGGCCGATTTCCAGGCTTGTGGGATTTTGGTTAGCTGGTGAAAGGAGAGGGGGGTGTTAGGAGTGAGGCACACATTCTTGATGGGCCTCATTTCTAACATTCTTCTCCCTGATTCGTCAGGCGTGAGTTTCCCGTGGAACCTGCTTGGATTTGGTGTGGCGGTTGGCGAGTGCCCGATAGAGGCACCGTTGATTCCGAGATGGGGACGGACTTTGTTGGCACGACTTTACGGGGAGGCTGTACGGGGTCTGCTGTCGACAGCGAAAGGGTGTCAGTTGTAGTTTTCTGTTGCAGTGTTGTGGTTGGCAGCACATAGCTGTTGAGAGGCCTACCGGGTTACCGTGGACGATTCGGGCGGTGATGGAGGATGAGGAGATTGGTTATGCAGCTTTGTGGCGACGGTCTACGGAGTAGGGGCAGAGTCGACGATGGGCAGGTGCTGTTGAGCACTACATTGATGCCTTTTCTCGGCTCACTCCAGGGGAGGTATTTTGGTGTCCCTATCGGGATCGTCCGGCTGGCCTGAGGCTGGAGAGTGGCTCCGACGGG
This sequence comes from Wollemia nobilis, assembly GCA_028583015.1. NCBI lineage: Eukaryota > Viridiplantae > Streptophyta > Pinopsida > Araucariales > Araucariaceae > Wollemia > Wollemia nobilis. Next base: position 38,604 of record JAQPPZ010010623.1, read on the forward strand.
TGCAGAGGGAGCGATGGTTAACTGGGCGGCACGGGACGGAGCATGAGTTCTTTCCATACCGTCGGGTTACATGATAGTTTGGGGTGCGCCAGGGGTTGCCTGGTGAGCTCGTAGGCTATCGACGTCGGGGAGACGAGAGGGATCTGGAGCCACCGATTACCGTTCCATTGGGCGAGGAGTCGGATGCGGTGATTGAGGTCCCGAATGTGGATGACGTCGGTACTACCACTGAGTATGACTCGTGGTGGGTATTACGACGCTGGAGAGGAGAGGGGCCACTTGGAGGCGTGGAGGCGGTAGTGGAGGATGTTGAGGCAACAGGGGGTGATTGGGGGGGGGCGTTGGATGATGCAGATATGGTGGATGTGGGAGATGAGGATGTGGGCCTGGGTGTTCCGGAGCGGCCGGACATGCAGGATGTGGAGGCGTAGTGGGAGCCTGAGCAGGCTACTGTCCCCGTGAGTCCTATGCGTTCGGTAGATACAGAGGAGGTGGGGTCGAATGTAGGCATCGAGGTTGCGTGACTTACAGAGCTGCTACGGATGCGGGATCTGGAGAGGGATCTTCTGTGGGCTCAGTTGACAGAGCGGGATAGAGTTTTGGTGCAGCGCGATGATGCATTGTCTATCTATCATCGATGAGAGGTAGAGTGGTGTCTGTACCGGATAGAATTGGAGAGGGAGGTCATCCGCCTTGGTAGGCGGCTTCCTGAGCCCTCTATCAGTAGATCTTCTCGACGGACGAGGGATAGTTTAACTGAGAAGTCAGCATCATCTCATCGCAGGCAGTTAGATGCAGGGTCCCGTAGGACCCACACCACGGGGGGTAGTTCCCGTCGCACCGATCCTGCGTGATCATGGTGGCCGATGCTTTAGGTTGGGTTTTTGGATATGATTGCGGGGTTTGAGGACCGGTTTTGTAGCCTACGGGCATATTTTTTACAATATATATATATATACCAGTTTTATTTATGGTTTTGTACATGTGATGATGTGAGTTTTGTTATGCATGTTTATTTATTTTGATGAATGCAGATGTTATGATAAATGTATATGTTTTTGATGTTTATGTGATATGCGAGGTGAAATGGATGAATGACATTTGTGATGATTGCACTATTATTGTTTAAGAAGCTCTTTATTTACATGGTTTTCCTTTTTTGTATTTTCTGATGGTATCATAAAGATGATAAGTAGCGTGAGATGGTTTTGGAATGAATGTAAGATTTTTTGAGATTCAGTCAGTTTTAACTCACCATCCATGACTGTACTTTATCTTACAAGACTTTTGAACAAGGTATGAATCGGACCTATTTTTGACCAAGTTATTTAACATCCCTGTGTGTGCAATTGAGTTCATTTAGTGGTATTTGTTAGGATACCGCCAGTGCCAGTGGGCTTTCAACCGAACTCGTACCGAGGATCACCTAATTAGCTCTACGAATTCCTTTGTTGTATGTACTAAGATTAATCTACGGTGTAATCCAGGATGCCATAAGCTAGCTCATCCACATGCAAAAATTGATCCGTACGCAAGTTAATGTGACGAGATATATCGTCATGCGGGAGGTTTACTACATTACCGATAGGCTATCAACCAAATTGGTATCGAAGCTTGCCTTATGACCTATAGAATGCTGAGAGCTCCAGGGATTCAAGGTCAACTCCCTTATTTTCTTCAATTGTATTGGGATACTTTCTCATTGTAGTGATGAGATCACTGTTTATTTTGATTTGTTTTTCTTTCGAGCAAGGGATTGGGGTTATGGAGTGACAAAAATCACTGTTTTTTGTGCCTTTTGATGTGTGCACTATAGTTTGTCAAATTTTTGAGTTTTGACATTTTGCAAATTTTTTGTGTTTTGCAACTGTTGAGAACTTTAGGGATTCTTAGGGAATTGGGTAGGGAGGATGTTTGTCCTTTTGCCAACTCTCAGCATTCTAGGGGTCATTCACACAGGGGGATGAGCAAGATAACTGTTTCGCTTGTGGTGACCTAGATTATTTTGCAGGTTTCGTCTTTTGTTCACACAATTTTGAATTTTAGTGTTTTGATTTGTGTTGGTATGTTACGTAACAAGGTGTATTTCAAGTATGACTCTACCTTCGTAAAATCTGTTCGACTTGATACACTACATGGCTAAAGAGGAAAATGATGACTGAATCACTGAAACTCTTGGTACATTCCCAGACCACTGGCTGTAGTGTGGTAAAGGTTATGCTTGGTGTTTTTGTTGTTTTTGTAACATGAGACAATGCGGAACAAGGTGGACTATCAGAGCTATTGCAGCTTATGGTGCCTTTGACCTGTATGACTACAAATATGCAATGTATGGTTGCAATGCTTAATACAGCTATGTATTTTTGTAATTTTGATGGATTGTTTTTGGTGAAGGTGAAGATGAGGTGCGAGAATATGAATTTTTTGATGAATTTGAGTATGCCTAGAATTGAGATGCAAATCTCTGTTGTTTTTGATGATTTTTGTTGTTTTGTTTTTTGAATTTCTTGATTTTTTTTTTTTGACCAAGCGATTACGATAATCGTTGGAGCTTTTTGGGTTGACCAAGAGATTGCGATAATCCTTGGAGCTTTTTGTATTGACCAAGATATTGCGATAATCCTTGGAGATTTTTGGTGACCAAGAGATTGCGATAATCCTTGGAGCTTTTTGGGTTGACCAAGAGATTGCGTTAATCCTTGGAGCTTTTTGGGGACCAAGAAATTGTGATAATCCTTGGAGCTTTTTGTGGTGACCAAGAGATTGTGATAATGCTTGGAGCTTTTTGGGTTGACCAAGATATTGCGTTAATCCTTGGAGCTTTTTGTATTGACCAAGATATTGCGATAATCCTTGGAGCTTTTTGTATTGACCAATAGATTGCGATAATCCTTGGAGCTTTTTGGTGACCAAGAGATTGCGATAATCCTTGGAGCTTTTTGTATTGACCAAGAGATTGCGATAATCCTTGGAGCTTTTTGTATTGACCAATAGATTGCGATAATCCTTGGAGATTTTTGGTGACCAAGATATTGCGATAATCCTTGGAGCTTTTTGGTGACCAAGAGATTGCGAAAATCCTTGGAGCTTTTTGTATTGACCAAGAGATTGTGATAATCCTTGGAGCTCTCTTTTTTTTTTTTTTTTTTTTTTGGTATATGGCTTTCTTAGATATGAAATGGTCTCAAATGACTGATATTCAAAGGTTCTGTTTCCTTGATACCGTCAAGAGAATCTATCCTGTACGTCCAGGGTCATATTTTGCTATCAATGACATAAGGACCTAACCAATTTGCCGTGAATTTGTCCCTCATATGGGACGGAAAATTAGAGTTTTGTTGGTTTTCCTTCAAAACCAAATCACCAACCCAAAAGTCTCTTAGGTGAACTTTCATGTTGTAAGCTCTCTTAAGCCGCTCTTGATAGATACGTAAGTGCTCGAGAGCATTAACGCGTCGTTCGTCAAGCAACGTAAGTTAGTCTAATAGGGCCTGCCGCGCAGTGTTATCATCGATGAACTCCTGCATTGATATGCGCAAGGAAGGAATTTCCAACTCGAGAGGCATTACTGCCTCTGAGCCATACACTAGTGAAAACGGAGTTGCTCCAATGGGCGTCCGAATGCTAGTGCGATAAGCCCAAAGGGCAAGTGGGATTTGTATGTGCCAATCCTTATGACTGTCTGCAACGGTATTTTTAAGGATGGCGACTAGCGTTTTGTTTGACGCCTCTGCTTGCCCATTTGCTTGCGGATAATAGGGTGTTGAAAAGCTGTGCTGAATTTTGTACTTTGTGGTTAAAGCATGCACGTATTTGTTCTTGAATGATGTCCCATTATCCGAGATTATTTTGGATGGAATACCAAAACGACATATGATGTAATGCAAAATGAACTCCGCAATGCGGGGTCCTGTCGTAGAGGTTAACGGAATTGCTTCCACCCATTTGGTAAAATATTCTATGGCCGTTATGATAAACGTGTGACGACCTGATGATGTAGGGGAGATCTTTCCAATTAAATCGAGGCCCCACTGCAAAAATGGCCAAGCAGACTGGACTGTCTGTAGGGCCTGGGAAGGTGCGTGCATCAAATTGGCATGATGTTGAAACTTTATGCACCTCTTGACATACGCGTAGCAATATCGCTCTAAAGATGGCCAATAATAGCCCATGCGAAGAATGCGCTTTGCAATGGCCATACCACTAAAGTGGCCGCCACACGTACCGTCATGCGCTTGGGTGACTGCCCAAGTGGACTCTTGCTGGTCCAAGCAACGAAGAAGAATTCCGTCGTAGCTGCGACGATACAAAATGTCTCCTATCAAGACATATTTTGCCGCTTTCTGTTTGAATGTTTGTTTTGCGACGTGCGTCAATCCAAAGGGTAGATTACCTAACCTGAGGTAGTCTCTTATGGGTAAATACCAGTCCTGTTGATCGGATACCTCGATAGTTTGAACAGCCAATCCCTTTTGGAGTTCTTCCCTAACAAATGATGATTGGGATAGAACTTGTAAGAATAGCATTGTGTTGCTATTAATGGGAGTGGGGGAAAATAAAGACCCCGGTTGGCATGTTTCAAACAGTTTCGGATTCGAAAGAACTTATCCGTATATGGTTCGATCTGGATCATGTGGACTCCTGGCGTCAATTCTGAGCTTGCGCGCTCCATCACGGGTTGTGATAAGGTTTTGACCTGAATGGTTGTTATATCACCAGAAAGGTCTTGCGGGATTAGTGACCCCAAGGAGGCCATTGTGTCCGCAAAACGATTCGATGATCGAGGGAGTGCCTCGATGTCATACCACTCAAGTTTTGCCAGGAATTTATCCATGAGGGCTTTATAGGCCTTTAGAACTGGGCATTTGCATTGATATACCCCTTTGACTTGATTGACGATTAACAACGAATCGCCAAAGATGTTCAGTCTTTTGATGTTCATGGCGATTCTTGTTTGAAGACCTAGGAGCAAGGCTTCATATTCTGCATTGTTTTTGGTGCACTAGAAATTTAATTTAAATGACAGGGGCATTGGAGCGCCCTGCGGTGTGAAGAATACAATTCCTGCGCCACCACCTTGCTCGCATTTAGAACCATCAAAAAATAAGGTTATGTCGGCCTGAGACTTAGGCTCATCAGAATCTGGTGATTCTGAGACATGGAAGACCCCATCATTGGGTAGTTCTATGACCAGAGGTTGATCGTCTTCAAGAGGAGCCTCTGCTAGTTGATCGGCTATGACTTGTCCTTTTATAGATTTTTGCCCAATAAACTCAATGTCAAATTCCATCAACAACATGATCCATTTCACCGTGCGACTACTATGATAAGTACGACTCATCATGTATCGCAATGGATTTTCCTTAGACACAACATATGTAGTGTTGCTCAGCATGTAGTGGCGTAGCCTTTTGGTAGCAAACACCACTGCCAAGTAGAGTTTTTCAATGTATGCATAGTTAAGTTCGTAACTGACCAGGGTGCGACTAAGATAGTAAGTAGCCTGTTCTTTGTGAAGTTCATTCTTCTGGGCTAGCATTGCACCCAGTGCCACCTCAGTAGCTAAGATGTATAAGTAGAATGGCACACCTGGTCTAGGCGGTGCCAATACTGGCGGCGAAGCCAAGTATTGTTTGATTTCGTCAAAGGCTGACTGGCACTCGTCATCCCAATGAAATGTGACCCCCTTGTGCAATAGTTTGTTCATTGGTCAAAATTTGTCAGATAATTGCACTATGAAGCATTTAATCGACGCGACCTTTCCTTGCAGACTTCTTAGCTGCTTGATATTGGTTGGGGGAGCCATTTCAAGGATTGCCTTGACTTTTTTTGGGTCCACTTCGATGCCTCTCTTTGAGACTATAAAACCCAAGAGTTTTCTAGATGTGACACCGAACACGCACTTCTTGGGATTCAGTCTGACCTTATGCTCTATGAGGCGATCGAGAATCTTGCTTAAGTCACCGAGATGATCTGAGTGCAAGAGAGACTTGGCTAACAAATCATCCATGTAATCTTCCAAAGTTTTGTGCATGTAATCATGGAAGATATACGTCATAGCACGTTGGTATGTAGCACCAGCATTTTTAAGGCCAAAAGGCATGACCTTATAGCAAAATGTCCCCCAAGGCATTGTGAATGCCATTTTGAGTTGGTCTTCAGGATTAATACGAATTTGATTGTATCATGAGAAACCATCCATTAGTGAGAGCATCTCGTGACCTGCTGTAGCATCTACCAATGCGTCGATGCTTGGCAAGGGGAAATCATCCTTTGGACTCGCTTTGTTTAGGTCTCGAAAGTCTGTGCATATGCGAATCCTCCCGTCGGGCTTCTTGACGGGAACCATGTTGGATAACCATGGCAGATAATCCATGTAGATGAAAAATTGTGCATCCAACAGCTTTTGCAATTCGCCTTTGACCATCAAGGCCACTGTTGGGTGCATCTTTCTTAGTTTTTGCTTTACAGGCTTGATTTTCGGATCAAGCGTTAAGTTGTGCATGACTAGCTACGGGTCTAGTCCTGGCATATCTTTGTACGACCATGCAAAAACTTCTTTCTTCTCTTTGAGAAGGGCAATATATTCGGCTTGCTCTTCGAGGGAAAGGCTTACCCCCAGCTTGAGAATCTGTGGATTCATTGGATCTATGTCGATGTCTACGTCAGTCGTCTCTTCGACTGACATGTGGGATCCGTCCTCCAACTGATGTGGAGTTGGGATTAAATGAATATCATCAGCTGAGTTAAGATCTGCGTTTGGAACCTCGGGTCCCTCTTTAGCTTGAAAGATATCCTGAGTTGTTCTTTGGGTAAAATGAAGCATTTCATCGAAAGGCCAGTACTCTGATGGTGACAATGGTGAATTGACACGATCCCAGTCGATGGCATCCATGTCTAGATGCAATGACCATGATGGATCGGTCGAATTGCGGATGGGTGCGATCAAATCAATGGAGATCATGTGGATGGAATGAATTTGGTCTCCAGAACCGTGGGTGTGATGACTTGATTCTTTTAGATGTTCCCTATACTCTGGATCTGGCTCTATGGGAACAGGTACGAATGGATCCTCTCTAGGTGCAAATTCATCTCTATGTGTGAAAAAGAAGGCGGGGTCTTCCCTTGGCACTACTGTCATGATGGGATCTCGAGGTGGACAATGCTCATCTTGAATTTGGAGCCATAGGCCTAACACTTGGTCCCACCTCGCTGGGTCTATGTGCCATTCATGTCCTAACCGTATACCCATTTGTCCCATTAGATCTTCATGAGTTAGAGCGCGATGATGTCGTCGCACATGTCTGAGATAGTCCATTTCAGTTTCGTCTTCTGAATCACTTTCATAGATCCAAAATTGTTCATCCTCTTCAGCATCTGTTGCTTGCGATGTTAAGGACTCTTCCTATTCCAGTGAATTAATCTGGTCCCATTGCGGTTGTTCCACTCTTAGTGGAGGGACCTTATTATTTTGAGACTGTGTTATTTTTTCTGGAACCTCTAAGGGGAACAGTTTCAAAAAAATGTCTGGAAGCCGTTGTTGTTCTCTTTGAGGATTGCTCTCTGAACTTTCACCTCTCTCTAGCAAAGGAGAGGGATTATTGTTATTTCTAGGGGTGTTTTTAGACCATGGGAGATAATCCCCTAATGTGTATTCTGTGTTTGGATTGGCGTATGGGTCTTGTGCCAATCCCCCCTTGTTGCCTATTTCTAGGCCTTGCATATTTTCAACCAAGATGTCTAATGGCAGGGGATGGTTGAACCCTACCCCTGACTTGTCATATGGCATCTGATATCTTGGTTGGCAAAGGATCCGCATCCCTTGCTCATATATGCCTAGCCCATACCCATGCCAATTGCATTGTTCGAGATATTTTAGGGCAAATTCTAGGTTCGACAGATAATTGATGTTTTCGACAAAAGGTTCTTCATCTGTTTCCTTTTGTTCGCATGGTTCAGAACCATGATCAAGGCCCCCATACACAAAATTCGTCTGGTTGGGAGGGTAGCCTAGTGGAACAATTGTCCCTATGGGAAGGCGAGGTCTTCCCATGTCCTGCACTGACTCCAATGTGGGGGTTGCCACAACGTTTTGCACTAAGTACTCCCCCAGGCCCGTACTGGCCATCTCAACAATGATTGTTGATGATTGGGTAGAAGGAAACGGTAGTCCTTCCTGAGTTCATTCTATGTTTGGTTGTTCAGGAGTCTTGGTTTGTGTTGTGTTGGGTGTTTCCTCTGTTGATATCGTTGAAATCGTGGGCAACCCCTCTTCTAGAGGCTTAACCTCTTCCATGATTTTCTTTCCCTTGTCCTTCTGTTGGGCCGTGGAAGGTGGCGTTGATGATGAAGGAGTAGGTGATGAAGTCTCACCTGGATGGGATTTTGCCTTGTTGGCCACCAGTGGTGCCTGCGGTATTGGACCCTGTTTAGATGGATTTAATTGAAAATCCAAATGCGTTGATGGGAGGGTCGATTGAGGTATGAATTGTACCGCATTGCAATACTTGAAGGGCTCTAAGTCCATTGGGACTACATGTATTTTCCCTTCATAGGCATACTTCAAGCACTGGTGTGCGATCGATGGGACACACTTCATGTCCCTGATCCAAGGCCGCCCTAGCAGTATATTATAAGCCATTTCGCCTTCCAGCACATGGCACAGTGTGGGTATTGACTTTTGTCCTACCTGGATAGGCAGAACAACCGTGCCGACTGTCGAGCAAATTGCATCGTTAAAAGCTCGCAGTGTGTATGTGGAAGCGGTGATGTGAGAGGCTGGAAGTTTTAAATGTTTTAACGCTGCAATAGTTATGATGTTACTGGATGAGCTAGTATCTATCAGCACTCTCTTGTACGAAATCCCATTGACCCGTGCGATAATGTGGAGGGGTGGATCCGGCATGTCATTTGATATCGTTTTGACCTCGTCTTATTTGAATGTGATGACAGGCTCCGTACATTGTTTCACATGTCCCACGAAGGCATTGAAAGAATTTGCTTCGTGGGGTTGTACTTCAATGGCTTTTAAAATGTCCATAAGAGCTTCTCTATGGGGAGCTGATTGTTGAATAAGCTCGTAGATGGACAACCTAGCCGACGTGGTCCACAAAATTTGCGTGAGTTTGGTTCGTATCGTGACCTTAGGTCTAGGCGGAGGTAACTACGTTGGGCGTTGTTGAGGCTGCGATGTCGATGGAACTTCCCTCGTAGCTACCTCGGGGGCAACTGTTGGGTATCTTCTGTTCCTTGTTACAATGCTAATCATTCCCACAAATCCTTGCGCGGGAAGATCTTGTCGCACCTCGTTAATCTGGAGTGGTTTTGTTTGTGCCTCGTGGGCAGGCAAGGGGTCCTTGAATACCCCCATTTGTTGGTTGTTTGGTGCGATGGGGTTGTCCATGACCAATGTTCTATTATCGATCAAATCCTGGACTAGTTATTTGAATTTCCAGCACCCATTTAGGTCATGTCCTCTGCGCCTATGGAATCTGCAATACAATTCCTCCCTATACCCCCTAGGCTTGGGAATGTTAGGGTCAAAAATTTGGATTTCTGGTAGAGTAACTAGATTTTCCGCTGACAAGCGGTCAAATAAGGAGTCTCTAGACTCCGCATATGGGGTGAATTGTCGCCTAGGGCGACGTTGCTGATACTGCTCCTGTCTTTTGTTATCTCTTTCGTAAACAGGAGGCACTGCTTGGTAGTTAGCCTTTTGAGGCTGCGTTTCTTGTACAGGCACGGGAACATTTATCGCAACTTGGTTGACTGCAGCGTGTTGTGGTTGCGTTGTCCCGGTTTTAGTGGTTTTATTCCACTCTTTCTTCTTAGGCTTGGCAATTGCGCCTTCGCCTATCTTAATCTCTTCTATGACTGTGGCTTGCGCCAAAGCTTCTTCTAAGCTATCGTATTGTCGCAGTAACAATAGACCAGAGATTGATTTTAAGCAACTTTTTGCAAACATTTGCGTGAGGTCCGACATGGGAGGACGGTAGGGTAACTTAGAAAGCAAAGCTCTCCATCGGTTCCCGTATGCTGCCATTATTTCCTCCTCAAATTTTTTAAGGCTAGCAAGATCACTAAGTGATGCCTTCTTCCTTGTGTTGAAGGCAAAACGTTCAAGAAATGCATCTACTAGCTGATCTAAGCTGCTTATGCTATGTTTGGGTAGTTGTGTGAACCAATCCGAGGCAGGGCCTGCGAATGTGGTTATGAATGTTCTAAGAAATAATGCGTCATTATCTTGGATGCCGAAGCATTGGCTTAGAAATCATGTAACGTGTTCCTGTGCGTCCTCTTCACCTTTAAAAACTACCAATTGAGGCAACTTGAAGTGTTCGGGGTAAAGAGGTGTAGGCACTGAGGGATGCACCAAATTATTGCGGAGTAGACGTAATGTGGGTTTTTGATGCCCGACGACTTTTGTCTCCACGAGACTCCAAATGCTCCAATAGCGCTTGGTATGCATCGAAAGATTTTATTTCTTCCTCTCTTGTTCGCTCTTGTTGCAAGTTACGGTAAACTGGAGGCCTATGGAGGGGTGGCCGAATGGCATCCTTCATGCCTTGATGGGGAGTTTCAACATATTCCTCTTCTGGTTCATACTCGTAAAATTCTTGAGGAGTCTCTGGGTGAAACCTATGACCCTGATAAAGCTCTTGCTGAAGGTACCCATCATTATTTTGGGGAATTGCCTCCCTCTCGAATCTATGAGGTCTTGGAGGCAGAGTTTGACGAGGTCGTGGAGACCTGTTCTGCACCAACGGATTATGCCTCTCATACTGTTCAGATCTTTGGATGTTAGGGGTTTGCCCCCTCTCAGGTATTTCATAGCGTAACTCATTCGCTTCGCGTTGCATGCGTTCTTTATCCAAGCGGTATTGATACTCTATCTATTGCTGACTTTGTTTAAGCCGCATGATTTGGGCTTGACGGGTGGTATATCTGGCGACAGCCGGGTCGATTTGATCTACCCTATTTTGTTTAGAAGGTTCAAATGTTCCTCCTATGGGTTTACCTCAGTTTTTATGCTCTAAAATCTCAAGGGATCGCTTCCCTCTATCGAGGTAGGCGGTATGTGCTCAAGGTTCTGGCCTCAAGGGGTGATCATGATATCTTGCTGGTGCGGAAATGCAAGGTTCCTGCATTGTTTTTTGCCCTCAAGGAATGTGATGGCTTTCCTCATACTCTCTTTTATGGGTGTAAATGGGTTGGGCGGAGTTAGGTCGCTCTATGTAAGGAGCCCTGCGCTCCGAATTTGGTCTCTCTATTCTGATGATAGGTAAAGAAGGGACGCCATATCCACGTTGCCCCTCCAAATGGACGGTGTGCCTGTTTAGTGCTTCATCGCGTGGTGGCCACTCATGCCTAACTTCAAGAGGTGATTCTCTATTTATGTCAAGGTCTACATGTAAGGCATCTTCCCAAAAGGGGCTGATTTGAATAGGCATACCCCATCGAGGATTCTGAATTGGATTCTTTTGTAGGTTAGACCTATAAGGCGGTATGACCAAATCCTCAGGACTGAAGTGAAGGCGACTTATGCCTACTTTTTGTGTACCTTCCGGAGCTTCTGCCCTTGATTGGGATTGACTGCGTGTGTACACCATTGCGGTGCTTCTATGCTATCTAAATAAGTTTTTATCTCGTTTATGATTTTTTTTTTTTGTCTACACTAAGAAGAATTAAGCACACACATTCACAAAATCGTGATTATCTCTTTTAAGGATTAAATGGTGTGTCCTAAATTGGTTTAGTGCATTTTGATGTTTTGTTTTGTTTTTGTAGGTTTTGAAGATCGTTTAAATGCATTATGACGGCTCATATAACTCCCAAAATGGTAGCCCCTTCAATATACCAACCAGGTGATATACCAACCTCTCTATATACCCGCCCTTACGAGAGGGAGACTATAGGTACGTGAGAGCAGAAGGTACGTTGTACATAGGCGGTACGGAAGGGGGATTGTCCTGTTAATGGCACCTACCATAGAAGAATTATCCTCGCGTGCATGGGAATCACCCCAGCGACACTCGATCTGTCTTTGTCAGGATTTACACCTAACAATAGTTGACAATCGAGAAATGGATGCAAATCAAGCCAAGGTGGTGATGAAATCCACCAATGGTCTTGATCAAGGGCTGGGGTCTTACGACCAGCTCCTTGGTTTAAAATTGTTTCGTGATGTGTGTGGGATTCATTTTATTCAAAAAAAATGAAACAAGCATACATGACTTTTCTTATGCAATGCAGGACAAGATGAAAACAATCAAAGGAACATAAATAGAAACAAAAAAATATAACAGAGATCATGAAAATCCCTACCTCTTCTCTGCCTGCTCCTGTTGTCTTTGAATTTCTGCTCTAAAAATTTGCAGGCAGGAATTCGTCCCTTTGGGAGACGAATTGCAGAACAGAATTCGTCCCTCCCAGAGACGAATTTGAATTCGTCCCAGGGTTAGACGAATTGCAGAAAATAATTCATCCCTGTCAGAGATGAATAGCAGTCTGCAACAAAAAAAATGTACCTGTCAAGCACAAAACACAAAAATTTAATCAGTTTCTATGATTTTAAAAACCAGGGAATAGGGTCCCACCATGATTGCCACTAAAAGCACGAGATTCCGGGCAAAGGAAACACTAATTATGCAACATAAGACGAAATGTAACGCTTTAATCCTATGCACAAAAATGAAGAAAGGAGACAATTTGAAACTGAAAGAAAAGATGTAAAGAAATCATAGCCCTCTTTATTCAAATATCTTATCCTCGGTTACATAGACATCACCTCCCTTTTTAGGGGCTAGGAGCATTAAATTTGTCATTGTTACAATGTGTGATTTAGCCTTCCTCCTTTCGCGTGCCCACGATTACAATGGGCTGGACAAGATGATGCCGCCGCTGATGTCGATGAGTTCCTAACCTCCGCTGCTTCTCCTACGAACAAAGAAACAACCAAGATGTCAGTAGCATCTGCCGCAAATGAAAAGTGTTTGTTCTCTAAAACTAACAAAATATGCATGTAAACATTTGCCTGAAACAGTAAATATAGTGAGTCCAAATGGCTTCAAAACTTGACAGAAGATAGGAAAAGTTACCAGAAGGCCACTGCCACTGAGACAGCTGGCCAATCTACCTTCAACTGGAATTTGTCCCTGGGCAGGACGAATTCTGACTGCAATTCGTCCCTGGGTGGGACAAATTCTTTTGTGTTGAAGAAACTGACCTGCTGCTGCTCCAATGTCGGATCCCGAGACCTGTAAAATGCCTGCAAACAGGGGGGTTATGTAATTGGGGCCATTTTGGGACGACCTAGATGGTCGGATTCTCCCAATTTGGCCTCCACCCTCGGGAATTTGACCTCGACACCTGCAAGTCAGCGAAACAACAAAGCGACACAAAACATACTATAATCTGACCAAAAGTTACAAAATTGCAGCTATGGGTTAATCAAACCTAATAACACAAAATGCAATCTGAAAAGTAACCTAAAGTTCTCTAAAACTTAAAATCAGACTTGGGAAGTGTGGGGGTGCCCAAGTGGGCCTCCCACCGTTGGCACTTGATTTTGGAGCCAATCCACCAGGGATGGGCCCAAAACCTCTTAGGATTGGGGGGTCGATGAATTGGTTGGTTCAGGTGTCCATGTGTTGGATTTGGGTCAGGTTCGAGCTTCCAAAGGCCACCCAAAAACCACCCTTGCAAAAGAGATTGGTGGATGTGGGAAGGTGAACCAAAAGGGATGCAAGTGGGTCTTCAACTCGATAGCACTTCGTTGCTTGAAAAATCCTTCAACCTGTATATTTTGTGTGAGAAAAGTCCCACCTTTTATAGACCCAAGGGGTCTCTTTTGGGAGGGAAGCACAAATGCCATGTGTTGGTCATAGGCACCATGTGGCAGTCTTGTCTTCCCATGAGGGAGGGGAGTCCTCCATTGACTTGAGCTTTGTTAAATGCCTTTTGTGATAGTCTTCTAATTGCCCTTCTGTCCACCTACACATGCGTGCAAGGCAGGAGTCATTAACTGACTGTTCTGGGCTGCCACTTGGCACCATTTGTCTTTTTGCTCGTTAAGCTTAGAATTCATCCCACCCAGGGACGGATTCAGAATTCGTCCTGGGGTGGGACGGATTCTATTTTGAATTCGTCCCTGGGTGAGACGAATACTAGGCAAAGTGTCTAAGTGTGCCAAATTGCTTCTTGACCTCACAAAATTGCTATGAAAGTGGTTAAGACCACTATTTGACCTCTGAGGGCTGCCCTGGGGGCTGTGTTTGTCAAAGCGATCAGTGTTTGCAGTCACATAATTGGATTGGCGCTGTTTTGGTGTCTACACTTACATGATATTTATGCATTTTATGCACATTGACAAATACATAAAAGGGAAATATAAATCACACATATAAACTAAATACTCAACAATAATCTATTACATATTTAAAATTGTACCATTAAGGTACCATGGGGGTACATTAGCATGTACACAATAATGTAATATTCCTCAACACTAGAGGCATATTCATCCAAGCAACATTTATATTTAAAAATGGAATCCTAAATTGTGCATGCAGTAGCCTGCTAGGGTGTAAATATTGCATGACTTCCCTTCTACAGTTGTAGGTGATTGACAACCAGGGAAATAAAGTGGTGGGTTTCATTCCACCATATCCACTTACCCAAAAGGAGCTTACATCAAGAGGCAGCTAATTAAAGGCTATAGTCATCAGCAAATTAAAGGTACCATCAACTAAATCAGCTCGTATGCTAGTGACCTTACCCCTCCCACTTGGAAAAGCCTAGTAAAATCAATTTATATGAATTGACCCTTTGGGGTAATATTTTAATAACACATGCTATCATTAAGAAACTATGCCAAAATTAAAATTGGTCCAAACATAATGAAACTACCAAAATTACCTTATGGAGACATCAAACATTCAACTTCAAGGGGAGGATAGAAAGCATTTCACACCCAAAATTTGGTGATATATTTTTCATGATGTATTACAACTTTTTTTTAACTACTATTTATGTTTTATGATCTAAATCTATATAATACATGTTTATACTCTCTACCTTCAAATTTAATTATCATTGTTTTGTTAATAATCCTCATTTATGTCAGTTCCATAGGTATTCTAGAAGATTTTACATGAAGTAAAATAGTTGTTAGGATCCTTGCTATATAGGTAGAAGGCACTCGTAACATCCCTATGGCTAGATTTATTGTTTGGCTACTAGGCTAAACAAATCCACCACTTATACCTGAGTTAGGAGGTATATTTTCTATAGATAATTGGGTCCCTCATTTTATAGGTGTAACATCATTTTATTCCTTTCAAATTTTGAAGCAAATACACCATCTAAAACTATTACAAGAGGTATATTTACAACATGCTTGAGGGATCTTGGATCCCTATGATATCCAATACCTAGGCCAACAAGGTTCACGTTTGTTTAACTATTAACAACCTTTTTAACCCTTGTCATGTATTGTTCATTGCCAACCTATTTTCTTTGTCTTAATGAATCTGCTATCTATAACATTCTTGGATGGTGTATTCACCAAATATCTCAAAATCCTTAGATTTCTTGTCATCCTAGGATTCAGTCCAATCAAATTTGGCCATGTGTTTTATTTTAAGATTATATTAGGTTTACTTTTCAATCTATCTTCTATTAAGTTAGTTTAATAACATTTGTGAATCTGCTAGCTATAGCACTTCTAGATGACATATTTTCCATATATTATTTAACATTCATATCAAAGTTAGGACACTTTGATTTTTCTCATAAGTAGGGGACCTAACTATGCTAATAAATAAGTTACAACCTTTTGCAATTTTGCAAGACCCCAAATCATAATCTCTCTTTTATTTTTGTCTATTTTGTAAGTTTGCATGAATCCATCAACTAAAGGGTTTCCAGGTAACATATTTTTCCAAGTTGTGGATTTACATCAAAATGACATAATTGCATCAGATGTCAAAACAAGTAACTCTGATCCTCTAGCTTTTAGTTTGTAACATAGATTATGTTACTTATTTTTTGCTTGTTGTTTAATAATTTTAGAACACATATAAGAAGAAAAGATAAACAATAACCCTAGGTTACTTGCTTTATTTTCTTAGGAATACAAAACACATGTAGTATTACATGAGGATAATATACATGTTTGCATATATTTTGCACCCTTACTTTTAAGAGAAGAAAATAAAAGAAAATATTTCTTCTAACTTCTACCTTAGATAACATTCATTAAATCAAAATTAGTATATAGGATAGCACCTTGTCTTCACACTACATTGTATTTTTATCTTACATAGTACCTTCTAGGATAGAACAAAATCTAGGTCTTTACTAAATTTAACATATTAAATTACATTATGGAATCTATAAATATTTGGTGAACCTGAATCTTTCCACCAAAGATAAAATAGTGCTTAAAGCATAGTCCCCATAACAATGGGTCAGCAACAATGCTATTCTTCCAAAGTGTGGATGACCTCAAAAGGAATTCATTCAAGGCCAAAACCCCTATGTGCATTTTTGGTGCCCCATATATAGATGACTAGGAATGATACATGAGAGGGTAAGTTTGTTATTAATATTAATTATCATGAGCTAATCTACACAAATAGAATTATATGGTCTTACGTAAATTTTAATAAGATTTTATATTTACTTAAGTGGATGGTTAAGGTTAAGGATGCATTCATGTAAGGTTCACCAAATATGTAAGTGTATTGGATTAGAGATCCATTTTTTTAACCCATATCTTAATCTAAATGTAAATGTATGTTTAAGGTTTCTTAAAATCCGTTTGTGTGTTCTTTCACAAACACCTAATTTTGGATGATGTAATATATATTCAAGATATTATTAAATCAAATATTAGACTAAGAATAATTCAAACAAATATTTAAGCATATAAAGACCTACTCTATATGATTTTTTTATTGAATGCTTAAAATAAAATAAACCTTTTTATTTTTCTTTAAAAACAACAAAGATTAAAGAATATGCAGTAAATAAGTTTTAACCTATGATGCAAGTTATATGATCTTTTAGTTCTTATCTAAAAATGAAAAAACAAATTGGAGAATGTGGTGAAAGCCTAATCTAAGTTCTTTGATATCCCATTTTTATGAGATATAAATTGAAAATAGAGATTAACCTAGATAATAAATAGTAGGTAAATAGCATCAAAATAACTAAAATTTCTTTGCAGAAAAAGGGTTACCTATATAGGTAACTGATACAAAATCATTGCTTTGTGATAATATATACACTTCATAAAATTGCTCTTAATTTTAGTATTATTATTCTATCTATAGAAAATATAGAACCTTCATGACTCTAGGAATTTAGCAGCTATCTATTTAAGATAGGCTACCTCAAATATTTAGAAAAAAAGAAATTTTAGCCTTAAAATGGAATAAAATGCATTAAAGAATGATATTGTTGTTACAACCAATGATATAATTTCACGTTTGATAAAATTTTAATCGTGTATAAAAAGTGTAGAAAATGATAACCACACAAAATAGAGAAGTACATATCATTGTTTGAGATAGTGATATCATTCTATGAATTACGATAAAATATCAACAACAAATAAAATGCAAGAAATTAGAAATCTACAAAGCAATAAATTATTAATGATATCACTACTACTTTTAACAATATTTTTACAAAAATGTGCTCAACAAGATAAAGTGCAAAAAAATTAATATTGTAGGGCTTGGCAACTTTTTCCTACAATGAAATCACTGCTTTCATTCCATGGTTTTGAAAAAATAATTGAAATTTAAGACCTTATGTAACAAAAGGAAATAGAAGGTTCTTAATAATGTTATCATTAATAGAAATCTATAGGTCCAACTATATAATTTTTTACAACCAAAAGAGGTTGATTAATAAGCAAAGGTAATATTTTGTGACTTAAGGAAGTCAAGAACCATTCCCAAGAAAACCCTTGAATTGGAAGAACACTTGCAAATGTTGCAAATTATTCAAATTACAAGAAGTTAGGAAATGCATGTGAAAGAGAAAGTAAATGTTATTAAGTTACAAAACAAAGCAAGAAAAGAGTTAGTGACATAAAAACTAAAGAATTCAAGGGAATATTTCACCAAATAGCTTGGCCTTTCATCCTTCCCTTGCCCTCACTTATGGCTTGCCAATTATATATTTCAAAAACTAGAATTTTAATCATGTGAGAGAGCACTAGAGAGCATGAGAGAGCAATTTGATAAAGTTTTGTTGCATTGGAGATGTGTTGTTTAGAGCCCACCCAAGGGTCTAGATTATAGAAATTTTAGAGACTTCAAGAGAGAGAGGAGTATTCATGGTGATAAGCACTTGCAAGAAATTAATTCAAATTCATAATCTCTAGAGGATAAGTAGATAGATCACAAAAGGGTAAGTGTTTGAGTTTAGAGTTGGCATGGATATGAGGTTGGATTACCTCATAAATGAAAGACAACTCAAGGAGGTAGAGAATCCAAGATCAAAAAATTATATTTTAAAGATATAAAATTAGTACTTGATGATTTTGTTGTCATGATATAATCTATCTAGCGTTATCATCCTCTTGACCATTGGGGTCCAATTAAGTAAGAGAGAACTTTTAATTTACTAGGAAATCTAGTTTGACAAAAGTGCTACATGTTCTAACAATTTCATCAAATGATGCAAATGGGTTAATAATTTAGGTTAAGGTACTTAATCAACTAATTGGGTTTCCTAATGTATGGTTATAAATTTTATGTACCAAAATGGGATGTATACACTTGGACTCTTGTACTATTGTCTAGGATTGAAGGTATGACAAACCCATCACCACATATTTATCTCATAAATCAAATATGCCAAGAATATTTTTGACACATGTCGTATGAATTATTGTATGTCTATGATGACTCCTATGGAATCTAGGCCACAATTATCATGTTTTGATTCCTCTCCTATATTAAATTAAACTCTATATCATTAGTTAGTTGGAAGTCTCATCCATTTAAATTATACTAGAATAGATATTATATTTATAGTCAAAACTTTTATGATTTATATAGATTTCAGTACATATCACATTAGAATGTAGTACAAATTATTTTAACATATGTACAAGGTATCATTGAGTACAATATAGAATTTAAAAATAATGATAAATTCCTCTTAATAGGTTACACAAATATAGACTATGCAAGTTGTATAAATGATCAAAAATCCACCTTTGGATATATATTCTTTCTATGATATGAACATATATAATGGGGAAGCAAGATACAACAAGCAATATTCCACCAAAGTAAAATATCATGCAATATATGGAGTAGTATTTGAGACAATATGGTTGAAAAATATATTGGCAAGTATAGGTGTACCACAAAGTAAACCAACAACCATGTATTGTGACAATCAAGGAATGCTTAAAATTATTTGCAATCTAGTGTTCCATGAATAGTACAAGAATATTGAAATTTAGTGCCACTTCATATAAAATTATGTTCATCAAACACACCATTCAACTAAAATTTTGTCCTACCCAAGAACAACATGTATACATCTTCACCAAGCCACTCAAACAAATCAAGTTTGAAGTATTTTAAAGTTTCCTTTCCAAGAAACTCTAGATCATGATGTAATAAGGGTGAATGTTAGGAATTATTATATCATAGTAATATGAATGTAAATGGAGTGAAACAACTTAATACATGGTATATGAGATCCACTAGTGGTCAAGGGTAGTAATATTGGTTATATTTGGTTATGCTAAATCTATGAAATACATTGTATTTAAATATTCTTCACTCCATAATTTAAATCATCAAAGTATCTAAATATTAATAGTATCACATAGAACATTTGCAACTCCATGACATCAACTCAAAAAATAATTTTTCAAAGTAGCTTGAATTTTTGGGATTTCACAAAAATAAAAATTATCAAATATCATTTATTCCTTTCTATGAACAATTAGATCTACAATTTGTTTAGAATAAATTAAACTAAAAATAATTTGTGTACCCCAATTGAGAGATATATTTGAATTTTATTTTATGAAAAAATATAATTAAAAAAATTGTCATTACTATTATTTTGGATGGCTAACTTCACAAGGTCATAACCACCTTAATATTGCCTAGATTTCTTCATAATGTTAGAAATATATTATATTACATCATTTGGGTCATGTAAATGTAACTCAATTGATACATACTTAAGACATTATACTACTTTTTGGGGAAGTTGTCTAGTTACTTCATGCAATGTAATATATGCACACGTGTCAATGTGCAAGTTGCATATGTACAAGGTGTCCCTTGTACATCTAGGTAGAGTGTTGGTCAAGGAATCTATCTTCCTATATAAAGGGCCATAGATAGTAGTGTGAAATACAGTAGTGTAGGATAGTGTAATAGTGTAGAGTGTGTGATCTATAAGCTCAAAACTCATTCATTGAGCAGTAGCTTAGATCATGGAGTGTTCATTTCATCCATAGCTAATTTGTATTCATTTTTTTCATTTCTATTTATAGCATATTTTAGTCATCTCATAGATTTATTTTCTTTCTTATTATTCTACATCTTATGATTGCTATATTCCATTACATGTTGTATAAAAATCTAACATTGATATTAGAGCTACGGTATATTAAGCTACAATAGATCAAGCTACAATAGATAAATAGGAAAACCATGATTATCATTGACCTTGAGTTTTTTTGTTAACCAGATATACCATTGGGCCAGTTACTATAAAAAACTCTCAGAAGAGTCTAGGTGGTAGAATTAGGGAGAGCCACAAGTGAGGATTGAAAAAAATCTTAGTTTTAGAAATAGTGAGATTGCATATGGCTAGAATATTTCCACAGAGTTGCAAGAAAACTCATGAATACTAGGATTCAACATTTGATTCACTAATTTGATGAATCAACTAGTTAAGCTCATCTAAGAGATCTAGAAATATTTACTTGAATTTTATTTTATCATAGAGAATTAATTATTAGGTGATTGGGACACCTCCTACAACATAAATATAGGACACCTCAACTTCATTGTTCGAAGGTCGCAGTGGCTTCATAGTGTAGATATTAGTTGTTGTAGAGAGGAGAATACTTCAAAATAAAATTTCTAGAAAATAATCATGGTGAAGTCAGGATACAAGATATCTCCATTGCTATATTGAAAAACTTCACAAAAAGAAAAAGGCCATAGAAGCCTTATTAAGAAGAAAAAGCCATAGAATCCTTGATCTAAAAGCAAAGGCCATAGAAGCCTTGATATTGAAAAAAAAGGCCATAAAAGCCCTAATATTAAAAAATGCCATATAAGTCTCGATATTGTAGAAAATGCCATAGAAGCTTTGATATTGAAAAAAGGTCATAAAAGCCTTGATATTGAAGAAAATGCCACATAAGCCTTGATACTGAAATAGAGCATAGAAGAATTTATTCTGAAGAAGACTCCAAAAGAGAGTACCTAATTCATAAGCATATTTTTGTACTAATATTTTCATTGCAGTAAAAGGACATTCAATGAGTTGGGAAAGCTTCTTACAAGAAAGTGAGGAAGAGTGTCTTATTTAAAACCAATCCAACACCTAAAGAAAAAGAGATGAGGAAGAGTTATAATTGAAGAAATTCTAGACTAGGAAGAAGAAGAAGGACTAGGAGAGTTATGCTCAAATTTAGAGGTAGCAGAATCAAATATCTAGGAGAAGGTCTCACCGCCAATACTTCTAAAAGTAGAAGGTTGAAGATAAGGTCTTAAGGAAGACCAAAAAAATTACAAGATCAAAGACCCTAGTGAGTTCTCGATGAGAATCCAGTAAAAGGCTAGGAAAACCTTAATAAATCATCAAAGGATAACTCACTAGAGAAATCCACTACCAAGGAGAAGCCCCTGATAGTGAAGGACTTGGGACAATTGTCACCATCCAACAACAAGCCCACAAGGAGGAGAATTTGGTAAGGAGTTACAAATTTGAGCAAAGAAGAATCTAGTAAATACCTAAAGATATTTAGAATCTTGAGAAGAATATCTTTCTTTAAGTCAAAATTTGACAAGAAGACTTGAAGATAGAAGAATCTCATCAAATCCAGGAGATTTGAACATTACCTCTAATAGAAAGAGGACACCACTTTAGAGATACAAATTTCTCCAAATCTACAACAGAAGGAGGATACCATAAGATGATAATAAAGTCACCAAATATTAGGCTCATGAAAGAAAGTTTGAGATCATATTTTGGTGAAGAAGGATCTATTCAAAACAATCTACAAAGAGCTACAAGATCTTACTCAAGGTAGCAACTTGGTTATCTTAGATGCCAAGATCTACATCCTCTACAGAAGCAAAAAAGGAGCTATAAAAGCTTTTAGAAAAAGGTAAGCAACTATTGGTGCAGGTAGATTTATTAATTGGATTAATTATCATATTTTTTAAAGCACATTAATCTAGATTAAAGTTGTAAAAAGGAGATTTGTATTACAGTATTCAAATATGCAAAATTAAAGGTTATTTTTAAGGTTCATTTCCACATAGGAGTTGATTAGATTTAGAATTTCAACTGTCTATAAACTGTTTATCATCTACTTTAGAAAGCAAAATAAGACTATCTCCTAATATCTTGCTTATAAGAAATTTGTAGAATAATTCTTGAAGATTCATTTCAGATTATTCTTGATTAATTTGTAGTAAATTGATTAAGTGCACTTATACATTTTTGAAGGTTATTTGGAGTGATAATGTGTAATTGTTAGTGCATTAAAATGAAATATTAGTGGGTTTATTTATACTACTGTATTAATCTCAAAAATCTTAGTGTTTGTGTTCTTGATAAAGGTATAAAATCATAATTTATCGAAGTGTCTAAAGATACTATTGGAGCACAAAAATTTGCAACTCATAGTGGCCAAGAGAAGCCACAAAAAAATGTTACAATCCTCTGAAACATGGATAAGAAAACAACTAACCGAAATAAAAAATAGAAGCTTCAAATATTGAGACTTGGTGAGTCCCAAATCCAAAATATTACATTGTTTGATGCAAGAGAAATAAAAGTGCAAAAAATCACATCAAATAAAGAGCTTCTATCTAATATTGAATTTATCATAAAAGTATCCAATAAAAGAGATGAAGGCATCTAAGAAAAGATATAACCTCAAAACCCCTTCACTACATTCAAAATTCTACCACAAAACCAAAATTTTAGACCTGCAAGAGAAGTGCATGGAAGGGTGCAATAAAAGTATTCTATTTCAAAAATATTGGTACATTATATTGCACTTCTCTAATACATTATATGTAGGAAATATGGCATATTTGAAGGTTCCATAGAGGTACAACATTCTATAGAAGAGCATAGCAAAATACAAGCATCAAGAAGTCTCTCAAAAGGGCCTACATCGTGCATGGGTTGGATAACCATAATAGGTGATCTACAAAGCACAAGAAAGGAGGCACATTTCTCACCAAAGGGGACATATCTATTAGAAAAAAAGAAAAAGAAATCAAAGAAAGAAAAACTAAAAACGTACGTCCAAAGGAAGGACAATTCAATACTACAATTGGAGTATCAAGAAGTCTCCACCATAGCATTGTCATTCAATATCAACCAAATCTCCTCCATCTCTTCACCAAAGCACCACCACTATATTTTCTTGGCTAGAACTATCTCAGTGGTATAAAAATACAACCAAGAAGAAGGTGGAAAAGTACGTAGAAAAGCTTACAAGAAGGTATTATATGAATAAGAGCATGCAAGTGATATTTATCATCCTACAAAGGAAACCCTAAACACTGTCAAGGTACATTGGAATTTCATACATGTGAGGAAGCATTACAACAAGTCTTTGGCACCCATAGACCATGTGGAAGAGGAGTTACATTCATCCATAGGCATTATCATATAGAAAACACAAGAAGGGATAAAATCCTTTAGACATTACACTTGCAACGAATGTTCAAGAAAACATTTAAATGTAATGGAAGTGACATTTGTCACTAGGTTGACCACCTATTAAAGGCTCCTTGGACTAGGAAGAACATAGCAATTCAATGAAGTAATTCAACGCAACAATTTAGTGTAGTCTTTAGTGCATTTATGTTCAGTATGTGGAAGTCATCACAACATATAAGCAAGGAGTAGAGACCGCAATTCTCTGGTTCAAATACAGTCAAAGAAGATACATACAACATTGCAACCATTACATGTTTGAAATTAACACCAATTATTGCTTGATATAAGGTAATGTTTATTCCTATATTTATATGCTTTCATATCTAGGGAGTTATAAGGTTGAATTTAGAGGAATATAATTATACTAAAAGCCATACCTTAAAGGGAATCATTTATCAAGCTAATATAATATTTACAATATTAAACTTAGGAGTAATAAGGTTTTCTACTGGAAATTAACCTTAAATACTTGCAAATATTATTGTGATTTAATTTTTCCAAAATTATGAAGTTATATGGGTTACTACATCAAACTAATTAATTTGGAAATTAGATACACTTGAATTAAATCCTAAAGGGATATTAAAGAGAGTTTTATCAAAGCATTTCAAAGGTTGAAAATTTATAATATTATTGTCTCAAAACTTCTCAAAAAGAGACAAAAGATCCAACATTAAAACATTTTTAAATTTGGATAAAGTGCTTAGTTCAATATGGTTAATAAGGATAATAGAATTTGATTTTGGTATTTACAAAATCAACCAAAATTGAACTATAATTTACAAAAGTACTTTATATCTTATCCAAAACATACTAGGGAGTCATAAGGCATTCTACAAAATATAAGAATTGGTATTATGGAACTTAAATGGCATCGAATAAATTCTTCCTAGAAAAATCTCAACTACTCAAGGGTCCTAATTATTTATCCTAGACGAATAAAGTAAAATTTATTTTGGTATATAAAATACTTTGGGATATTGTCAAATGGATTACACAAATACCTACTAAAAATCATATTGAAATCCTAAAGTTTATAGAAAATGATTCAAAGGCTCTAATGATAATAACCTTTGTTATCATGAATGAGATACAACCCTATATTAGTTCAGTAAAATCATCTTTAGATGCATGGACAAGCCTAAAGAAATTTTTTTAAGGAAATAATAAGGAAACTATTCTCCATCTTCAAAGTCAACTTCATTCATTAAAGATGAAAAATGGAGAAAGCATAGAACTATGTCTAAGAAAGTTAGTAGATATTAAAGGAAACTTATTTATTTAGGAGAAACAGTTTAGGATGAACTTCTTACTCAAGTAACCATGAGAGCACTTCTAGACAACTATAAACATTTGATAACATATTTATGATTTCTAAGTAAAGATACTTCTTTTGTTGACTTAGTCAATATTCTATGGGAGTATGAAGTGGAAAATACAGTTAAGATGAGATGTCTAATACTGCATTGACATCTAAAGATAATCCACAGGGAAACATTACTTCTTAATAAAAAGGATAAAAATCATGGTACAATAGGTATTGTCAAATATGCAAGAGAAAGGGTCATAGTACCAGCTATTGTAGGTTCAATTCCAAAAATCAGAATCAAGGAAATTAGATGAACAATGGAAACTAATTTCAGCCATGGTAATATCAAAATCCTCGTCAGCAAAAAATTTAACATCCAACCAATTATTCCCAATTGGCTTATCAAAAAGGAAATAAAAAGGACATACAGCTCAGAGGATGGAAGAAATTGAAGAACTGGAAGAATCGATAGATGATTATGAAATCAAATCTCTTTTAGCAAGAATTATAGTTTTGAAGACACTAACTACTTACTTGAACAAGTTACAGATATAAGAGAATAAGAATCATAATATCAAGGTCAAGAGGAAGATCCATATTGAAGACTAAAGTCTTCAATATACAAATATTGTAATACAAGGGGCATTAAAAATAGATTATATCACATCATTTAGATCATGTAAATGTACCTTCCTTGGTACATACTTAGGATATTAGATTACTTTAGGGGGAAGTTATCTAGTTAATTCAGGTAATGCAATAAAATGTACAGGTGTCAATTTGTAAGTTGTATATGCGCATGGTGTCCCTTGTACAACTAGGTAGAGTGTTGGCCAAGGAATCTATCTTCCTATATAAAGGGCCATAGATAGTAGTGTGAGATACATTAATGTAGGACAATGCAGTAGTGTAGAGTGTGTGAACTATAAGCTCAAAGCTTATTCATTGAGCAATAGCTTAGATCATGGAGTGTTAATTTCCTCCATAGCTACTTTTGTATTTATTTTTATCATTTCTATTTATAGCATATTGCAGTCATCTCGTAGATTTAATTTCTTTCTTATTATTCTACATCTTGTGATTGCTATCTCCCATTACATGTTGTATCAAAAGTTAATACATAAGACCACTCATTGTAAAACTTTTCAAATTCTAAATAAAATGACACAAAAATAATTTGAAATGTATTGTAAGATTGAGAGATGATTTTTTTCTTTTTTGATGAATTTTTATATAGTCAAAAAACAACGTTGATAACCTAGCTTTAAACAATAATAAATCATCTCGTAGATTTAATTTCTTTCTTATTATTCTGCATCTTGTGATTGCTATCTCCCATTACATTTTGTATCAAAAGTTAACACATAAGACCACTCATTGTAAAACTCTTCAAATTCTAAATAAAATAACACAAAAATAATTTGAAATGTATTGTAAGATTGAGAGATAATTTTTTTCTTTTTTGATGAATTTTTATATAGCCAAAAAACAACGTTGATAACCTAGCTTTAAACAACAATAAATCATCTCATAGATTTAATTTCTTTCTTATTATTCTACATCTTGTGATTGTTATATCCCATTACATGTTGTATCAAAAGTTAACACATAAGACCACTCATTGTAAAACTCTTCAAATTCTAAATAAAATGACAAAAATAATTTGAAATGTATTGTAATATTGAGAGATGATTTTTTTCTTTTTTGATGAATTTTTATATAGCCAAAAAACAACGTTGATAACCTAGCTTTAAAAAACAATAAATCATTTAATATTGATCAAATTTTAATTATGATAACTAATTTTTGTAGCACTCAAAACGATCTACATGCTCTACATGCTGAAGTAAAAATATTTTGGCTATAATTGTTGGAGAAAAAGTTATAGTTCATGTAAGATGAGATTTTTTTGAAAACATTTACCTTAATTTTACAACCTATAAAATTCACAATCCCCATTTTACTATAACTAGAGAGGATGAAGATCACATTGTTTGGGCTAAGACTGAAAGTGGTGACTTCACAATTAAGTCTGCCTATAATTTGCTTCTCAATGTGGAAGGTCAACAATTTCAACCGAGTTTGGTTTGGATCAAAGGCTTAATTCCTAAAATATCCTTTTTTTCATGGCTAGTGATTCAAGGAAAAATCCTCACTATGGACAATATGTTATCCAAAGGTATGGTTATTGCTAACCATTGCTACATGTCTAGGGTAGGATGGGAGACTACCCAACACTTGTTTATGGAGTTTCCGGTAGCGGAGTCCATCCTGGATGAACTTTTCCAAGACTTTAGGATCTCATGGTTTAAGCCTGCTCTTATATCCGAAGTGTTCCATTAATGGCCTCAACCCTTTGTTAGCCTAAAACTTAAGTACCTATGGAAAATCTGTTGGCATCATTTTCTCTGGCAGATTTGGCTAGAAAGGAACCATAGAGCCTTTAAGGATACCATTTACAACCCAAAAACCATCCTAAATAGGATTATTGTCTTTGCGAAAGAAAACCTTAGCACCTTAGTGGATGAGAACCATACAATTCTTCTCCAAGAAAAACAATTAGCTCGGGCCTTAGGTATTGGGGACAAACCTTCCATTCCTTTTCCCAACCCAAAAATGGGATTTCTTGGGAGCCACCCCCCCAGGGTTGGTTCAAACTAAATTTTGATGGTGCAGCCAAGGAGAACCCGGGAAGAGCTAGAGCTGGAGGAATAATTAGGGATCATCAAGGAAATCTGGTCAAGGCCTTTGCTGAACCATTGGGAATCAGAACTAATAATGAAGTAGAAGCTAGAGCCTTTTGGAGAGGGTTGCAAGTAGCCCAAGCAACTCAAGGTAACTTGATGATTGAAGGTGATTCTATGAACATCATCAACCTATTAACCAATGGCAAAAAACCTCCATGGAGAATCGATGGAGTCATCCATGAAGTGAGGATCCTTTTTGCGGCAAGACAAAATAGGAGGGCTCATCATGTGTACCATGAGGCCAATAGGTTAGCTGAAAAATTAGCCAACATAGGTGTTGATGTTGGTAGTTTGGTGACATGGACACAAGGTGTGCCACGTGAAGTGGAAAATATTATTAGTCATGAAAAGAAACCTACCCATTAAGGAGAAAGATGAATGGGTGTTTTTTCCCATGGAGCTGGTAATAACTATGGGGTTTCCCTCTAAATCATACCAAATTGGAAATGTAGGTAACAGGATGTAAGCCTTGGAAAATTCTGATAGAGAATAGGAAATGGGCAAACAACAGGTTTCACAAGTGCAAAGTTCCAAACTTCAATTCCTGTCAATGTAAATATTGTTTACAGTCATGTTTAGGTATGGGTGTGCTTTGTTAGTAAGTTGTTGTAGGGGATTCAACACAATTTATGGTAAGAAAGTTTCAAGTATGACTAAGATCTACAATCTCAGCAGAAGGTTGGACATTGTAATAGGTTTTGGGTTAACATGCAAAACCCAGTAATTAATGAAGACTTTTATTTACCAAAAAAAATTATTCTTTAATACCACTTGTTAAGAACCCCTATTCTTATTAAGAATATAACAGTCACGAATATCCATAAATATCAAATCATTCACCCACAATCAATATCCATAATAACAATCCATAAACACATATAAATAATATTCTTAAAATAGATCCTTAAATAAAAAATCACTCCAAATCCACTTTAAGAACCAAAATTGTTATGAAAAATCTTATACAAATTATTCGACAACAATCACAATATATATATTTTTTACATACCATCTTCTTAAACCCTTATTTTACATACTATAATATAATATTAAAATATAATCAACCCTAATTTATGTTATGTGTGGTCCATCTCAACTAACCATTTACAATATAATTTTATATCTTTAGATACCTAACAAAACTCCACTTATTATAATAAATATTAAAATATAATCAATCCTAAGTTATGCCGAGTGTGATACATCTAGCTACTCATATTTCCTTAGATACCTAAGGAAGCCCCACTTATTTCTGATCGACGCCAAGTGGGGAGCAAAACTGATTTCTGATCGATGTCATAACTATCTTCAACTTCCAGTGGATAATTATGACATCGATCTGAAATCAGTTTTGCGCAGCTAATTCAGTTGCTGTCATAACTATAGAGTCTAGACCACGTTTCTTTAACCAGACTTTCTGGACAAAGCTCTAGGAAAGCACGCGACAAACTATTATCCTCGCTGCCCCAATCCTGACCTCACCCTTCGTTTACCGGAGCATTCAGATCCGAATACTCTCACGGTTCTTCTTCAAGGCCACGTTTCACGATTGCAAGTGCTTAAGAATGGACGATGGGCCGCAGTCGAGGTTATACCAAACGCTTCGTAGTCAATATTGGAGATCAGTTACAGGTATTTAATTATTTCGATAAATAATTTCCTTATAGTAAACCTAAAATTTTTGGAACTTTTAATAGGGATCTTCAACATGTTCCATAGTTAAAAACTACTTCATTTTTTTACCCATACAAAGTTTTTGTGTTGCAGGTTTTGAGCAACGGAATATACAAAAGCGGAATTTACTGGGCAGTAGTGAATTCGTCTCATTCACGGATCTCGGTTCCCACGTTTTACTGCTCTTCGCCAAATGCAGTAATTGAATCTGCTCTTCCCTTAATCATGAAAACCCGCCTCGATACAGAAGATTTATCTACGAAGAATACTATCGCCATTTCTGGCGTAAAGGCCTTGAAGGAAAAACTTTTTTAAACTTTAAACTTGTTTACGGTGGATTCTTTAAGCTAAAAGTCTACCTGGAAAGGGCAAACAGCTACGATAGCAGTTGTGACATATGCGGCATGCCAATCTTCTTCAATGTTAACACTTTCTAGTCATGTATCCACAGTGATGTGTAAAACGTATCATTCTCAGAGGGTTCTCTTCACAATTTTCATTCCAAAACAATGAAGACAAAAAGGTAGAGCTTAAAAATTAATTACTTAATTCTCTCACATATGACTTTTCATGAAAGTTTTTTCTAACTTATAATTCCACACATTCTATTAAAAATTAGAAAAAACTTTTGTTTTCAACGGTTTGGGTTTTCTTTAGATAAATCCAAGTTAAGTTATCTCAAAAGTGTATGCATATGTGTATAAGTAAGTTTGTATTAAAAAACAACAAATAAACTATAATAAACCTTAAAAAATTAAACAAATATAAAAATATACATTCATTTTATATTTTAAGGATAGTGCGTTTTTAAGAGAATGACGAGCGAAGTTATTTAATACAATTTTCCTTCACATCTAGAAAGCAATCACTGAAGATAGAGCTTAAAAGACAAAAAGATTCCACGGGAACACATTTATAGGTCGAGTTGAAAGATAAGCAGAAGGTTGGTTGGTCCGAAACCGAGGCTGTTTAGGAGCTTTAATGAATTTTTTTTTGGGGAGCCAGCACTTTACCGAGAACCACGACTCAAATTAATTTGCACGTTTTTCGATGCACAAGGGGTGCAGAACCACACTCAACTGAATCTTACATGGAATGACACGGAATTAGGCTGAACTCTGCTCACATGGGAGTGTAGCAGAATCGTGCTCAACTCACCTTACATGCGAGTGACGTAGAATCGCGCTCAATTCAACTTACACTGAGTGGAGCAGAATCGTGACTCAACTCAATTTACACAGAATGACATGGAACCGTGCTAAATTCAATTTCGTGGAGGAAAAACACACAAGCACAGGCTGACTTAGGTCAAACTCAAAAAATTGCGATATTTGGCAGAATTGGGATTTTCGCTAAAAACTACGATTGCTGGCTTTTGGTGTAACTCACACGGAATTTAGACATTGAAGGGAAAAACTAAAAATATGAATAAACCTTTGCACATTTAATTAATTCAACACTCAAAAATTACATGGAAGCAAATGCTCACAAAAGATTTAACCTAATGCATAAATATGTAGATGTATTTCTTATATTAGCTTTTTTTCATTATGGTCGTAGTTTTACAGAAATAAATAAAAGTTTTACATGAGATACTTCTTACTTCAGAAGCCTCTTTGCTATTGCAGGTTAGATCTACACAGAAGTTTTCTCAAGTCTACGACTTTAACTTCTTGTTTTTCATCTTTCACCCTTCAACATTTTTGGGTGTACACATATGATACCAGTTGTTCATATATATATAGTTGGAAATAAGAGGGAAAAGCTTGTTCATATATAGTTAGGAATAGGAGGGAAAAGCTCACCATTTATTGTAAAAGCATTGTGCCAATAGAATCGTTGAACAACTGCAACCACCGGTAATAAATTTAGGTATTTCAAAATATGGCGATCAGTTTAGAAGATAAAATATAACAGATTTGCCAAGTAAAATCTAGTTTAATTTCTAACTTCGTATTTTAAACCAGATTTCACAAAAATTTTGACACCGAGCATTTCCTTCATTTGTTTTTAATTCAATTTCATTATAGTTCACTAGTTATTTGATGAAATGATCGTGGATGTCAATATGTTTGCTCCTACCATGAAACATGGATCCTTTGACAGTGCTATGGTAGAATTGTTATCACAATATATTGTTGTTGCCCCTTCCAATTGATGATTTAATTCCCTTAAAATTCTTCTTAGCCAAATAGCCTGGCATGCGGTAGCAATGTACTTTACCTCAACAATCGATAATGTAACAATTGGTTGGTTCTTTGAAGACCATGAAATTGCACTTGATCCAAGATAGGAATGCATAACCAAAGTGCTCTTCATATAATCTATATTATTGTTAAATTTTGATGATGTATATTAAAGGAAATAAAATGGCAAGATTTAAAATAAGCAAGCTAAGATAACTATGTAATAATGACACTATAATATGCATGAAAAATATAATAGAAACTTATGCAATAACTCAAAAATATGCCATTAATGAAAGCTTATGAGAATAGTACAATGCAATATAATGGAGGAAATGAACACTGCATAAATTGTTTGAAAAAATCTATATTGTACCTATCTTCTATACTCACTATTATTTGTACACTCACTCTTATCTATATTCTCTCACACTCTCTACTACTACCTCAAAGACATATATATAGGAAGATATATCCCTTTGGACCTCTTCATCTACATTATCCTATGACTCATGTACATGTGGACTACATGTACATTTACATCATTGCACATTCTAACACTTGTGCATTTATTACATTGTATGAAGTAACCACCCAAAACTTAATCTATGATAAATCCTAATCTAATAATTTACCCAAGGTGGTACATTGGCATGTACCAAATATTGTAATATAATCTAACACCCCCATTTATTACATTATTTTGGTATTGAAGACTTTAGACTTCAATTTGGATCTCGGTATTTCAAATATTATTCAACTTGATCATGTCCTTCTTCTTCCTTTATTTCAATATTTGAGCTTTCTTCATTATACTCTATATTTGTATCTTGATGAGTATCTTTATCTTGTTTCCTTTTGTGATGCTTTATCTTCCTTATTTTTCTTCTTCTTCTTATTTGTCTCCTGAATTATTCCTAGTGAAATATCTTCTTTATGATGAGTTAGTCTATCACCACAATAATATTGACTAGGATTGCTAGTTTGTTTTATGTTTTAGAAAAGTTATAAACAATTAGTTATAGATATATTATAAAACATTCTTCTGATGTGAATATAACTATTTTTTGTGTATTCCATCAAGATCTAAAAATGACTTTACGTAGATAACCAATTAATGTTGCAAAATTTCCTTCTTTAGCTTCTTTGAGGAATAATTAGATTTATTTTTACTCGTGGATAAATAATTGTATCCTTAAAATGTATCTATTAATATTTAAGAGTAAAATTCCACCTCATGAAATAGTTCCTCATTATTGAATGCATTCCTCATTATTTCATCCATGTTTCTTCTTGATTAACCTTTGGAGTATAATTCCTTATAGCTCCTTAATGTTTTTTAGAAGACCTTAATGTTCACTCAATTATTTTGATAAGAATTTACTTTTCCCAAATATTTGGATATAATACATTTTAATTCTCATGTAATTGGACTAACTTTGATGGAAGTTTTGTATTTCAAAAAACTTTGATGTTGACTAGCTTATGACTTCCTAGTTTAGAGTATGAGAACTAATTTGATAAAACCTTTCCAAATTTTATATTTTGTTGAATCCCTTATATCTCCCAAGTGATTAGAGTATGCTATAATTTTGATAAAGTGCTCAACATCTATTAGATTTCATTTTGATTTGGTTTCCTATTATTTTGAAGACAATGGTAATATAATTATCGACTCCTATTTCACCTTATTTCTCCCTATTGAAATATGCACTTTTCAATTTCATGAAGTTATCTATGGTTGGATTCCTTTTGTCTCTTTAATGAGAATATGAGACATGTATAACCAATAAATTCCAAATTTTTTAAGCAATCACTTATTTACTTCTTTATTCATAATTTTAAATGGTTCAATTTTATAAATTCTTATAAATTAATGTTTGATGTAACACTCCTTATATTTCCCTAATTTAAAAATTTAGAAAAAATAATATTTGCAAAAGAATAATACTTTAATTTTCCAAGGTAACAAACCTTATATCTCCTACTTTGATTAGTTGCAAATATTATGATATTTGTATTTCAACTAATGTACTTTTGAAATACCACTTAAGGATATGAATTCCTTGTTTTAATTTGCTTTTAAGTTATAAGGTTGATATTTTCTTATATCTCTAATAAACTCAACCTTGTGTAATGTACCTTATAACTCCTTATACTTAAATAAGGCAGATATTAAATCATAAAAATTATACCTTTTTGTAAGGTTGAGTGCATGAGGTGATTATCACATGCTTTGACTCCTCTATCCAAGTTGGGCATCGTATCTACTTGTTTGCATTGTATGACAATAAATAATTAATGCTCTATATTCATTGGGCACCTTCTATGATGATATTTTTCCTTCATTCAATTCACCCTGACCTCTCTACATGTAGATATATGCACTCTTCTATCGAGAAATATTTATACCTCTTGTATCCCTTTGGCAAATATGCCAAGGGGCACTAATATTGCTTATGAATGTATGTTACTCAATGTTAGGTAGTTACAACCTTTGGAGATATTGAAATAGGTGGCACATACCTTATGTTATACATTGAATCAATGAATATTGATTCCTCTTTGGAGCGTTACTCCAACTTGGGTGCTCTGCTCTCTTAGAATAGGTGTTATGTAGATATCAGTGCTCTACTCCTTTAGCGCAAGCGTTACGTAGATATGGGCATATTATTTCTTTCTTTGTACCAAGTGGGACGAGACGTATTACATTGATATGGCAAGTAGAAGAATCTTCCCTTGCATGCAACCAAATATTCAATGTATCTATTCCTTTGATGCTCTTTTAATGCCTATTCTTGCCAACCTCTTTTCCAAGTTTATTTGGATTCTTTGTGACAGCATGGTGTGCAATGGCTCTTATCCAATGTAGATGACTTCCTCAATGAAGGTGGTTGTTTGTGTTCTTCTATTACTTGGGTAACTATTGATATTATTCTCTACACCTTATCTTTACCAACTATAATGCATTATATTCCAAATTTCATTGTTGATGTTATAGCTTACCTTACTATCTTCCTTGTTGCAGGTTTTTCACTATGACAGGTATCCTTTGTTGTGGTGTTGCACATGTGTGACAGTAGCATTGAAAATTGTGTCCTTTGACACTTTGATGAGAAGGTTATTGATACACTTAGATTGATCTACTTCTTAGAACATTAACTTGTGCTTTGTCCTTGATAATGGTTATCGCTAATGTTGGTGTCTTTGAGACACTCAAATTTTATCTCCTTTTGATACAAAGTAGAAGACAAATATGGTGCTTAACTAGGCTGAAAATAACTCTATAATAAACTAAGGTAGGATTCCTTAGTTACAATTGAATTTTAGAATTTTCTAGTCTCCTTTGTAGCTATATTATTAAATTGAGTATGGTAGCTTCCTTCACAAAGCTATGGCCATTACATGCTCCTCTTGGTGGATTTTCTACACCAAGATATATTGTAGGTTTCTTGTGCTTAATGGTATCTTTTTACACTCCAACTTAATCTTTCTTGTGAACTAATTTTCCTTCTTAACTTACTACTTAATACACCTTCGATGACTTTTAAGAGTAACTAGTATAATGCACTAGCAAGTTCTCCTTATTGCTCCTTTTAATGAACTCTTAAAAATAATATGAATATTGCACTAAAGTATATGCTTTAGAATAGAGTCTTATTTTCTTCTAATATATAATCAAAGTTGATATTTTTATTTCTCTTAAAATATATCTAACTCCTATTTTGATGTGTAGGTTTTAATATTATAAGAAACTATCTTCTGCACTCCCTTTAAGACTTGAATATGAAACCTTCTCCTTGCAAATTTTAAACTCTAATATGGTGCTTAATGAAAATTAATAATGAACCAAATATAAATGTTCAAATAATTAACATTTTATGCCTAAGTTGCTTACCTTTATGACCTTTATAGATGATGTATTTCTTGATGATTAGATTCACCAAAATGAGTGGTTAATTTAATTATTCTAATGTGGGTAGCATTAGAAAGAAATAAATGTTAATAAAGTGATTTAATTAATACTACATCAAAGGGAATTAATTAAAGTAATGCAATCAATAATAAACTTTGACTATATTAGATAAAATATAAAACTTATATTTGAATATTAAATTTAGAAATTTTGCAAATTGGTAATATTGGAATCTTGCAATGTGATATTAGAAGCATTAATTTCTTATGCATAATGGGATACATGCTATAAATAATATATGTTTGAAATGATTATCAACTTTTGGAGCTAGTTGAAGAAGAATATTGGCAAGGAGAAGAAGCTTTGAATACAAAAGGAAGAGTTACCTCAAGAGTCTATCACAAAGGTACTTAGTTTCCTTGGCATATATCCAAGAAAATGATTACCTCTTATGTTTGTGATAATGAAAGTAATTCATGTCATAATTTAAGGATATTCATAGATTCATGTATGGTTTATTTAATGATATTTTTGCTTCAACTTTGGGGTAGGGTTGTTTTAGATTTTTAATATTTAGAAAGCTTTAGTTATGGCAAGCTTCTTTTATCAAGCCTATAGAATATATTCGTTTTGTTAGTTCCCCGTGTTAGAGTATATTACATAATTTTGGTCATGTAAATGTACCACCTTTGGTACATAGTAAGAGTAGGATATTACTTTCGGGCGAATTTCGCTAGTTACTTCAAGAAATGTAATAAATTCACAAGTGTCAATGTACGAGTTGTAAATGTGCAAGGTGTCCCCTTGTACAACTAGGTAGACTATTGATCAAGAAACCCATATTCCTATATAAATGGCCTCATAGTGAAAGCACGAGATTCCGGTCCAAGGAAACACCAAGTGCAATTGCATTCAAAATTAAGCACGCTTAAGTCCTAGAAATGTAAATTGCATGAAACGAAAAAGAGACATATTGGAAGAGACACAATCAAATAGAGAAACACAGCCCTTTCATTAATTTCCTTTGATCTCTGTTACAATAATGCCTCCTCCCTTTTCAGGGGCTAGGAGCGCAAATAGGGTTTGATTACAATCGCTGAATGATTCCTCTTTCCGCGTGCCCACGATTGCAATGGGCAGGCCAGGATGATGCCGCCGCTGATGTCGATGAGTTCTTCACCTCTGCTGCTTTTCCTGCGAACAAAGAAATGACCAAGACGTCAGTAGCACCTGCTGCAAATGAAAAGCGTTTGCTCTCTAAAACCAACAAAATATGCATATGAATATTTGCCTGAAACAGTGAAAACAGTGAATCCAAATTGCTTCAAAACCTGACAGAAGGTAAGAAAAGTTACCAGAAGGCCACTGCCACTGAGGCAGCTGGCAAATCCACCTTAAACTAGAATTCGTCCCTGGGCAGGACGAATTCTAACTGTAATTCGTCCCTGGGTGGGACGAATTCTT
Source organism: Wollemia nobilis (assembly GCA_028583015.1). NCBI lineage: Eukaryota > Viridiplantae > Streptophyta > Pinopsida > Araucariales > Araucariaceae > Wollemia > Wollemia nobilis. The sequence goes on from JAQPPZ010010623.1 coordinate 75,867, forward strand.
CTGAGTAGGAGAAACCGACTTGTTGTTGCTCCAATGTCGGATCCTGGGACCTGCAAAACTCCTGCAAACAGGGGGGTTAGGTAATTGGGGCCATTTTGGGATGACCCAGATGGTCGGATTTTCCCAATTTGGCTTCCACCCTCTGGAATTTGACCTTGACACCTGCAAGTTAGTGAAATGACAAAGCAATACAAAACACCCTAAAATTTGACCAAAAGTTACAAAATAGCAATTATGGACTAATCAGACCTAGTAACACAGAATGCAATCTAAAAAATAATCTAAAGTGCTCAAAAACTAAAATTAGGACTTGGGAGGTGCGGGGGTGCCCAAGTGGGCCTCCCACCGTTGGCCCTCGATTTTGGAGCCAATCGACCAGGGATGGGCCCAAAACCTTTTAGGATTGGGGGGTCAGCGAATTTGTTGGTTTAGGTGTCCATGAATTGGATTTGTGTAAGGTTCGAGCTTCCAAATGCCACCCAACAACCTCCCTTGCAAAAGAGATTTGTGGATGTGGGAAGGTGAACAAAGGGGAATGCAAGTGAGTCTTCAATTTGTCAGCACTTCGTTGCTTGAACACTCCTTCAACTTCTCTGTTTTGGGTGGGAAAAGTCCCACCTTTTATAGACCCAAGGGGTCTCTTTTGGGAGGGAAGCACAAATGCCAAGTGTTGGCCATAGGCACCATGTGACAGTCTTGTCTTCCCATGAGGGAGGGGAGTCCTCCATTGACTTGAACTTTGATAAATGCTTCTTGTAATAGTCCTCTAACGGCCCCTCTGCCCACTTACACATGCGTGCAAGGCAGGAGCCCTTAACTAACTGTTTTGGGCTGCCACTTGGCACCATTTGCCTTTTTGCCCGTTAAGCTTGGAATTCGTCCCACCCAGGGATGGATTCAGAATTCGTCCTGGGGTGGGACGAATTCTATTTTGAATTCGTCCCTGGGTGAGACGAATACTGGGCAAAGTTTCCAAGTGTGCCAAATTGCTTCTTGACCTCACAAAATTGCTATGAAAGTGGTTAAGACCACTGTTTAACCTCTGAGGGCTGCCCTGGGGGCTGTGTTTGTCAAAGCGATCAGTGTTTGCAGTCACATAATAGGATTGGTGCTGTTTTGGTGTCTACAGATGCCCCTTTTTGGGAAGCACTGCGGGTGATGCAGATCTTGAGCAAAAATAGATAACCAAAGCACTAATGATTAGGGTTTCTTGGTAACCTAACCAACTTTTGATGCCCCAAGTATGTAAAGGGCATGCATTCTTGAATCCCTGCTTCTGACGAGCTAAGGAATTTGATTTCAAGTATTAACCTATTTTGGTGAGGTGTGACTTGAACTTAAACATTGATCAGTCATGAACAAGTGAAGGGCGTTTTTATCCTCAGGGGGAACCTTGTGTTCATGATTCACGAAATGCCAAGTGTTTGATTGATTTGATTGTTGCTTGTTTACTGCCCCAAGCAGGAGCGTGATTGTCTTTGTCAATGATTCTTTGAATGCATGTCATTTTCCTTAATTGGGTGTGCGATTGTTGATTGGTGACTAAGTGTGACTACCCCCTCAAGCGACGAATCGATGAGGGAATGACCTTCGTGAGAGAAGCGACGAGTCGCTTGACCCAAGATGACTTGTGCAAGGTTGCCTTTAGAGGGTTTACCGTTAAGCGTGTGCAATTTTTCCAACATATGGACCTATTTTTGGTGGGTGTTAACCCTTTTGGTGATGTCATAATGAGGTGAAATCGTCGAAAACCTATTTCCCGTGGAGCGGTCCGGCTATGATAGCCTTCTTGGGGAACTAGGAGAGCGATAATTTGGACCTCGACATCAATTTTCTTTGCCTAGAGGTTAAGTGCATGAGCACTTATGCCCGGCAATGTTTTTGTTGTGTTTTTGTTGAATTTTGTACTGTTTTTGTTGTTTTTGTGACACCATTTGGTGATTGGATTATCGGCAATCCGTCCTCCCGTGGAGCGGTCCGGCTATGGTAGCCTTCTTCGGGAGTAGGATAGTGACAATGCAGACCCCGACATCAATTTTGCTATGCCAAGAGGTTAAGTGCAAGAGTACTTGTGTCTGGCAATGTTTATTGCTTTTTTTGTGTTGCATTTTTTGTTGTTTTGTTGTTTTTGTGACACCATTTTTGGATTAAATTCTCAATATCTGTCTTCCCGTGGAGCGGTCCGGCTATGGTAGCCTTCTTAGGGAGTAGGATAGTGATAATTTGTGACCCCGATGTCGATTTTGTATGCCCATGTTGTCAGTTGCATTTGCAATCCTGTCAGGCAGTTTTATTTTGTGTTTTTAGTGCATTTTTAGTCATTTTTCTTGATTTTTTTGTGCTGGCCTGAATTCGTCCCTGGGTGGGACGAATTCCAGCTGGAGAATTCTTCCCTGGGTGGGACGAGCGCTGATCAGAGCGCTCGTCCCAGTCAAGGACGAATTCCAGTGCAAAGGGCCTATTTAAGGGCCAAAACATGATTTTGGGCTCATTTGTGTCATTTTTTCTTGCGATTTTGGAGCTCTGGGAGGAGGAGGTAATTCTGCGAAGCGAAGCGCTGCTGGAATTCTCTCTGCCATCATGAGTGCACAAACTGGTTTGAGCGGCCGAGCCGAGGCGAGACCTGTGAGTGACCCTAGTGTTTATTTTGCTTTAACTTAATGCATTGTTTTTGTGTTGCGCTTTTCAAAATTTTAAGATTTTTTGTGATGTTTTTGTTTAAAAACTAAGGTTAGAAACCCTCGAATTGAAAATTTTATGTTTTTTATTTATTTATTTATTATTATTTTTTTTTTTGCTTGCAGGTTGTTAGGAGCCGCTACCGTGTACCCGCTGCCTTTACTGAGGCGCGGTTGGCCTTGACTGATGATGACTGGGAATGGCTTGATGCCCTTGGGCTCAAGCGAGTGGCTCGACTGGAGCCTGTGGTTTCGGATCAGGCCTATATGATGGCCCTGATCAAGCTTTGGGATCCGTGGACCAATACTTTCCATCTCCCTACAAGGGAGATGACTGTGACTCTTGAGGACGTCTATCGATTGCTTCAGATTTCGATAGATGGTCTGCCTATTAGGACATCTCCGTTTGATCAGCGGACTGCTATACTCACGAAATGTTTTGGGCATGGGGGGGAGCTAGGTGTAGTAGACCCAGTGGAGACAGCCGAGGTGGATTGCCAGGCTGGCGGGATTTTGGTTGGCTGGTGGAAGGAGAGGGGGGTGTTAGGAGTGAGGCACACATTCCTGATGGGCCTCATTTCTAACTTTCTTCTCCCTGATTCGTCAGGTGCGAGGTTCCCATGGAACCTGCTGGATTTGGTGTGGCAGTTTGCAGAGTGCCCGATAGAGGCACCGTTGATCCTGAGATGGGGACAGACTTTGTTGGCGCAGCTTTACGGGGAGCTATACGGGGTTCGCTGTCGACAGCGGAAGGGTGTCAGTTGCAGATTTTTGTTGCAGTGCTAGGGTTGGCAGCACATAGCTGTTGAGAGGCCTACCGAGTTACCATGGACGACTCGGGCGGTGATGGAGGATGAGGAGATTGGTTATGCAGCTTTGTGGCGACGGTCTACGGAGCAGGGGCAGAGTCGGCGATGGGCAGGTGCAGTTGAGCACTACATTGATGCCTTTTCGTGGCTCACTCCGGGGGAGGTGTTTTGGCATCCCTATCGGGACCGTCCCGCCTTGGCTCGAGGTCGGAGAGTGGCTCCGACGTGTACGGAGGGAGCGATGGTTGACTGGGCGGCACGGGATGGAGCATGAGTTCTTTTCGTACCGTCGGGTTACACGACAGTTTGGGGTGCACCAAGGGTTGCCTGGTGAGCCCTTTGGCTATCACCATCGGGGAGATGAGAGGGATCTGGAGCCACCTGTCCTCGTGCCATTGAGCGAGGAGTCAGATGCGGTGATTGAGGCGTTGGATGTGGATGACTTCGGTACTACCACTGAGTATGACTCGTGGTGGGTATTGCGGCGTTGGAGAGGAGAGGGTCCACTGGGAGGCGCGAAGGCGGTAGTGGAGGATGCTGAGGCGGTGGGAGGTGATTGGGGAGGGCCGTTGGATGATGCAGACATGGTGGTTGTGGGAGATGAGGATGTGGACTTGGGTGTTCCGGAGCAACCGGACATGCAGGATGTGGAGGAGCAGTTGGAGCCTGAGCAGGCTACTGTCCCCGCGAGTCCTATGCGTTCGGCAGATACGGAGGGGGTAGGGTCGGATGTAGGCGATGAGGTTGCACGGCTTACAGAGCTGCTATGGATGCGGGATCTAGAGAGGGATCTTCTACGGGCTCAGTTGGCAGAGCGGGATAGAGTTTTGGCACAGCGCGATGATGCATTGTCTATCTATCATCGAAAGGAGGCAGAGTGGTGTCTGTACCGGATAGACTTGGAGAGGGAGGTCATCCACCTTGGCGGGCAGCTCCCTGAGCCTTCGATTAGCAGATATTCTTAACGGACGAGGGATAGTCTGACTGAGCAGTCAGCATCATCTCGCCGCAGGCGGTTAGATGAGGGGGGTGGTAGTAGGCATGATGCGAGGGCTAGCAGTAGTCGCCCTGCAGGGTCCCATAGGACCCACACCACGGGGGGTAGTTCCCGTCGCACCGATCCTGCGTGATCATGGTGGCCGACACCTTAGGTTGGGTTTTGGATATGATTACGGGGTCTGAGGACCTATTTTGTAGCCTGCGGGCATCTTTTTGACGATATATATATATACCGGTTTTATTTTTGGATTTGTACATGTGATGATCTGATTTTTGTTATGCATGTTTATTTATTTGATGAATGCAGATGTTATGATGAATTGAATTGTTTTAGATGTCTATGTGATATGCAAAATGGATGAATGATATTTGTGATGATTGCACTGTAGGTTGTTTAATAAAATTTTTATTTATCTGGTTTTTCTCTGCTTTTTTTGTATTTTTTGATGTTATCATAAGGATGATATGTAGCGCAGATGGTTTTGGGATGAATGTAAGATTTTCTGAGATTCAGACAGTTTTAACTCACTATCCATGACTGTACTTTATCTTACAAGACTTTTGAACAAGGTATGAATCAAACTTGTTTTTGACCGAGCTATTTCACATCCCTGTGTGTGCAATTGAATTCATTTAGTGGTATTTGTTAGGATACCACCAGTGCCAAGTGGGCTTTCAACCGAACTCGTATCGAGGATCACCTAATTAGCTCCACGAATTCCTTTTTTGTATGTACTAAGATTAATCTACGGTGTAATCCAGGATGTCATAAGCTAGCTCATCCACATGCAAACATTGATCTGTACGTAAGTTAATGTGACAGATATATCGTCATGCGGGAGGTTTACTTCTGTTACCGATTTGGTATTGAAGCTTGCCTTATGACCTACAGAATGCTGAGAGTTCCAAGGATTCAAGGTCAACTCCCTTCTTTTTTTCAATTGTATTGGGATACTTGCTCTTTTGTAGTGATAAGATCATTGTTTATTTTGATTTGATTTTTTTTTTTTTTGAGCAAGGGATTTGGGATATGGAGTGATGAAAATCACTGTTGTTTGTGCCTTTTGATGTTTGCACTGTAGTTTGTCAAATTTGGAGTTTTGAAATTTTGCAAATTTTTGTGTTTTGCAACTGTTGAGAACTTTAGGGATTCTTAGGGAATTGGGTAGGGAGGAAGCTTGTCCTTTTGCCAACTCTCAGCATTCTAGGGGTCATTCGCACAGGGGGATGAGCAAGATAACCGTTTCGCTTGTGGTGACTTAGATTATTTTGCAAGTTTCATCTTTCGTTCACACAATTTTGGGAATTTTAGTGTTTTGATTTGTGTTAGGATGTTATGTAACAAGGTGTATTTCAAATATGACTCTACCTTTGTAAAATCCGTTTGACTTGGTACACTACATGGCTAAAGAGGAAAATGATGACTGAATCACTGAAACTCTTAGTACATTCCCAGGACCATCGATTGTAGTGTGGTAAAATTTATGCATGGTGTTTTTGTTGTTTCTGATGAATTCGAGTATGCCTAGAATTGAGATGCAAATCTTTGTTGTTTTTGATGATTTTTGTTGTTTTGTTTTTGTTGAATTTATTGATTTGTTTGACCAAGAGATTGCGATAATCTTTGGAGCTTTTTGTGTTGACCAAGAAATTGTGATACCTTGGAGCTTTTTGTGTTGACCAAGAGATTGCTATAATCCTTGGAGCTTTTTGGTGACCAAGAGATTGCGATAATCCTTGGAGCTTTTTGGGTGACCAAGATATTGCGATAATCCTTGGAGATTTTTGGGTGACCAAGAGATTGCGATAATCCTTGGAGCTTTTTGGGTTGACCAAGAGATTGCGATAATCCTTGGAGCTTTTTGGGTGACCAAGAGATTGCGATAATCCTTGGAGCTTTTTGTGTTGACCAAGAGATTGCGATAATCCTTGGAGCTTTTTGTGTTGACCAAGAGATTGCGATAATCCTTGGAGTTTTTTTTTGTTTGTTTGTTTGTTTTTGTTGAATTTTTTTTTTTTTTTGGTACATGACTTTCTTAGATATGAAATGGTCGCAAATGACTGATATTCAAGGGTTCTGTTTCCTTGATACCGTCAAGCGAAGCTAGCCTGTACGTTCCTGGTCCTATTTTGCTATCAATGACATAAGGACCTAGCCAATTTGCCGCAAATTTGTCCCTCATATGGGACGGAAAATTAGAGTTTTGTTGGTTTTCCTTCAGAACCAGATCACCAACCCGAAAGTCTCTTAGGTGAACTTTCATGTTGTAAGCTCTCTTAAGCCGCTCTTGATAGATACGTAAGTGCTCGAGAGCATTAACGCGCCTTTCGTCAAGCAACGTAAGTTGGTCTAACCGGGCCTTCCATGCAGTGTCATCATCGATGAATTCCTGCATTGATATGCAGAGGGAAGGAATTTCCAACTCGAGAGGCATTACTGCTTTTGAGCCATACACTAGTGAAAACGGAGTTGCCCCAGTGGGCGTCCGAATGCTAGTGCGATAAGCCCAAAGGGAAAGTGGGATTTGTATGTGCCAATCCTTATGACTGTCTGTGACGGTTTTTTTAAGGATGGCGACTAGCGTTTTGTTTGACGCCTCTGCTTGCCCATTTGCTTGCGGATAATAGGGTGTTGAAAAGTTGTGCTGAATTTTGTACTTTGCGGTTAAAGCACGCACGTCTTTGCTCTTGAATGATGGCCCATTATCCGAGATTATTTTGGATGGAATACCAAAATGACATATGATGTAATGCAAAATGAACTCCGCAATGTGGGGTCCTATCGTAGAGGTTAACGGAATTGCTTCCACCCATTTGGTAAAATATTTTGTGGCCGTTATGATAAACGTGTGACGGCCAGACGATGCAGGGGAGATCTTTCCGATTAGATCGAGGTCCCACTATGAAAATGGCCAAGCAGACTGGACTGTCTATAGGGCCTGGGAAGGTGCATGCATCAGATTGGCATGATGTTGACATTTTACACACCTCTTGACATACGCGCAACAATCTTGCTCTAAAGATGGCCAATAATAGCCCATGCGAAGAATGTGCTTTGCAATGGCCATACCACTGAAGTGGCCACCACATGTACCGTAATGCACTTGGGTGACTGCCCAAGTGGACTCTTGCTGGTCCAAGCAACGAAGAAGAATTCCGTTGTAGCTGCGACGATACAGAATGTCTCCTATCAAGACATATTTTTCTGCTTTCTATTTGAATGTTCGTTTTGTGGCTTGTGTCAATCCAAAGGGTAGATTACATAACTTGAGGTAGTCTCTTATGGGTAAATACCAGTCCTGTTGATCGGATACCTCGACAGTTTGAACAACCAATCCATTTTGGAGTTCTTCCCTAACAAATGCTGATTGGGATAGAATTTGTAAGAATAGCGTTGTGTTGCTATTAATGGGAGTGGGGGAGAATAAAGACCCCCAGTTGGCATGTTTCAGATAGTCTCGGATTCGAAAGAACTTATCCGAAGATGGTTTGATCTGGATCATGTGGATTTCTGGCGTCAAGTATGAGCTTGCGCGCTCCATCGCAGGTTGCGATAAGGTTTTGACCTGAATGTTTGTTACATCACCGGAAAGGTCTTGCGGGATTAGTGACCCTAAGGAGGCCATTGTGTCCGCAAAATGATTCGATGATCGAGGGAGTGCCTCGATGTCATACCATTCAAGTTTTGCCAGGAATTTATCCACGAGGGCTTTATAGGCCTTCAGAACTGGGCATTTGCATTGATATACCCCTTTGACTTGATTGACGACTAACAACGAATCGCCAAAGATGTTCAATCTTTTGATGTTCATGGCGATTGCTATCTGAAGACCTAGGAGCAAGGCTTCATATTCGGCATTGTTGTTTGTGCACTGGAAGTTTAATTTAAATGACAGGGGCATTGGAGCACCCTGCGGTGTGAAGAATACAATTCCTACGCCACCACCTTGCTCGCATTTAGAACCATCAAAAAATAAGGTTATGTCGGCCTGGGACTCAGGCTCTTCAGAATCTGGCGATTCTGAGACATGGAAGACCTCATCATCGGGTAGTTCTATGACCAGAGGCTGATCGTCTTCAAGAGGAGCCTCTGCTAGTTGATCAACTATGACTTGTCCTTTTATAGATTTTTGCCCAATAAACTCAATGTCAAATTTCGTCAACAACATGATCCATTTCGCCGTGCGGCTACTATGATAAGTACGACTCATCATGTATCGCAATGGATTCTCCTTAGACACAACATACGTAGTGTTGCTCAGCATGTAGTGGCGTAGCCTTTTGGTAGCAAACACCACTGCCAAGTAGAGTTTTTCAACGTATGCATAGTTAAGTTCATAACTGACCAGGGTGCGGCTAAGATAGTAAGTAGCCTGTTCTTTGTGAAGTTCATTCTTCGGGCTAGCATTGCGCCCAATGCCACCTCGATGAGCTGAGATGTATAAGTAGAACGGCACACCTGGTCTAGGCGGTGCTAATACTGGCGGCGAAGCCAAGTATTGTTTGATTTTGTCAAAGGCTGACTAGCACTCGTCATCCCAATGAAATGTGACCCCTTTGTGCAATTATTTGTTCATTGGTCGGCATTTGTCAGATAATTGCGCTATGAAGCATTTGATCGACGCGACCTTTCCTTGCAGACTTCTGAGCTGCTTGATAGTGGTTGGGGGAGCCATTTCAAGGATTGCCTTGACTTTGTTTGGGTCCACTTCGATGCCTCTCTTGGAGACTATAAAACCCAAGAGTTTTCCGGATGTGACGCTCGAACACGCACTTCTTGGGATTCAGTCTGACCTTATGCTCTATGAGGCGATCGAGAATCTTGCTTAAGTCATCGAGATGATCTGAGCGCAAGATAGACTTGGCTAACAAATCATCCATATAATCTTCCAAAGTTTTGTGCATGTAATCGTGGAAGATATACGTCATAGGACGTTGGTATGTAGCGCCAGCGTTTTTGAGGCCAAAAGGCATGACCTTATAACAAAATGTCCCCAAAGGCGTTGTGAATGCCGTTTTGAGTTGGTCTTCAGGATTGATATGAATTTGATTGTATCCTGAGAAACCGTCCATTAGGGAGAGCATTTCGTGACCTGCTGTAGCGTCTACCAATGCGTCGATGCTTGGCAAGGGGAAATCATCCTTAGGAATCGCTTTGTTTAGGTCTCGAAAGTCGGTGCATATGCGAATCCTCCCGTCGAGCTTCTTGACGGGAACCATGTTGGACAACCATGGTGGATAATCCACGCAGATGACAAACTGGGCATCCAAAAGCTTTTGTAATTCTTCTTTGACCATCAAGGTCACTGTCGGGTGCATCTTTCTTAGTTTTTGCTTTACTGGCTTGATTTTTGGATCAAGCGTTAAATTGTGCATGACTAGCTGCGGGTCTAGTCCTGGCATATCTTTGTATGACCATGCAAAAACCTCCTTCTTTTCTTTAAGAAGGGCAATGTATTTGGCTTGCTCTTCGGGGGAAAGCCTTACCCCCAGCTTGAGAATCCGTGGATTCATTGGATCTGTGCCGATGTCTACGTCAGTCATATCTTCGACTGACATGTGATATCCGTCCTCCAACTGATGTGGAGTTGGGATTAAATGGATATCATCAGCTGAGTTAAGATCTACGTTTGGGACCTCGGGTCCCTCTTCAGCTTGAAAAATATCTTGAGTTGTCCTTGGTGTAAAATGAAGCATTTCACAGAAATGCCAGTACTCTGAGGGTGACAATGGTGAATTGATGCGATCCCAGTCAATGGCATCCATGTTTAGATGTAATGACCGAGATGGATCGGTCGGATTGCGGATGGGTGTGGTCAAATCAATGGAGATCATGTGGATGGAATGAATTTGGTCTCCAGAACCACGGGTGTGATGACTCGATTCTTTCAGACGTTCCCTATACTCTGGATTTGGCTCTACGATAACAGGCACGAATGGATCCTCTCTAGGTGCAAATTTGTCTCTATGCATGAAAAGGAAGGCGGGGTCTTCCCTCGGTACTGTTGTCCTGATGGGATCTCGAGGTGGACGATGCTCAACTTGAATTTGGAGCCATAGGCCTAACACTTGGTCCCACCTCGCTGGGTCTACATGCCATTCATGTCCTAATCGTATACCCATTTGTCCCATTAGATCTTCATGGGTTAGAGCGCGGTGATGTCGTCGCGCATGTCTGAGATAGTCCATCTCAGTCTCGTCTTCTGAATCGCTTTCATAGATCCAAAATTGTTCATCCTCTTCAGTATCTGTTGCTTACGACATTGAGGACTCTTCCTGTTCCAGTGAATTAATCTGGTCCCATTGCGGTTGTTCCACTCTTAGTGGAGGGACCTGATTCTTTTGAGACTCGTGTTATTTACGTCCGGAACCTCTAAGGGGAACAGTTTCGGAAAAATGTCCGGAAGTCGTTGTTGTTCTCTTTGAGGATCTGCTCTACGAACTTTCACCTCTCTCTAGTAAAGGAGAGGGATTATTGCTATTTCCAGGGGTGTTTGTAGACAATGGGAGATAATCCCCCAATGTGTATTCTGTGTTTGGATTGGTGTACGGGTCTTCTACCAATCTCCCCCTGTTGCCTATTTCTAGGCCTTGCATGTTTTCAACCAAGATGTCTAATGGCAGGGGATGGTTGAATCCTACCCCTGAATTGTCATATGGCATCTGATACCTTGGTTGGAAAAGGATCCGCATCCCTTGCTCATATTTGCCTAACCCATACCCATGCCAATTGCATTGTTCGAGATATTTTAGGGCAAATTTTGGGTTCGACAGATAATTGATGTTTTCGACAAAAGGCTCTTCATCTATTTCCTTTTGTTCGCATGGTTCAGAACCATGATCAAGGCCCCCATACACAAAATTCGTTTGGTTCGGTGGGTAGCCTAGAGGGACGATTGTTCCAATGGGAAGGCGAGGTCTTCCCATGTCTTGTACTGACTCCAGTGTGGGGGTTGCCACAACATTTTGCACTATGTATTATCCCAAGCCTGTACTGGCCATCTCAACAGTGATTTTTGAGGATTGGGTAGGAGGAAATGGTAGTCCTTCCTGAGTCCATTCCATGTTTGGTGGTTCAAGGATCTTGGTTTGTGTTATGTTGGGTGCTTCCTCTGTTGATATCGTTGAAATTGTGGGCAACCCATATTCTAGAGGCTTAACCTCTTCCATGATTTGCTTTCCCTTGTCCTTCTGTTGGGCCACGATAGGTGGCATTGATGATGAAGGAGTCGATGATGAAGTCTCACCTGGCTGGGATTTTGCCTTATTTGCCACCGGTGGTGCTCGCGGTATCAGACCTTGTTTAGATGGATTTAATTGAAAATCCAAATGCGTTGATGGGAGGGTCGATTGAGGTATGAATTGTACCGCATTGCAATACTTGAAGGGCTCTAAGTCCATTGGGACTACATGTATTTGCCCTTCATAGGCATATTTCAAGCACTGGTGTGCGATCGAGGGGACACACTTCATGTCCCTGATCCAAGGCCGCCCTAGCAGTATGTTATAAGCCATTTCACCTTCCAGCACATGGCACAGTGTGGGTATTGACTTTTGTCCTACCTGTATAGGCAGAACGACTGTGCTGACTGTCGAGCATTATTCATCGTTAAAAGCTCGCAGTGTGTATGTGGAGGCTGTTATGTGAGAGGCTAGCAGTTTTAAATGCTTTAACGCTGTAGTGGTTATGATGTTACTAGATGAGCCAGTATCTATCAACACTCTCTTGTACGGGATCCCGTTTACCCGCATGATAACATGCAGGGGTGGATCCGGCATGTCATTCGATATTGTTTTGACCTCATTTTCTTTGAATGTGATGACAAGCTCCGTACATTGTTTCACATGTCCCACTAAGGCGTTGAAAGAATTAGCTTTGTGGGGTTGTACTTCAATGGCTTTTAAGATGTCCATAAGAGCTTCTCTATGTGGATCTGATTGTTGAATAAGATCGTAGATGGACAGCCTAGCCGACGTGGTCCGCAAACTCTGCGTGAGTTTGGTTCGTATCGTGACCTCAGGTCTAGGCGGAGGTAACTACGTTGGGCGTTGTTGAGGTTGCGATGTCGACGGAACTTCCCTCGCAGGTACCTCGGGGGCAACTGCTGGGTATTTTCTGTTCCTTGTTACAATGCTAATCATTCCCACAAATCCTTGCACGGGAAGATCTTGTCGCACCTCGTTAATTTGGAGCGGTTTTGTTTGTGCCTCGTGGGCAGGCAAGGGGTCCTTGAATACCCCCATTTGTTGGTTGTTAGGTGCGATGGGGTTGTCCACGACCAATGTTCGGTTGTCGATCAAATCCTGGACTAGTTCTTTGAATTTCCAGCACCCATTTAGGTCATGTCCTCTGCGTCTATGAAATCTGCAATACAATTCCTTCCTATACCCCCTAGGCTTGGGAATGTTAGGGTCAAAAATTTGGATTTCTGGTAGAGTAACTAGATTTTCTACTGACAAGCGGTCAAATAAGGAGTCCCTAGAATCCGCATATGGGGTGAATTATCGCCTAGGGCGACGCTGCTGATACTGCTCCTGTCTTTTGTTATCTCTTTCGTAAGTAGGAGGCACTACCTGGTAGTTAGCCTTTTGAGGGTGCATTTCTTGCATAGGCGCGGGGACATTTATCGCAACTTGGTTGACTGTAGCGTGTTGTGGTTGCATTGTCCCAGTTTTAGTGGTTTTATTCCACTCTTTCTTCTTAGGCTTGGCAATTGCGCCTTCGTCTATCTTAATCTCTTCTATGACTCTGGCTTGCGCCAAAGCTTCTTCTAAGTTGTCGTATTGTCGCAGCAACAATAGACCATAGATTGATTTTAAACAACTTTTCATGAACATTTGCGTGAGATTCGACATGGGAGGATGGTAGGGTAACTTAGAAAGCAAATCTCTCCATCGGTTCCCGTACGTTGCCATTGTTTCCTCAAATTTTTTAAGGCTAGCAAGATCACTAAGTGATGCCTTCTTCCTTGTGTTGAAGGCGAAACGTTCAAGAAACACATCTACTAGCTGATCTAAGCTGCTTATGCTGTGTTTGGGTAGCTGTGTGAACCAATCCGAGGCAGGGCCTATGAATGTGGTTATGAATGTTCTAAGCAATAATGCGTCATTATCTTGAATGCTGAAGCATTGGCTTAGAAACCGTGTAACATGTTCCTGTGCGTCCTCTTCACCTTTAAAAACTGCCAATTGAGGCAACTTAAAGTGTTCGAGATAAAGAGGTGTAGGCACTGAGGGATGCACCGAATTATTGCAGAGTAGACGTAATGTGGGTTTTTGATGCCCAACAGCTTTTGTCTCTACCGACTCTAAACGCTCCAATAGCGCTTGGTATGCATCGAAAGATTTTATTTCTTCCTCTCTTGTTCGCTCTTGTTGCAAGTTGCGGTAAACTGGAGGCCTATGGAGGGGAGGCCGAATGGCATCCTTCCTGCCTTGATGGGGAGTTTCAATATATTCCTCTTCTGGTTCATACTCCTCGTAAAATTCTTGAGGAGTCTCAGGGCGAAACCTATGACCCTGATCAAGTTCTTGCTGAAGGTACCCATCATTATTTTGGGGAGTTGCCTCCCTCTCGAATCAATGGGGTCTTGGAGGCAGAGCTTGATGAGGTCGTGGAGACCTGTCTTGCGCCAACGGATTATGCCTCTCATACTGTTCAGCTCTTTGGATGCGAGGGTTTGGCCCCCTCTCAGGTATTTTATAGCGTAACTCATCCGCTTCACGTTGCATGCATTCTTTATCCAAGCGGTATTGATACTCTATCTCTTGCTGACTTTGTTTAAGCCGCATGATTTGGGCTTGATGGGTGGTATATCTAGCGACAGCCGGATCAATTTGATCTACCCTATTTTGTTTAGAAGGTTCAAATGTTCCTCCTATGGGTTTACCTCGGTTTTGATGCTCTAAAATCTCAAGGGGTCGCTTCCCTCTTTCGAGGTAGGCAGTATGTGCTCGAGGTTCTGGCCTCAAGGGATGATCATGATATCCTGCTGGTGTGGAAATGCAAGGTTCCCGTATTGTTTGTTGCTCTCAAGGAATGCGATGGCTTTCCTCATACTCCCTTTCACGGGTGTAAATGGGATGGGCGGAGTTAGGTCACCCTATGTAAGGAGCCCTGTGCTCCGGATTTAGTCTCTCTGTTCTGATGATAGGTAAAGAAGGGACGCCATATCCACGTTGCCCCTCCAAATGGATAGTGTGCCTGTTCAGCGCTTCATCATGCGGTGGCCACTCATGCCTAGCTTCAAGAGGTGATTCTCTATTTAGGTGAAGGTCTACATGTAAGGCATCTTCCTGAAAGGGGCTGCTTTGAATAGGCATACCCCACCGAGGATTCTGAATTGGATTCTTTTGTAGGTTTGACCTATAAGGCGGTATAACCAAATCTTCAGGACTGAAGTGAAGGCAACTTGCGCCTGCTTTTCATGTACCTTCCGGAGCTTTTGCCCTTGATTGGGCTTGACTGCGGGTGTACACCATTGCGGTGCTTCTATGCTATCTAAATAAGTTTTTATCTTGTTTTATGATTTTTTTTTTTGTCTACACTAAACAGAATTAAACACACACATTCACAAAACCGTGATTATCTCTTTTAAGGATTCTTGGTGTGTCCTAAACTGGTTTAGTGCATTTTGATGTTTTGTTTTTTTTTTTTTTGTAGGTTTTGTAGAACGTTTAAATGCATCATGTAGGCTCTTATAACTCCCAAAAGGTCGCCCCTTCAATATACCAACCAGGTCGATATACCAACCTCTCTATATACCCACCCTTATGAGAGGGAGACTATAGGTACGTGAGAGCAAAAGGTACATGGTACGTAGGCGGTACGGAAGGGGGATTGTCCTGTTAATGGCACCTACCATATAAAACTTATCCTCGTGCACATGGGAATCACCCCAGCTACGCTCGGTCTGTCTTCGTCAGGATTTATGCCTAACAACAGTTGACAATTGGGAAATGGATGCAAATCAAGCCAAGGTGGTGATTAAATCCACCAATGGTCTTGATCAAGGGTTGGGGTCTTACGACCAGCTCCTTGGTTTAAATTTGTTTTGTGATGTGTGTGGGATTCGTTTTATCCAACAAAAATGAAACTAGCATACATGACTTTCCCTAATGCAATGCAGGATTAAATGAAAACAATTAACGAAACAAAAATAGAAACAGAAAAATTTAACAGAGATCATAAAAATCCCTACCTCTTCTTTGCCTGCTCCTGTTGTCTCTAAATTTCTGCTCTGAAAATCCGTAGACAAGAATTCGTCCCTCTGGGAGATGAATTGCAGAACAGAATTCGTCCCTCCCAGAGACGAATTTGAATTCGTCTCAGGGTCAGACGAATTACAGAAAAGGATTCGTCCCTGTCAGAGACGAATAACAGTCTGCAACAAAAAAAGATGTACCTATCAAGCACAAACACAAAACTTTGATCAATTTCTATGATTTCAAAAACCAGGGAACAGAGTCCCACCGTGATCGCCACTGAAAGCACGAGATTTCGGTCCAAGGAAACACCAATTGCAATTGCATTCAAAATTAAGCACGCTTAAGTCCTAGAAATGTAAATTGCATGAAATGAAAAAGATACATATTGGAAGAGACACAATCAAATAGAGAAACATAGCCCTTTCATTAATTTCCTTTGATCTCTGTTACAATAATGCCTCATCCCTTTTCAGGGGCTAGGAGTGCAAATAGGGTTTGATTACAATCGTTGAATGATTCCTCTTTTCGCATGCCCACGATTGCAATGGGCGGGCCAGGATGATGCCACCGCTGATGTCGATGAGTTCTTCACCTCTTCTACTTTTCCTACGAACAAATAAATGACCAAGACGTCAGTAGCACCTGCTGCAAATGAAAAGTGTTTGCTCTCTAAAACCAACAAAATATGCATATGAATATTTGCCTGAAACAGTGAAAACAGTGAATCCAAATTGCTTCAAAACCCGACAGAAGGTAAGAAAAGTTACCAGAAGGCCACTGCCACTGAGGAAGCTGGCAAATCCACCTTAAACTGGAATTCGTCCCTGGGCAGGACGAATTCTGACTGTAATTCGTCCCTGGGTGGGACAAATTCTTCTGAGTAGGAGAAACCGACCTGCTGCTGCTCCAATGTCGGATCCTGGGACCTGCAAAACTCCTGCAAATAGGGGGGTTAGGTAATTGGGGCCATTTTGGGACGACCCAGATGGTCGGATTTTCCCAATTTGGCTTCCACCCTCTGGAATTTGACCTTGACACCTGCAAGTTAGTGAAATGACAAAGCAATACAAAACACCCTAAAATCTGACCAAAAGTTACAAAATAGCAATTATGGACTAATCAGACCTAGTAACACAGAATGCAATCTAAAAAATAATCTAAAGTGCTCAAAAACTAAAATTAGGACTTGGGAGGTGCGGGGGTGCCCAAGTGGGCCTCCCACCGTTGGCCCTCGATTTTGGATCCAATCCACCGGGGATGGGCCCAAAACCTTTTAGGATTGGGGGGTCGGCGAATTTGTTGGTTCAGGTGTCCATGCGTTGGATTTGTGTAAGGTTCGAGCTTCCAAAGGCCACCCAACAACCTCCCTTGCAAAAGAGATTGATGGATGTGGGAAGGTGAACAAAGGGGAATGCAAGTGAGTCTTCAATTCGGCAGCACTTCATTGCTTGAACACTCCTTCAACCTATCTGTTTTGGGTGGGAAAAGTCCCACCTTTTATAGACCCAAGGGGTCTCTTTTGGGAGGGAAGCACAAATGCCAAGTGTTGGCCATAGGCGCCATGTGGCAGTCTTGTCTTCCCATGAGGGAGGGGAGTCCTCCATTGACTTGAACTTTGATAAATGCTTCTTGTAACAGTCCTCTAATGGCCCCTCTGCCCACTTACACATGCGTGCAATGCAGGAGCCCTTAACTGACTATTCTGGGCTGCCACTTGGCACCATTTGCCTTTTTGCCCGTTAAGCTTGGAATTCGTCCCACCCAGGGACGGATTCAGAATTCGTCCTGGGGTGGGACGAATTCTATTTTGAATTCATCCCTGGGTGAGATGAATACTGGGAAAAGTGTCCAAGTGTGCCAAATTTCTTCTTGACCTCAAAAAATTGCTATGAAAGTGGTTAAGACCACTGTTTAACCTCTGAGGGCTGCCCTGGGGGCTGTGTTTGTCAAAGCGATCAGTGTTTGCAGTCACATAATCAGATTGGTGCTGTTTTTGTGTCTACACATAGTAAGTGATAGAACATCACATTAGGTAGTAGTAGTGTAGAAGGTAAACTCCATTGGTGATGGAGTACAATGTAGTCCTTTAGCATAAATTCATGGAGTGTTCATTTCCTCCATAGCTCAATTGTAATGACAACTCTTCTTTACTATCCAAAATAGCTTTTTAAATCACTAATTCATAACTTTTTAACTCCTCTAACTTGTTTCTTTAAAATGTAGTTTTGTGGATTTAACTCTCGTTCAGATGCTCCTTTGAACTCTAAAACATAGCAGCTAGTAATGTTGCCTTAATTTTACCCGTAACTCTGAACCTTTTAAATTCTATTGTAGCTAATTTCTCCTCAAAATTGTTGTCCTTAAACCTCCCCAATTTGGTAGGAAACTCCTCCAAATTGTAGTTGCAACTTGTCTTCCAAATACTTTCATTTTCTTGCCATAAAATCAGTAAACTCCTTACTCTAAAATAGTCTTCAAGCCTTCAATGTCAATATTCAAACTTCTTAGATTTGGTGGCTTCTTCTAACTCCTTTCTCTTTCAACCTCCTTTTTGAATTTTGAATTTGACCTTGGACTATCAAGTGGTCTTCTTCTCAATATTATAAATGTCTTGAGGTCTTTACTATTCTTCTTCAATATTTGGCTAACTCATCAAATTCTTCTCCTTTTGGGCTTGTTTTTGGATGGCAATAATTATCCCAAAAACCTCCTTTATTAGGAACTTCTTGTTGCTAGTAAATTTCTCCAATGAGTTATCCTAAACTCTTATCTAATGGACTTCTCCTAATATCCTTCAATTACCATCACTTTATTTCTAAGACCTCTTATCTAAGGTCTTCGATCTTACAACTTTTCAGGTCTTCTTCTCAAGACTTCAATGAGAACCTCCTTGATCTCTTGAATCTGTTGCTTCTAAAATTTGCAATTGAACCTTTGCTAGTCCTTCTCTATCTTCAATCTTCCAAAACTAGAATTTCTTCAATGGGATTTCTTGTGGGTCTCTTCAGCTTCTTGAGATGTTTTCTCCTTGTTCAATCTATAGTCTATAGTCTTCAATGGAGATCACCAACCTCCAATTTTCACATGGAAACTTTTTTGGAGTCTCTTTTTACTTTAATCTATAGTAAGGCTTCTCTATCATTTTATTTTTTGCAATGTGTAGGTCAATAACATGACTTTTTCCTTAAATAACTAAAATATTTACTTATTATGTTTGTTGATTTAGGTATTGGATTGATTCAAAAATATATATTCTTCCTAGATCTATGTAGGAAGCTTCCTAAATTTATTTGAAACTCCTTTTTTTGCAATAAAAAATTAGAAACTATAATGGAAGAAACTTTAAATCTAGAGATAATAAATCTTCACTAGTTGATTTGTCAATCTAGTGAAATCAATGTTGAGTCCTAGTCTTCACAAGTTTTTTTGTAACTCTCTAGAAAGATTCTTCATCACTGGTTGACTCATTTCTTGAATCTAACTTCTTGCCCTTTGTCTTCTATGTAGCTTTGAAGGTTGTTTCCTTTTTGAGATTAGGTTCCTCTTTTGTTCTTATCTCAAAAGTTGTAAGAGTACCAAGCAACATGTCTCTTGTCAAAGTATCACCATATTTTTATTCTTCTATAGAAGAAATATTTTAACCAAATATCTTTGGAAGAGATCTTAGGACCTTATCACAAACATCTGATTCTTCAATATTAAGTCCAAGTTCTTGCATAACATTAAAAAATTCATCAACCTGAAGTAGATAAGTACTAATATTTTCCTCATCCTTCATTCTTAATTGTTCAAATTGTGCTTTGAGATTTCAAATATTTTCTTTTTTGAAACTTTTATTTCCTTCATATATGCTTTGCAACTTATCCCAAATTCCTTTTGCATCTTCACAATGCATAACTTTTATGAATTTTGTTCTATGCAAACCTCTCAATATTGCATTCATTGCATTTGAATTATAATGTTGTAGAAGATTACCTTCCTTATCTATAGGTGGATTAGCTAGTGATATGTATCCAATTTCAACTGCTTTCCATTTCATTGCCAAGTGTCTTTAAGTGAATCCTCATTCTCATATTTCAAAATATATAATCACTTCTATAAAATATTGGAGTAGAATTATCTGAGGACCCATTCTTATATTCTATTGTGTTCTTGTAATATTTTCCTTTAAGTTGTTAAACTCTTTCGAGGGAACCCACTCTGATACCAATTGAGGAACACAAGATTATACTAAGATGGGGGTGAACAATATAAGACCACTTTTTACTTTTATTTCCAATCAATATTATTCAATGTATATATAGCAATATCAACAACAATAATCAAATAAATGCACAAATCACCACACACAATAGAGACACCAATTGTACGTGGTTCACCCAATGTGGGTTACTCCATGGAGAAAATATTTCAAAAAAAAATTATCAATCAATATCTAGGGAATCCTTTCCCTATTACAATGTTTATGGACCTTTGTACAAAGGAGACACCAATCCCCTAAACAAGTTCATGGATATCTATCCACAGGAGAACTCCTTTCTCCTTAGCTTTGACTGGTGATCTTCTAGAAGAATGGTTACCCCCACTACTATGGCTAATGGATATCTATCCATTGAAGACACATGTTCTCACTGCCCTGGCTAATGGATCTCTATCCACTAGAGATTGTTGTCCTCTATACTCTGTCATCTTCAAAACTTTATCTCAAATTTGCACTAAACATAGTCCTTCAATCTAGAAAAAAATTGCTCAATATATATCTCTCGTCTGGCATAAACCTATCCTCAAATTTGCATCAAAATCTATCCTCAAATCTATACTAAAAAAAGTCCTTTGATCTAGCACAACTCTACCCTCAAGACTTAACACAAAGCTTGACTCAATCTCAAATCAACTCTGTTAGATCTACCCCAAACCTTAACTCAAGGTTTGAACAAATCAATCAATCAAACTGTACTCTCAAGTCTTCTCAAAGGCTTACCTCAAATATGTCTTGTAAGCTTTCACAAAAGCTCTCACTAACCTATCCACAAGTCCTCTCTAGAACTTGTCTCAAATATGCTCAACAAGTCCTCACTAAAACTTGTCCAAATATGATCAACAAGTCCTTACAAGAACTTGTCCAAATCTACTCAACAAGTCATCACTAGAACTTATCCAAATCTGCTCAACAAGTCCTCACTAGAACTTGTCCAAATCTGCTCAACAAGTCCTTACTAGAACTTGTTCAAATATGCTCAATAAGTCCTCACTAGAACTTATCCAAACTCATAGAAACATAAAGAGAATTGTTAGAGACTCAATATGCTTCACACTTATTTCAATGCTCAATTACTTTCAATCAATATTTTGGAAACATATAGAGAATTGTTAGAGACTCAATATGCTTCACATTCACAAACTCGTAATCACTTTCTCAACTCAATTCAGAAAATAGAATAATTTTTTTCATAGAACTTGAACAATCACTTTAACACTTTCTCTTGACTAGGCTCAACAAACTCTACTCAATCAATCACTTAATGAAATAATCCTTGTTCAAAAAGCCTAGTCCAAACATATGAACACTCACTCAAATATTTCCAACAATGCTTATCAACCAATCTCACTTAACAATGATACTCATGTTATTTTCAAACCATAGTTCAAGTTCTTCACTCAATCATTCACTTCAACAACAATGCTTATAAAATAATCTTCACATAACAATGATACTCATGATCTTTGCAAACCCTAGTTCAAATTCTTCACTCACTTCAACAACAATGCTTATAAAACAAGGTTTTATCAACAAATATTTATTCCAAAAAACCTTGAAGCATTAATTCAACACACTCAACAAGGAAAACCTTAACCAAATTCTTTTCACTCCAAATTAGCATTTAAAATATTCAAAAATCACTCACTAGGAAGAATATGCCCATAACTTTTGTTTGATGTAGAAGTGCCATTGAAAAACCTGTCTAAATAACAATTTCCTTCTTTCCAATTTCAATGGTTAGATGACAAAATATCACTCCAAAACTTTCTCAAAATATTCCTTAGACACAAAAATACTCAAATCTCAAATACACCTTATTTCTCCTACTTGTAATTAACATTCATCAAATCATGAACAAAAATAATTACTTGGATACACCTTATAATCTCCAATTTAAAATAATATCCAACACTACAAAAAACACAATTAATATTTCTAAAAAAAATTTATTTCCATTTCAAACCCTAAATCAAATAATACCATTTTTTTTTTTGCAATAACCTTATAACTCCTTAAAAAACTCATATACCAAATAAAAAATGCAAAAAATTACTTTTCAAAACTTCAACGACCTTCTTCGAAAATTCTGGCACTCAATCTTTAATGCATAACTTATTATTCCCCAAAAGGGCTTTCGACCTGATTCGATCTATTTGGAGCCCACCACGTGGGCTAGAGATGCCCACTTGAATGAATTCAACCTTCCTTCCCTTTCAACCTTACTCCGTTGTGTTTTCTAGCAAAAACAAAACTATCTTCTACAAGGATTCAAACCTGCACTTGTTGTTGCCCTAATGCCTTGCCACTACTGCGGTTGCCAACTGTGCTACCAGTGGTTGGTGACCAAGGTTCCCTCCTTGGTGAATTATATGATCTCGCATCCTATTAGCACCTTTTTAAAAAATTAAAAACTCTTTGTTGCACACACGATTCACATGAAATTCACATAGCATATGATATTATCCGAAAGCATTGGGGGATTTTGGTAAGGTGGGTAATCCCCATTTTATACACATGATAAATGTTCTTCCCACATCGGTGCTAGAAATTTGAATTTGAATTTTGAATTAATTTTAATAACCCTCCTTAGGGTTAGTTAAAAATTAATATAAATTAATCTTATAACTAATATCAAAATTAATTAATAATTAATTTAAATAAATTAAGTAAATTAAATTTAAAATTAATTTATAATAAAAATGATATTAATTAATTTATAATTAATTTAAAACTTCCATTTATAAAATTATAAAAAATATTATAATATTATTTACTTGGGATTTTTGCACTTTAGACCTCATATGACTTCCTAAAACCGGGTCTTGATCAACTATAATTAGAGAACCTGAAACTGATGTTGCCCTTTGAAACTGCCACTGACTGGTGCTAAAATATTGATATCAATGACAACTTATCTACTCAAAATGTCCAACACAAAAGTCTTCATAAATGAGTAGTTAATAGGCTTTCATATCCATACCTCCTATGGAATCCCACCATCCAGGGAACTTGAAGACCCTCTATGTATTAAATAAACAACAATATCCACAACATTTTCCCAAAACTATAAGGGCAATTCTACATGTAATATCATACACCTAGCACATTCCATGATAGTCATGTTCATCCTTTCTAACAAACCATTTTCTTATGAAGTTCCTAGAACCATCTTCACTCTATGAATCCCATGGTATGAATAGTAATTGTCAAACTCTTTTCTATAGTACTCACCCCCATTATCTAATTTGAGACACTTTAGCTTATTTATTGTCCCATTCTCAATCAAAACTTTCCATTTATTAAAAGTATCAAAGACATTTTATTTATTTCGAATACAATAAACCTAAGTTTTTCTAGTTGCATCATCAATAAATGTAACATAATAATAAGAGCCATCAAGATATGATATCCGAGTTGGTCCCCATACATCTATATTCACAAGCTCTAGCTTTTCACTCTTCTTTTCTTTTCCAATTTTGAGAAATTTGACTCTTTTTTGTTTTCCATAAAAGTCTAAATCAATTTTCTTCAAACCTGACAACAAATTTCTTGAGTGGATAATCTACATCCCCTTCTCACTCATGTGCCCAAGTCTATGATGCCATGAAGTTGTATTTGCTCCTGTAGAAGATAAAGCAATAGAAAGATTAGTATTACTAGTACATACGTACAATGTACCTTCCTTATTTCCTTTTGTTAATAATAGTGATCCTTTAGAAACCTTCCATGAATTTGCTGAGAATGTAACTGTACATACTTCATAGTCAAAATACCTTTTAGAAATTAGATTTATTTTTAAATTAGGAATATGCCTTACCTATTTCAAAAATCATTGGTTTATCATTCTATAAATTTATCTGTATGTTACCCTTTCGAATGATTTTACATGGTCTATCACCACCCAAATAGACCTATCCAAAATCACCTTGAACATAATCTAGAAAATATTTCTTATGGGGTATAGCATGATATGAGGCACCAGAGTCTAGCACCCAACACTCATTAATATTATCTAATGAAATGATTAAAACATCTTGCAATATGTCACCTACTACATTTGCTTCCTGATTACCCTATTTTTCTTCTCCTTATTTTTCTTTTCGAGTCCAATAGTATCTTTTTAGGTGTCCTTTCTTTCCACAATGCTAGAATTCCAACTGCTTCCCTTTAAATTTGGATCCAGATTTCTTTTATTTTCCATGATTCCCTAGGCTTTTTCCTCTCTCTATTTATCTCCTCCTATTCTCCATAGTCAAAGCATTACCTGATGTCTCACATGTACTTTTCCATCAATAACACTAATAACATCATCAAAAGTTAAAGTATTTGAACCACAGATAGAATTACTCATAGCCCTTACCAAGCCATTCCAACTTTCTGGCAACGAGCACAAAATCAAGAGATCCCTAACCTCATCATAAAATTTTACTCATACTAAAATTAACTGATTGGTAATCATGTTAAATTCATTTAAATTATCAGTAATAGACCCACCTTCTAACATCTACATATTAAATAAATGTTTCATAAGAAATACCTTGTTCAAAGCTAAAGGTTTTTCATACAATTTAGCCAATGCATTCATTAAACCCTACATTACCTTTTTCTTTGAAATATTGAAGATCACTGATGATGTCAAGCACAACCATATTGTTCCTAGTGCTTTTCTATCTAAAACTTTCCATTATTCATCTATTTTTGTCATTGGATTCTTTTTTATTCAGCCTAATGGTAGGTAAATATCCTTATGATAAAGATAATCCTCCATTTGCATCTTTCATAGTTGGTAATTTTGGCCATTAAACTTCTCAACCCTAAATATACCTTCTTTTGTCATTGCTCCAACTCGAACTAGAAACCCTCCTTTCAAGTGCATTTTTCAAACCCTAAGCTCTGATACCAGTTGTTAGGATTAAATAAAAAAACATGAGCAATAATTAAATGCGAAAATAAAACACATAAGAATAATGTAATACACAAGAGACACAAATTTAACGTGGTTCACCTAATATGGGCTACATCCACGAAGAAAATAACTAGGTATTTTATTCCTTCAAGAAAACCCTTCTCTACACAACTTCTCACATAGAACATTACAAATAAGTCGTCATACATCATCCTATTATAAAAGCGCATTACAATTTTAGGGTAAATAACCCACCTAAAATCCATCATCCGATCTGTGACCTAATAACAAATGGTCCAAATTTACATCAAGGAAAAACATATATTTTTAGCTTTGGGGGCACCCCTTGGACCCCCCATGGTGATAGTAGTAGGGGGGACTGATGCCTCCCATACACCCCCCTCCTTCGTGAAGTGGGTCCAAGTGCAACTGAAAACAAGGCCTCCGAATTAATCAGTCTCCACAACCAACAATTTCTTGATTTTCATAATTGGAACTCTAATTTTTAAATTGTAAGTAGTGTTATTTGATAATTGGTATTTGATAATTGCATATTTATTATTTGATAAGATTTGAACTTGGGTTTCCATATTGAGTGTCCATATATATTTTTTTTGAGAAAAAACTAGATTATATTAATTTATTAACAGTAACATTACAATATTATGGTGCTAACATTGTCCACCAACTAAAAACAAAATGAGGTGGATAAGGAGTAAAGCATCCATAACTGAATATACATATAATAGAATATTTTAGCAACAAAAATACTATAGCTATATCCTATTGCAATATACAATATATCAACATTCATATGTCAGAGAGTCTGTTATATGGAGAATTTTTAGGCATGTCTTCCATGATATCTTCAAATATCTTCAACGAAGAAATAGAAGTAATCAAAAATTGAACCTGATGATCATTTTTAACTACCTTCTTTTTAGTTTCCTATTGGACCTTTTGAAGATCCTGAAGCATATTAGAAAGTTGATGAAATTTGTCAATAATATCTCAAGGTGTGCTGGAAGTTCCATAAGACATGGGAATGAATGCATCCCACATGTAACAAAATATCAAAGATCAATTTTACTAAAATAATATCCCATGAAGGATCAGATACAGTAAACATATTTTTGCATCTGCACTTCCAAATGTTCTTGAGAAGGATGAGTCTATAAACATCCTAAAGTTTGGTATACTAATCTAGTTGAGAAAACCAAGTAGAGAGAGCTTCCAAAATCTAGTGAAAGAGGGAAAAATAAAAGAGTAGAAGACATCCCAAAACTATTTAGCCATGTCACAAAACCAAAACAAGTGAATAAGAGTTTCTAAAGAATTACAAAAATTGCATTGAGAGGGAATGTGAAAAATTGTAGCTAAACTTTTAGAAGTTGGAAGTTTTTGATGCAAAATATGCCATCCAAGATGTTAAGTTTTGGATTCAACAAAAACTTTCCAAATTTGAGTAGCAAGAAACTTCCATTGGGCATTGGTAAAATTTACTTTCCACTTGACATTGAGCTTAGATTCTAAAGAAGGAGGGCATAGAAGGATTTTGTATATCCAAATAGAAGTAATAGAAGAGATTCTATGACCATTAAGCCATCTCCAATCATTCCTTATATTATTGGTAGTCTTTCCTAACTTTATAAGGACCTCACAAGGGATGGAATCCACAACTAAGCCAGAAGACTCTTTGAACCTAAAGGGAAGGGAAAAATAATTACATATTTGGTTCCAAGTAAGAATTGAGCAGCTACTTGAATCCTAGATTTCTCTAAATATACTAATACCTTCCTTCAAAAAAGCTAGATCTTGAATATTATTGCCTAAAGCTAAATGTTATCATTATGGAGGATAATTTTATTCCACCAAATACTATTAAGACTGATGCTTAAGCAATGTCTCAAGGAGTTAGAATTTCAAGCCAATAAATGAAAAATCAATTGCCAAGCTTTCCAGTTTTGGATAACTAGAATAGATCCTTTAACCATAAAGTAAGGTGCATTAAGGACCTTATCCTCCCATGGGGTTTCTTTCTATTTACCTTTGTGAGTAGCTAGCAAGATTCTGTAATGAAATAGGTGTTTCCAATTTTCATCAATAGTGATGGTTCTAGAAACCCATTTTGCAGATAAAATTTTGCTTTGGGTAAGAGGATCAATGATGCCTAGACCTCTTAAAGCCTTAGGTTGAGTACAAAGCTTCCATGAGATGGTAGTCATTCTCACCTCCCCATCCTATTTGGTCCATAAAAAATTATGAATGGCCTAAGTAAATTTGTTATAGGCTACCTTGGAGGCCATCCACTATGAAAAGACTTCAAAATTTAATGCTTGGCCAACTCGATTTCTTTACTTAGCAAGAAGAATTCAAGTAGTGTGCATATTTTTAATAATTTGACATCATGTAGTTTTATTAAATGTTAAGCTTTACTTATGAAATTAAAACCTTACCTAATGAGATATTCTTTATTTTCCATTGCTTGTTCCAAACCCAATGATTTTTTTTTAAATAACCCATAAAATTCAAACTATGTCTTAGCGTATTGTTTTGTATTATGTATCCTAATTCTTTAAACAAAAATATTAAATTTCACCCATAAAATTGATACAGTGTTTATTTGCTTTGAATTTCCTCACCTGAGATGGGATGGCTTCTTATGTTATACTTAATTATTGGGCCATCGATGCTCTATTTACTTTCTTTACTTTTACTCTAATATTTGATCCTTACGTGGATAAACGTACCCATTTCATTGGTATTTAAAGCATTGAATTACCTATCAAACTAACTTTCTAACGGAGGCAGGTACGTAAAATTTTAAATCATGACTCATGAATGATTTCTCCCTCTTTACAACTACATAATTTCCTTGAATTTCATACATAGGACGAAGATTTTATGTTTTTAAGGTTTAGGAACTTATTTTACAAGTAGCGATGAAAAGTAATAGTCAAAGAATCCATTCTTTTATTATGGGAAACGCTAATGTCCTTCAATAATATTTTTTTTAATTAGATAAAGGAAGAGTTTTAGAAGGACCTTCAAACTCTTTTATAAAAAAAATAATAATCTTTTGAGGATAAATCAAGAAAATGACAGCACACATCAACTATGAAACTACAAAAAAAAGCTTGGAACAAACTAACTTTACAAACCAAATTAACATAGTATTTACTTATTAATAAACCAATAATATTGAGTAATTTATTTAAATGGATTTGCAAAAGAACATAAAAATAACCAAAACACTCATACAACATATTGACACAGTATGTAATGAGGTTCATCCAGTGTGGGTTACATCCCTAGAGAATAATTTTAGTCCTTACTAAGTCCTCCAAACACTAGAGGGAATCACCAACAGCCAACCGCTGTACACATCCTCTCAATGTCTCAAAAACAAAGAAATCCTCTCCACATACACTGTCTCTCCCAAAAATCACACACTGAGAA
The DNA here is from genome assembly GCA_028583015.1 of Wollemia nobilis. Classification (NCBI taxonomy): domain Eukaryota; kingdom Viridiplantae; phylum Streptophyta; class Pinopsida; order Araucariales; family Araucariaceae; genus Wollemia; species Wollemia nobilis. The sequence goes on from JAQPPZ010010623.1 coordinate 104,187, forward strand.
ATCACACTGATTTCTATGCAACCATTAATTTTATAGATTCTATCTTGGAATTAGACACCAAGGATAGACCCATCAATTATGGATTTTTCTATACTATTTTTTTCAATTTAGAAAGTTTCCATCCATAAAAGCAACTAGTTACCAAACAGAGAGAAAAACTAATTTTTAGCCAAATTTAGGCTCCATATTATCAATATACCACTTGGAGACTAAACCGCTATAACATCCTACAACTAAGGAACTGAAATATTCTCATAACATTGATCTATTCCCTTAGACCAACTAAAGTTGAGCAAAAGCTCAACTTCTCCCTTGAAACAATTTTAGTAAACATATCTGCAGGATTCTTGGAAGTGTGAATCTTATCTAGTTTCAGAGATCCATCCTCCATGACTGACCTTATGAAGTGATATTTCAGCTTGATGTGTTTGGTTCTTGAGTGGAATAGCAAGTTCTTCGCAATATGGATAACAATCTAGCTATCACTCCACAACTTATTGTATTCCTATTTTTTCCCAACTCCTCCATAAGTCTCTGCAACCATATCATCTCTTTGCTTGCTTCAAAAGCAACAATGTATTCAACTTTCATGGTTGAAAGGGCTACAACCTGTTGGAGTTTTGATATCCAACTCACCGCACTTCCACATACAGTGAAAATGTAGTCGATAGTGCTCCTTCCACCATCAAGATCTCCTGCCATGTCAAAGTCTACAAAACCTTGCAAACTCAAATTAGTACCACAAAAATTCAAACTATATTTTGGAGTACCCCTCAAATACCTGAATATCCACTTAACAACTTGCCAATGCCCTTTTCCTAGATTATTCATGAACCTGCTTACAAATCCCACTGCTTGGGCTATATCCGGTCTTGTACAAACCATGGCATACATCAAAATTCCCACTACGTAAGCATATGGAACTCTTGTCATGTATTCTTGCTCCTCCTATGTCTTTGGACATAAAGCCTTACTCGGTTTGAAATACCTTTCCAAAGGTGTGCTCATTTTCCATGTTGAACCTTTCTAGCACCTTATAAATATAGTCCTCTTGTGATAATTTAAGTAAATTGCTCTTCCTGTCTCTTAATATTTTCATTCCAAGGATTTGCTTTGCAGCCCCCAAATCCTTCATGGCAAACATGCTTGCCAATTTCTCTTTCAGGTCATTTATGTCTTCCATGTTAGACCTTGCAATCAACATGTCATCCACATATAGTAATATAATAATGAAGGAACCATCACTAGTTGGAATCAACCCCCATTTATTGTGTAGTGTCCTTTTTCTTGCAGGTAGCTCAACCAACCCCCATGTTTGGTTATAAAGAAGAGACTTCATCTCGTCATTCATTGCTTGCTCCCACTTCTTGTTGGTACTCATTTGTAAAGCTTCATCCAAGCACTTTGGTTCACCAGTATTAGTATATAACACATAATTAAGTGTGGGGAAATAACAATCTGGTAACTTACTTACCCTTGTAGATATAACATAATCAAAAAAATGTTGGGGGATTACTCTTGGTAGATTTTTTGACAACACCTACAAGAGATTGAGGTGCTAGTTGTTGCTATTCTTGAACACTTTGTGGTGAAGATGGTGGCTCTTGTTCTTGGACATCTCCTTGTACTTTTGGTAGTATTGGCTCACCACCAAGCTCAACATACTGAGAATCATCCTTCTTTACCTGCAACTTGTCCTTATACAAACTCTTCTCATTAAATACAACATCCTTGCTTCTGATGATTGTACGGTTAATATTATCCTATAACCTGTAACCCAATCCATCAACTCCATAACCAATGACAACATTTCTTGGATTTTGCATCTAACTTCTTTCTATTCTCCTTATCAATATGAGCAAATGCCTCACATCCAAAAACTTTAAGAAAAGAGTAATTGCAGATTTTACCAGTCCATACCTCTTGTGGAATCTCACCATCTAATGCACTTGAAGGCCCCTTGTTGATCAAATAAACTATAGTGTCAACACAATATGCCCATAAAAACAAAGGTAATCCTACATGCAATCTAAGGCACCTGGCACACTCCATAATAGTGTCCTATTAGTCCTTTCAGACACCCCATTCTCTTGACGTGTTCTAGCTGTTAACTTAATCCTCCTTATTGCATTCAATGAGCAATAATTATCAAAATTATTAGAATAGTACTCACCACCATTATCAGATTTGAGACACTTGACCTTATTACCAGTCGCATTCTCTACTAATGCCTTCCATTTTCAAAAGTTATCAAGCACATTAGATTTATTTCTAATGCAATATACCCGTATTTCTATTGGCATAATCTATGAAGGTAACATAATAATTAAATCCACCTAAAGAAGTTACTTGAGCCGGTCCCCATACATCATAGTGTACCAGCTCCAATTTCTCCTTTTTTTTTTCTTTTCCAACTTTCAAAAATATTACCCTCTTTTTTTTTTCATAGATGCAGTCCTCACAAAATTGCAAATCCACCTCTTTCAGCTTTGGTAGCAACTTTCTCGAGTGAAGAATATTCATTCCCTTTTCACTCATGTGGCCCAATATATGGTGCCATAACTATGCACTCTCTCCTGTAGCCACTAAATTCATTGTACACTTAAAAATATTGGTAAGTAAATATAAAGTACCAATCGTATTACCCTTGGCTACCACCATTGATGCCTTGATGACCTTCCAAGAATGATGTCCGAATGCAGTGACATATCCTTCATTGTTAAGTTTACTTGCTGAAATTAAATTTCTCTTGAGGTTTGGAGTATGTTGGACATCATTTAAAATCTAGTAATTTCCATTTGGTAGCTTCATTTTAATTATGCCTATGCCAACAATCCTATTTAATTTTTCCCATGCCAACAATCTTATAGGGATAGTCATCTCCCAATAACACTTGTCCATAATCACTTTGGACATACTTTATAAAATATTCATGGTGAGATGTTGCATGCAAAGAGGCTCCATTGTCTATTACACAGTAATCACTATTATTATCTAATGATAAAATTAAGGCATCCTATGAAATTTCACCTGTAATATTTTCTTCCTGATTAACTTGACTCTCTCTGTCCTCTTGTCTGGAATTCTTTCTGCTCCAACAATCATTTTTTAGATGTACCTTCTTTTTGCAATACCAACACTCAACCTTGCTCTTTTATCTGGACTTTGATCTTCCTTTTGATATTTCTCTATTTAGACTTCTACCCCTCTCCTTTTATCTTCCTTTGTTCTCCACTGTTAATGCAATTGATGAAGTTGCTTCACATAAATATTTTCTTCACATATCCTTGCTTATAATTACTCCAACAACATCATCAAATACCTGTTTATTAGAACCAGATACAAAATTACTAACTGCCATAACTAGACTATTCCAACTATCCGACAAAGATCATAATATAAGCAAAGCTCTGACCTCATCATCAAATTCAAATTTAACATAGCATAATTGATTTTTTACCTCATTAAAATTATTAATATTGTCCTACACGGACTCACCTTCATTCATTTTCATATTGAATAACTTTTCATCAAGAAAACTTTGTTAGATGCGGAAGGTTTTTTATACAACCTGGTATGGGCATCCATTACATATTTTGTTGTTTTCTCCATTGAGATGTTGAAAGCCACCTGGTTTCCCAAACATAACAATATTGTCCCAAAAAAATTTTTGTCTAGCAATTCCCAGGCCTCATATGTTATATCGAACGATTGCTTTTCTATTCCACCCAAAGGAAGATACAAATCTTTTAGTAATAAATAATCTTCAATTTGCATTTTCCATAATGCAAAGTTCTGCCCATTGAATTTATCCACTCTGAATTTTGAGTCTTCAGTCATTTGCTCCCACACAAAACAATTCTCTACTTTCGAGTACCCAACATAATATGCTCTGATACCAGTTGTTAGTATTTATTTATTAATAAACCAATAATATTGAATAATTTATTTAAATGGATTTGTAGAAGAACATAAAAATAACCAAAACAATCACACAAAATATTGACACAATATATAATGAGGTTCACCCAGTGCAGGCTACGTCCCTGAAGAATAATTTTAGTCCTTATAAAGTCCTCCAAGCACCGAAGGGAATCACCAACAGCCAACTATTACACACATCCTCTCAATATTTCAAAAATAAAGAAATCCTCTCCACATACATTGTCTCTCCCAAAAATCACACACTGAGAAATCATAATGATTTCTATGCAACCATTATTTTTATAGATTCTATCTTGGAATTAGACACAATGATAGACCCATCAATTATGGCTTTTTTTGGACTGATTTTTTTAGTTTAAAAAGTTTTCATCCATAAAAGGAACTAATTACCAAACAAAGAGAAAAACTGATTTTTAGCCAAATTTAGGCTCCATCTTATCAATAACTCCCACGCAACAATTTAAAAAGTTTCCATCCATAAAAAAAACTAGTTACCAAATAGAGAGAAAAACTAATTTTTATCCAAATTTAAGCTCCATATTATCAATAAATCCCATGCAAGAGAGAAGACAGACCCAGAAAACCGCAAAAACTACAAACCCAACAAGACAAAAACTACATACCCAGCAAGGGAAAATTCCAAAGAGCACAAAACAAAAGTGATGAGAAGTCAAAACATAGAGAAGTGAGGACACCACCAGGAAGCCAGGAAACAAAAGTGATGAGGAGTTTGGGAAACATTAATGTCCTTGAATCAGGGCCTGAATTCCAAAAAATAATTACCTGTCAATAAGAAATTTTATGATGGTTAAAATTTTTTATTGACTTTCATCTTACGGTTTAAAATTTTATTTACCTTTCAATTTTTTTAAAGATGATAGTGGTTTATATTTTTTATCTATTTATAAAATTAAGGAGTGAAAGAAGGTTGAGCAAAAGTAATTGTGTCAACATATATCTACCTGTAATCTCATATAATCAATTAACAAATATAGTTTAAATAAAAGTAAGTTGAAATAAAACAATCTAGTGCACAAAACATTAATTGTAGATTTAAGAAAAAAATGATTGATAGAACAAAATTCCAAAGAAATATACCAATTAGCTGTAGATTTAAAAAAGACTCACCTTTAAAGATGTGACTCTGAAAATTAAAACCTTTATGCAAAGAAAATACCACAGTAATCTTCTTTCTTTGTTTGTAACTGCCAAACTAAACCAAGCAAATGAAGCTTTATGCAAAGAAAATGTCACAGTAATCTTCTTTCTTTATTTGTAATTGCCAAACTGAACGAAGCAAATGAAGTTGTAGATGGATGAACGGTAAACCATGCAATGGTGCAAAAACGCCATCTCTGTCATGAACTTGTTCCACTATAAAAGACCCCATGCAAGGATGCAAAAACATCATCTCTATCGTGAACTTGTTCCACTCTAAAGGACCCGATGATTTAATCTATCCATATTCCACTGTAAATACCTCTATTTTGTCAAATTTACTCACCTCATCGCATAACGTTATTGCAATTCTCCTCGCGATGACGGTTTTATATTAATGACGCATGGCATATCGTCACATTTACTCACCCCACCGCATGCGTTACTGCAATTATTGACCCCGTCGCGTGAGTTTTATATTAATGACCCAATGGCATATCTCAAAAATAAAGCAACTATCTCAAACGCGAGCATGCAAACGTTACAAAAGTACCCCACTGCCACACTACCCGTATGCTAGGGAGTTGGAGGATCTTTTGCTGCCTCCACATGAAGAGTGGAAAATTTAATGTTTCACCCAATACATTCATATATTTGTAATCTTTATATTTAATGTACTAAAATCTATAGTTTTTAAATATATTTACATGTAAGCTTAAAAAATTAATAGCAAATTAAAATCTTCGGTCTAAATAAAATTTGAAACCATATGCCTGTCAAATTCGAGGCCTGCCTTGAATACTTGGTAATTGTTATAATGTTAAAAAACCAAATATAGTTAAAATGTTTGTAAAAACAAAATAACTATGAATAGTATTCAATTCATTGTACATATACGAACTAGTATGTTTAAATCTACAGCCAATAAAAGATAATGGTTGCTAACGAGTAATGACATCCAAACGTTACCAACTTCGAGACCGACGCTATCAACCCTGTTTTCACATGAAAGCTTGGTTCGTCTTTGACTATCTATGCACCCCCAACTTTATTAAAGAATGTCTGAATCGCAATCAATTTATTGGAACCGATGTCTGGATCGCAATCAATTCACTGGAACCAACAAGGTAGCATTCGGGCTTATCAGACTTATGACGCCTGATATTCTATACTATGACCAGATTCATCGCACATGTGTAAATTACTATGCATGAATCTACAACAGGTAAAATATGAGGGCTACTAATAACGTCGAAACATGATCAACTTCCAGACTGATGGCATAAACCCTGATTTCACACGCAAGTTTGGTTCGTCTTTGTCTATTTACGCACCCTCAGCTTTATTAAAGAATGTCGGTATCGTAATCAATTTATTGGAACTGACGTCTGGATGACATCAATTTATTGGAGCCCACAACGAAAGAAGTAAAATATTTCAGCCCATCAGACCTAGGATCCTGAAATTCGATACCATGATTACGATATAAGTAGAATCGAATGCCTTAAGTAGATAGTAGATTGAATCAGTTAGGGACTTTAGTTCAAATCAAATAAGACGTGTACGCGAATTACAACCCAACGTAGCTATCAATGGAATGGCCCATACTTGGAGGTAATTTTAGTTGGTCTATAAAAATATGTTTGAATTCAACTCCTCCTTTTGTTTTCCTCATATCAGTCGTCGTACACAAAAGGTGTAAGGAAGCGATTTGAGTAGCCTGCACCTGCCAGACCTAGCACAAGGGAAGGCAACCCGTCCTTATTTCAACTAGTTTCAAGCGAGGGCGATCCTCTCCCTGGACAAACTGACCTGATTGCGCGCTGTTAGAAACTTTTATTATACGATGAAATGCATTTGGATACTATTCACGCCTTTCTGCGCATCAAATGCTGCTTTATGTACATGCAAAGTCATTTTCAATTAGGCAGGGGATCCGTAGATGTGATATTCGGGTTGAAGCTATGAAGTTCAAATTTGAGGCAGTAGATGTTAGGGTATAAATATTTCCATCGAGTATATATGATAAAAGTATATGTATGCTATTTAAATATGTTTATATTTTAATATATATGTAATATGGGTTCAAATTTATTGACACGCACTTAAAATAATAAATATTTTATATTCAAATGATATATTATAGTTTTTTTTTGAAGATATGGTTATAGGTTCAGGATTATTTTTACTAGTATTTGTATTTTTTTTAGAATATATATACATATTATAAAATTGTGTGCTCATTGTCAGAGAGCTGGTACAGTTTGGTAATAATCATGATTAATTCTACTTAAGTTTTAACAAGTTGGTATTTGATGATGTTGTGGATATCATTCTAAGTGAGGATATGAAGAAAAAAATCTCGGGTGAAACATCATCATCATTAGGAACAAATCTAACTATTGAGAACAAAGGAAGACAAAGGAAAAGAGGCAAGAGTCTGAATCAAGTTAAATCAAGAGGAAGATCTAAATCGAAAGGAAAAGGAAATATAGAGTGTTGGTATTGTGGGAAGAAAGACCACCTCAAGAAGGACTGTTGGAATAAAAAAATGATGGAAAAAGATATGATGAGAGCAAAGTTAATAATCAAGAAGCTAATATTGCTGGTGAGATTTTACAAGATGCATTAATTTTATCTCTTGATAAAAATAATGATTATTGGGTTATTGATTATGGTGCTTCTTTCCATGCCACTTCTCACAAAGATTATTTTATAGAATATGTCTAGGGAGATTTTGGACAGGTATTGTTAGGTGATGATCATCCCTAAGATAAAATTACCTTATGGAAGTCAATGGATGCTTAACGAAGTTAGGCATATTTTGGATTTGAAGAGAAACCTCATTTTGACAAAAAAACTCGATAGTGAGGGTTACACTAGTGCATTTGGTGATCACTCTTAGAAAGTAACTAGAGATTCTATGGTTGTAGCTAAAGGTAAGATGGTTGGTACTATATATTTGCTTATTAATACATCTAACTACTCCATGGACTTAGTTACTACAGGAGAAGTCAATGGATGCTTAACGAAGTTAGGCATATTTTGGATTTGAAGAGAAACCTCATTTTGATAAAAAAAATTGATAGTGAGGGTTACACTACTGCATTTGGTGATCACTCTTAGAAAGTAACTAGATATTCTATGGTTGTAGCTAAAGGTAAGATGGTTGGTAACTATATTTGCTTATTAATACATCTAACTGCTCCATGGACTTAGTTACTACAAGAGAAGATGCAACATTGTGGTACCACAGATTGGGTCATATGAGTGAGAAAGGTATAAAAATTCTACCCTCAAGAAAGTTACTACCAAAACTAAAAAAAGTTGACTTGGGATTTTGTGAAAACTATATCTATGGAGACCAGAAGAGGGTGAGATTCCTCAAGGTTGGAAAGGAGAAGAAGAAAGAAAAATTAGATCTTATGCACATGGATATTTGGGGTTCAGATCAGACAACTTCTCTTGGTGGTTCCAATTACTATGTAACTTTCATAGATGATGCTATAAGGAAAACATGGGTTTACTGTATAAGGAATAAATTTAATGTTTTTGACACCTTTCAAAAATGGAAAGCCTTAGTGGAAAATGAGATAGGTAACAAGGTAAAATATCTCAAATCAGACAATGGTGGAGAGTACTACAACAATAATTTTGACAATTATTATTCACTCAATGAAATCAGGAGAATATAAGTGACTCCAAGGACACCTCAAGAGAATGGAGTTTTAGAGAGAATTAACAAAACAATAATGGAGCATACTAGGTGCTTAAGGTTGCATGTTGATTTACCTTTATATTTATAGGCTAATGCTATTAATATTATTGTGTATTTAATCAATAGGGAACCACCTACTACTTTGTATGGTGGGATTTTGGGAGAGGCTTGGATAGGTAAAACTATAAATTATTATTTTCTTAAGATATTTGGGTGTGAGGCTTTTATGCACATTGATAAAGAAAATAGAAAAAAATTAGATGCTTAGTCTCAGATTTGCTATTTCATTGAATATGGGATTGATGGTTTGGGATATAGGTTATGGGATAATATTAGCCAAAAAATCATCAACAGTAGAGATGTCATATTTAATGAAAAGAGCTTATATAAATATCAGTTACAAGGAAAGAAACATAAAGAGGTAAACACTGAATACATAAAGCTTGATGACCACATAGAAAATGTAACTCCAAAGGTGGTAGAAAATCAAAATTTTCAACAACAACAACATCAAGTACCTCAATCTCCTACAAGTGTTGTTAGAAGATCTACCAAGACAATTATAATATCTTAAGTTTCTCTGATTATGTTTTGAATAGTGATGTTGGTGAGCCCAAATATTTTGAAGAAGCAATGCATGTGGAAATCAACAAGAAGTGGGAGCTTGTTATGAATGAGAAAATGGATTCCCTTATTCACAACCAAGCTTGGGATTTGGTTGAGGTACTTGCTGGAAAGAAATATTTACACAATAAGTGGGTGTTAGAGTATATCTTAAGTTGTTACTATTAGGATATTTATTTTTTAGATATTATCTTATTGATTTTTTAGGAGTTATCTCTCTTGCATAAGGTTGGTAAACTCATAGTTTTTTGTGTGGCTAAGATCTATTTAGTTTATTATGATCCAATGACTCATATTGTACACCTTTGCTATTTAACACAATGTCTCTCTCATGGAAAATAAGTTCTTGAGCTTCTCCCCAATTTCTTGTGGTGATTTGCATGTTTATTTTTTTGGGCTTGAATATTGCTTTTCAATATTCTCTATATGGTATTAGAGCCAAATAGATTTTTTCGTAAACATTCAAGAAATTTCTTTAATTTTATTTTGCAGGTTTGAAGACATTTGAAGGAACATTACGAAAGTATGAATCTCACCTTTTAGAGTTTGGAAATCATATGCTCTCACATTGCCTCTTTTATTGGGGATATTTGTAATTAGAAAGTGGTTTCAAATCTTGTTTGAGGTCCCTCTTTTTTAGACTCAAGTCATGGCTTTTCCTGTGATCGCATAGTTTTTTGGAGAAGTAACTTTTGGAGGTCATTTCTCCCTCTTCCAAAATCATTTTTTGATTATTATTTTTTGATATTGACTGATTTCAAGGGCTTCACACTAGTGTAGTCATATCTATATTTTGGTAGATGGATTTTTAAAAAACCATAGTTTTTTAACTGCAAACTTGCTGTCGCACAGTTTTCTGGAGAAGCAACATCTAGAGGTTATTTCTCTCTCTTCTGGAATCCATTTTGGATCAATTTTTTTTTATCTTGAGTTTTTTTTTAAGGCTTCACATTGGTGCATTCAGATCTATGGATAAGTTTTTCAAAAAAAATATTTTCTCACTGGCGTATATTTAAAAAATATATCCTTTTTCAGTAGGGAGGATTTGTTGATCCTACAAATTACATTTATAAATTCCCTTTTACCCTTGTTTGGTTGTTTGTCCACATATTATAGAACTTGGTATCAGCCCATTGTGTTTTTATAAGTTGAAACTACATATTTTTTCTTGTGGAGTAATTTTGGACTAGCTTTGAGATTGTGGTGCTTCTTTCTCCATCCTATCTTCTCACCCTCATTTTGCGAAATACTTTGGTTTAAGAGGGGGGTTTTCTTTGATGAATTTTTTCATTGTTAAGTAGATACATTGGTATCTTTGTAAGTTACCATGTTGGATCTTTCGTTCAATATTTCAAAAATTATCATCACTCCATGCACTGATAGTGATTCATATTCTGCTTGGCAAGATAGTCTTGTTGAGCACTCTTGCTTAGTTGAGATTTTGCCATATCTTCTGATGAGGCCTGGAAATGCCTCATTTTACACTATGGTTAACATATAAAAACTACCATATTATTAAATATACAAAGTTAAATTTCCAAATAGTTAATTGTTAATTATTTACATGATTTTATGTTAGAAACATTATACCTCTGTTTTGACTATTTTACGCATTCTACTTGTAAAAGGTCAAATATAAGCATCATGTCAATTATGATGTCATACTATAGTAAAATTACATTTTGACAGCATGGATATATTCCTCTCATCGATAACTACAACTTTACTTTTTGAAGCAAGTCAATCTGAGCTGTAGATAAAAAGTTATGAATGTTACATCATTTTGGAGCTCATGCCTTCATTTTTTTTCCGAGTTGTTAACAGGTGCAAATATGTGTTAATGGGCATATTGGTAGATCTACTGTGAATTATCCAAAATAAGTTAAGGAACTAAATTCATATCACTTATATTTCATAATGGAGATAACACATTACCCAAATTTTAAGGCATATGGACAAATAATGTGGAAATTATGGGGCCCACAAAATGACAGTTTCACACTTTTTGACTACTGGAAATTCTGGTAAAAATCTGTGTTAGATGCCAACTTGACAGTAATGTTGGGAGTAATTATTGAGGATTTAAGGGCTAAAAATTGAACCCGATGTAATTCATACAACCAAGAACATGTGGGTAAAATTTGGTGTACATTGGAGTTATGAGGCAAAAGTTATAAACACTCCAAAAGGGTAGTTGGGCATGTTTTGACTGTTGTAAAAAAATAGGTGACAGTCCATACAAATTCCAACCACCTGTCACTATGAAGGAAGGCATGGAATTTGTCAATTAAATATGTAGAAAACACTTGGAAACATATGAGGGAGGCTAGGACTAAATCTTTCTCCACTTGCCAACACTTCCACATGATCCAAATAGGAGTAACCAGTCAAAATATTGAATTGCAAGAAATATGGAAATAGTCATACAAATTCTAGCCAGTTATCAATAAATAGCATGGCTTGGAATTTGTTAATGCCAGCATGTAAAATCTATAGAATTGGTCTTCTAGGAATGAAGGAAGACTGTTTAGTCAGTAAAAACCACTTTCTTACACATCTGATGCATGGATAAGTGCAAAACTGTTACACTACCTGATATTTCGGAGCAACTTTGAAATGAGCAGAATAGGACCAGTTTTGGTCAAAACTATAAACAAAATGGTCAAAAAGGTGGTAAATGGCGAGATGAAGATGGATCTAGCTATATGAGGAGTCTTCTCACCCTTCCAATGCATTTCTCTCAATGGATGACACACAACAAGGAAAATGGATATGCTGTAGCATAACAATTTGCTGCATTTTAGGAAGACTTCTTTAGAACAGTTGATAAATACCTAAAAGGCAGCAACAAAACAAATTGGCATATGTAATAGAATGTTATAAATAATAGGCTCCCATGTTGGTTGAGCCAGGTAGAGAGGTAGAGAGGTAGAGAAGTAGAGAAGTAGAGAAGTAGAGAATAAGGATAGGACTTGTGGTAAGAAAGTAGATCTATGGCAAATTGCAGTTTTTAGCAGGTTTTCCTGTAAATATTGTAATGTTGCTTGAGACTAAATAAAGTGCAGGATTTCTCATTCATCTTTTGTCCCATTAAATTTTTGAGTGTTTAAGTAGTTAAGAGAGAGTTTTTCTGCCTTCTTCTAGAACAGGGGAGCAAGGGCCACTTCTAGGTTTAGAAGAAGGCTTATTGGTGACAGGTTTTTTTGCAACTTTTGTTGCAGCAAATTAAGCAGAGACTTGTCATATTTTATTTTATGTTCTTGACTATGTTTTAGTAAATGCAAGTCATATTTTTAGTAGTAGATGTGTGTGTATTGCAGCTAACCATCTAGCATAAGTTTTTTTCCTGTTTTCATTAGTTATTTCTAGCATTTTGATATTCTCCATTGTGTGATTAAATATTTGAGTGTGCATTTCAATTATGCAATTCTTTTCATTTTTGTATTTCCATTTTGCTAGTGCCATTAGAATTAAATTTTTGCAAAGTTATTATTTCTGTCATTTTCATTTTGCAAAGCGTAAATAGGTTTTATTCCTATTAGTTTAGATTTTGCAAGGGTAATTAGTTTTAGTTTTCTGTAACCTTTCCATTTTTGCACTTCTTCTTTAGAAAATGTAATTAAGATTCTAATTCAGTTCATAAGACTAGTGGTGACACCAGAAACCCCCAAAACTGACTTGTCTCATCAATAAAGCCTATTTTTTTGAATGAGATGATTTTCAAGCTAACTATATCTCCTTTCGTATATAGCCTTGGACACCACCCTGGATTGACAATTATAATTATTAAATGGTGTGATTGACAACACATTATTTTTGGCACCGTTGTCGGGGACCATGGTGTTGTTAGAAGGTAAAAGTAGTCCAATAATTATTAATTGTGCTAAGTTTTGAAATTCAGAGTGAAATCTGTATAAATGACTGGTATAAGTAATAATTTTTGGTAAATAGCATTTCAGCCCATTTAGAAAATAAGCAAGAAACCATACGAAGAAATATTTTTACAAGAGGCTGAAATTATGTCAAAAAATTTTAAATTTTTGATTTCCAAAAATGTTGGAATTTTCAAAGAATCACAATCATCCACTTTAAGAACTGCATGATCCTTTGATAAATTATTACAACAAATAAAAATCAATAGTTCAACACCACTTTCTCTTGAAAAATCCATACACTTAGGAAAATTTGACAAGATTTATAATTGTTTTTGGGAACCTATAATGGAAGTGTCACAAGAGAATCTAGGGCAATCTAGTAATGCATTATATCCTAGTACAACTAGTGCACTTGCCAAAACTTTTCAAAATATCATTCAATTAGATCTTAATAAATATGCTCTGATGAAGGTCATTTCACCTTCAGTGTTACCAACTTTCAAGGGAACTACATCTGAAGATCCTCATATGTTTTTTTTTTATTTTAAAATTGTATTTCAAGCTCATGATTACACTAATGACAATCAAAAGCTCAAACTATTTCCTTCCACTCTTAAAGAGTCAGCTCTATGATGGTTTATCACCTTAGCACTTTTTTCAATTAGAACTTGGAATGATATGGAAAACATATTCTTGGAGAGATACCAAGAATATTGTCAAGTCAAGAATCAAAATGATGAATTTCTTACAATGAAATAAGAGGAAAATGAAATCTTAGAAGACTATCTAGACAATTTGTTTTTGTTCATAAGAGATGTGGAAGTGTTGAACCTAAAATTTGCAAAGTCATATTCTTAAGAGGATTGCAAGATAAATTTAGGGATGCATTGGATATCTTAGGGAAAGAAGAAGCAAATACACTTGAATTTCAAGAAATCATTAAACTTTGTAAAAATTATTCTCATTCAAGGCATAGAAAAAAAAAAAACTGGTAGTAACACAAATGATTTGAAAGAATGCACGAAAGATGCTGATATTTTAGTACATATTGATAAAGCAGTAGATGAAAAGAATGAACTTGTTGAACCTTCAATCATCTATTTTTCAAAATTTAATGAGAAGCAACACTCTCTTCATGATTGTGCTTTGAATAAAATATTTATACCTACTACTTGTAGCATTTATCGAAAATGACACCCCATAAATCAATGTAGTTTGTTACCAAAACTCAAAATTGTCTTTGAAAAATAGTCTCAACCTATGAAAGAATACAACTTTGTAAGACAAAGACAAGGAGATAATTTTCTTAAGTTTCCATATCAGAATGCTTCTCAATTTCCTGCACATTGGGAAAATAATCCTTGGTATATGCCATGGTCTTCTACAGGTCCACTTCAACAATGTTGGAGTCAACCACCATGGGCATATTCCCAAAAGTGGTCTCAACATGGATGGATGAAATAACAATGGAATCAACAACATCCACCATGGTTGTAGCTAAAACTGTAGGGATATCAATTGGTACAACAACAAAAATTGTACAAAGGGAAACAACATTATCAAAAATAGAAATCAAATTTGTTGCCCACTCATACCCATAGTTTCTCTCATGGAAAACAACAACAAAAGGAAAAACAACCTCTGATTTTAGCTCAACCCATGGCAAATCCTAACAATGTTAAACAGGTAACCCCTGTATCTATGGTTGAATCAAAAAATACAACCATAATAAATGCTTATGACTATGATAAAACTCAGTTGTGTTCAAAACCACTTCTTGAAAATATTCCACTTACCAGTGTAGAAATAGGAGCTAAAAGGAATGAGCATGAAAGCAAATCTACACTGAATAAGAAAAAGAAAAATATGACTCATCAAAGAAAGTACCATGTCTTGAATAGTTTGAAATATCAAAATTGACATCTTCACAATCAGATTGGATAAAGGAATTAACACATTTAATTGTTAACATCCATTTACTTCAAGCTATTAAAGATGTACCAATCATTAGCAAGATTTTTCAAGAAATGTATTTTAAGAAACCAAGAAAAAAAAAAGTATATCCTGAAACCATACAAATAGGTGGAAAATCAGTAGACTTGCTTGCAAAATAACTTACTCCACCCAAGTATGATTGTCTAGGAAGTTCATTATTTCTTGAATCACATAAGGAAAATGAAAAAAAAAATCGATTTTGGGCTCCATAGTTGTAAACAGTAATGAAGAAGAGTTGGATTCATCCAAAAAGTTTGTTTTTGTTGAAAATATTCATATTCAAGATATAAAAAATGAACCAACTACTATTCAACAATTATTATGGAATGATGAAAAGCATAATTTTGAAAAATTGTCACCCATTCCAGTACAAAATAGTTTTCTTCATTGATGTCATCATGATGCTTTACTAACACTTTATGCATCTTTAGCAATTGGTATTGAGTTGTTATAAGTACAAAAAAAACAGATTTTGTAGTTGAATACATTTGATGAACTTTGGTTGGAAGAACTTCACCAAATAGAGTTCACTCAACAAAACTAGAAAATGTGGCATGATGATCACATTAAAAGTAGCAAGGATGAATCAAAGGAGTTTGAGAGTGAAGTTGTTCAAATTTCTTCGATTGATGATTTAAGGAAAAAAATAGTGGTGAATGGACATCTTTTACAGGTGTACCATCAACCACTAACAAAATTGGAGTTTTCTCAATATTTCACATAGTTACATTTGCATAAGGTAGAAGAGGTTTCCTCTTCTGAAAAATATTCCAAATGATCATATCTTTGAATCTTGAAAAAACAAAAACAAAAAAAAAGAGAAAAAAAATGAAAAAAAGAGGGAGAAAAGAAGAAAAAAATGAAAGAAAAAAAGAGGAAAAACAAAAGAAAAGAGAAAAATTGCAACAGAAGGCATGTCCCACAAAATGAAGATACATGAGGATATGCATCAATTTCAGCAGAGAGAAGAACTAATAAGGCCAATACTTCATTTCCAAAAATACAGATACAATGATGACACAAGAAGATTATTACTACTTGTATGGAAGGAAGGTTGCATGATGACACAAGAATAAGGATTGTTATTATCAAGAATGAGAAAAATTCTCTCACATTTTAGCCTCATGAGATACATTCTATCTCATTGAAGCCCTTCAAAATATGGAAGCTGGTTGAAAACCAGAAATGGCAACCTCTTCTTATAAAAAAAAGTGAAAAAAATGAAACAACCAAAAAAAAGGATGAAAAAAAAGAAATGAAAAATGAAAAAAAATTAAAAATTAAAAATTAAAAAAAAATGAATAATTTGGTAGTGAAAACCTTCTCGGAGGCGCTGCTGAATTGGCTTGCATGAAAACCAGTTTTCCGACATGCATTGCCTTGTTGATCCACCCATCATTGTTCCACGATTGTTAAAATTTCACACTCCACATGTGTTATGTTTATGTTTTCAGATATCTTGCCAACAATCATTAGAAGTAGCTTGTAAGGTGCATGATAAATTTTCAGGATAGTAAGGAATGTGTTTTTTGCATTCAGTCATAGCAAGCATTTACCATTTAGTGTATGATAATCAACATTTGGCATAAACTATTCATATAATATTTGCAAGTTAAAAATGTCAAGAAACACCCCCTTATGCCATTAGTTGCATGGGAAATTCAACATCTAAAGATTCTATTTTACTCCTACTGCAATAAATTCTGAAGCATCTTCAGAACAACAATCTCATTCTAAAGCAGGTTTCAAACTAAGACAAAGTGTGCCAAAAATTCTTGCAAATGTTGTAGAATAGTAGGGCACATTAGAAATTGCAAAGGAAAAAAATAAAGAGCAACATAAAAACAAGAGAAAAAAAAAAAAAGGAAAAAAAAGTTGAAAAATTGCAAGGTTGTATACAAAAAAATGAAAACCTGTGCTAATTGAAAATGTTTAGTACATCAAGAATAAAATTCTTAGGTGGCAAAATATGTTTAACAGGATAAAACCTGCATATTTCTAGGCCTACTGGGATGCATGAGGGCATGCATCAGTTCAATTTGGGGGGATGTGATGAGGCCTAGAAATGCCTCATTTTGCACTATGGTTAACACATAAAAACTACCATATTATTAAATATACAAAGTTAAATTGCCAAATAGTTGATTAGAATATATTAATTGTTAATTATTTATATGATTTTATGTTAGAAATATTATACCTCTATTTTGACTATTTTAAGCATTTTACTTGTAAAAGGTCAAAAAAGAGTATCATGTCAATTATGATGTCATACTATAGTAAAATTACATTTTTATGGCACAAATATATTTCTCTCATCGAGAACTACAACTTTTTTTTTGAATCAAGTCAATCTGAGGTGTAGATAAAAAGTTATGAAGGTTACATCATTTTGGAGCTCATGCCTTAGATTTTTTTGAGTTGTTAACAGGTGCAAATCTGTGTTAAAGGGCATATTGGCAGATCTACTGTGAATTATCCAAAGCAATTTAAGGAACAAAATTCATACCACTTATATTTCATAATGGATAGAACACATGAACCAAATTTTAAGGCATATGGACAAATAATGTGGAAGTTATGGGGACCACAAAATGACAGTTTCACACTTTTTAACTGCTGGAAATTCTGGTAAACATTTGTGTTAGATGTCAACTTGACAGTAATAATGGAAGTAATTATTGAAGACTTAATGGCTGAAAATAGAACCAGATGTAATTCATATAGCCAAGAAAATTTGAGTAAATTTTGGTGTACATTGGAGTTTCGAGGCAAAAGTTATAAGCACTCCAAAAGGGCAGTTGGGCATGTTTTGGTTGCTGTAAAAAAACATGTGACAGTCCATACAAATTCCAGCCACCTGTCACTATGAAGGAAGGCATGGAATTTGTCAATTAAATATGCAGGAAACACTTGGAAAAATATGAGGGAGGTTAGGAGTGACTCTTTCTCCACTTGCCAACACTTCCGCATGATAAAAATATGAGCAACCAGTCAAAATATTGTATTGCAGGAAATCTAAAAAAAGTCATACAAATTCTAGCCATCTATTAATAAATAGCATGGGTTGGAATTTGTCAATTTCAGCATGTAAACTCTATAGAATTGGTCTTCTGGGAACAAAGGAAGACTGTTTAGTCAGTAAAAACCACTTTATTACACATCTGATGCATGGATAAGTGCAAAACTGTTACACTACCTGATATTTCAGAGCAACTTCGAAATGATAAGAACAGGACCAGATTTAGTCAAAACTATAAACAAAATGGTCAAAAAGGTGGCAAATGGCGAGATGAAGATGGATCTAGCTATATGAGGAGTCTTCCCACTCCTTCCAATGCATTTCTCCTAAAGGATGATACACAACAAGGAAAATGTATATGATGTAACATAACAATTTGTTGCATTTTAGGAAGACTTCTTTAGAACAGTTGCTAAATCCCTAAAAGGTAGCAACAAAACAGATTGGCATATGTAATAGAATTTTATAAATAATAGGCTCCCATGTTGGTTGAGCCAGGTAGAGAAGTAGAGAAGTAGAGAATAAGGATAGGACTTGTGGTAAGAAAGTAGATCTATGGCAAATTGCAGTTTTTAGCAGGTTTTCTTGCAAATATTGTAATGTTGCTTGAGACTAAATAAAGTGTAGGATTTCTCATTCATGTTTTATCTCATTAAATGTCTGAGTATTTAAGTAGTTAATAGAAAGTTTTTTTGCCTTCTTCTGGAACAAGGGAGCAAGGGCCACTTCCAGGTTTAGAAGAAGGCTTATTGGTGACAGGTTTTTCTGCAACTTTTGCTGCAACAAATTAAGCAAGGACTTGTCATATTTTATTTTCTATTCTTAACTGTGTTTTAGTAAATGCAAGTCATATTTTTAGTAGTAGATGTGTGTGCATGGCAGTTGACCACCTAGCATAAGTTTTTTTCCTGTTTTCAATAGTTATTTCTAGCATTTTGATATTCTCCATTGTGTGATTAAATAGTTGAGTGTGCATTTCAATTCTGCAATTCTTTTCATTGTGTTATTTCTGTCATTTTCATTTTGCAAAGCGTAAATAGGTTTTATTCCTATTAGTTTAGATTTTGCAAGGGTAATTAGTTTTAGTTTTCTGTAACCTTTCCATTTTTGCACTTCTTCTTTAACAAATGTAATTAAGATTCTAATTTAGTTCATAAGACTAGTGGTGACATCAGAAACCCCCAAAACTGACTTGTCTCATCAATAAAACCTATTTGTCTGAATGAGCTGATTTTCAAGCTACCTATATCTCCTTTCGTATATAGCCTTGGACACCACCTTGGATTGACAATTATAATGATTAAATGGTGTGATTGACGACACTCATCATCTTCTTAGTCTTATTCCTAAGCCTCGTCCTTACACACCCCAGTGGTTTTTTTGTTAAGCTAGATTAAATCATGTTTGCATTATTATCAGATAAACTACATATATTATTTATGATGATATTTTACCACCTATAAACTAGGATTCATAGGCATGTCCCCATACAAATTTTTCATACTTTGTGCATATTTTGAGAATATATTATCTTGTGATGAAAATCCTTGATGCATAAAGATGCTTTGGATGAGGTGAATATTTTTTTGCTAGTTGAAGATGTTTTATAGGATACTAATACAACTTCAGAGACTTTTGAGTCCCTACATCCTTTTGTGGATCATCCTAATTTATCCACAATTGAAGAGGATATGTTGGATGGAGTTTCTTATATTTTCATCAAGTCACACATTTTGGATGTTATTTATCTTCTTGGCAATTTGAGTTATTTTATGTTGGCATTGATGTCACATGGATCACATTGAGTTTTGGTGGCCAAAGGATTTCATAAATAAGCATTTATGATATTTTGAAGAGCATGGACATATACAGGGTTTTTGTGAAAACTAAGGCAAGCAAAATAAAAAGTTTTGTTTAAAACCAAGGATGGCAGATTTGAAATGGGTTTTTCTTAAAACGCAGGTTGGTTTTTTTTTTTATCGAAAAAGGTGTCCCGGTGATGGAGATATTTAATTTTAAATATTTAGTTTAAATTTTAAATTATTTAAAATTTAAATTTAAATCTTAAAATTAAATATATTAATTATAGCGCCCACTAAAGAAAGGAGGAAAGGCACATATATATATATATATATATATATATATATATATATATATATATATATATATATATATATATATATATATATATATATATATATATATATATATATATATATATATATATATATATATATATATGCCAACAATAGCTTAGACTTCATGATCCTAGCACTTATTTTACGAATGCCTTCGATTGGGGAACGAATTGTGAAAAAGAGAGAACTGTGACTTTGGTCTATTGAAAAATCATTCATGAAGTTTAATAAGATGCATAGTGATGCAGGAGCATCCGGTGAAAGTATGAGCAATCTTGCATCTTTTAATTTTCTTTAAAATTCTGGTATTTTTGAAGCAATTTGGTTCTTTTCCGGGGAAGGAGATGTCGTAAGACAGAAAAGGAAGTTGTTAAAGGGACTAAGGCAAAAGTTGGTGTGAGGTCGCGAAATCGCGACCTCATTTGCTATTGCAAGGGCGGAGCAAGTTTCGTCGCGATATCGCGACGTCGCGATATCGCGACGGTTAGGTTGGCCGAGTCTTAAGTTACGAAGGGGGTTGAAGCTGTTGCAAGGAGTGGGGGTTGGAGTCGCGAAATCGTGACGCGTCGCGATTTCGTGACACGTCACGATTTCGCGACGTCAAAGGCAGAGACAAATGCAGGACGTACTTTTGTCGCGATATCGCGACGTCGCGATATCGCGACGTTGTTTCAAAGCTGAGGGCGGACGTCAGTTGGGTCGCGATATCGTGACATGTCGCGATATCGCTACATGTCGCGATATCGCGGCCCAAGAAAAAGTCAAACGGAAATAAACACGCGGACGGTCGGACAGGGTGAAATTGACACGTGGTTGCCACGTGCCTTAAAGGCAACACGACCAGTGGGGGATAGAGTCAAATTTGACACGTGGAGACACACTTGTAACGGATCTTGAGGATGAGGGCCACGTAATCGGAGGAGAGAGATATAGATGTCGACCAAGTTTAATTATCTTGGAATGTTGTTTCTGGAGAA
Source organism: Wollemia nobilis (assembly GCA_028583015.1). Taxonomy (NCBI): domain Eukaryota; kingdom Viridiplantae; phylum Streptophyta; class Pinopsida; order Araucariales; family Araucariaceae; genus Wollemia; species Wollemia nobilis. Next base: position 125,639 of record JAQPPZ010010623.1, read on the forward strand.
ACCGTAGTTACAGGTGAAAGACTTAATGGCGGAGACAACGGTACTTAAAGACAGTCAGATTAAAACGGCGGGTGCAGGGTATGGAAAGCCATGAATGCAGGCTATGGACGGATCGGACAGTTGCCATTTATGGCAGAAAACAAAAGGAAAGGAAAATCTTGAAATTTCAACGGAGGGAAGATGAAATTCGAAAGGGGTCTTTGGGCGGGAGCATTAATTTCAGGGAAGGCCGAGACCACATTAAAACGGGGAAAATTTGTATGGGAAAAGGGGTGGTGAAGTTCGGGATTGGGGGAGAAGTGGTATACTGGAGAGACTACTGTAAACCGTATTTTGCTATTTTTAATGAAATTACCATGAAATTACTGTGAATGTGTTTGTGTGAATCCCGGCTTGCCATCAAGTGGTATCAGAGCGGGAGCTCCTGAGCGTGTAACAGATCGCCGGAGAGAGGCAGTTGCACCAGGATCTGTGGAAGAATTCTAAAAAAAAAAATAATAATAATACAGAGAAAATATCATGCCTCCACGAAGGAACCGTGGCGGAGCAGGAAATGTGGTGCCGACCGAAGACTTTCGGGCCTTGCAAAGACAAGTTCAAGCCTTGCAAGCAGAGTTACGCAGAAGGCGCGAACCCGGAGGGGAAGAGGAAAGTGAAGATGAAGTTGAAGAGGAAGAACAATCTGAGGAAGAAGCAGAAGCTGTGGATCCAGCTCAGGCCCGGTTGTATAAGGCCATCTCTCAGATTGGAAAACAGCCAAAAATGGAGGTATCTACCTACTCGAGAAATCTAAATCCAGAAGAAGTGATTGACTGGATAAATGATTTAGAGGAATATTTCGAGTATGAGGAGATTGAAGACCCTAACCAGGTCAGATTTGCTAAGACCAAGTTAAAGGGTCATGCCAGCATTTGGTGGAAGGGAATGCGGTTGGAGAGAAACAGAAGAGGGAAAGAGAGAATAACAAGATGGGATAGAATGGTGGAGAAGCTTAAAAGACAGTTCATCCCGACAGATTACGAGTTGGATCTGCTAAGGAAAATGCAGAGCTTGAGACAGACAAACAAAACTGTCCAAGAGTACACTGAAGAATTTTACAAAATTTCTATTAGAACAGGGCATTTAGAGGCAAATAAGGAGAAAGTAGCCCGTTACATTAATGGGCTGAGGCTTGGTATCCAGGAAGAACTGAGCCTGGTTCGAGTAAACACCATTGAGGATGCTTATCAATTTGCCTTGAAGGTAGAAGAAAAGCTAAACGGGCGGTTTGAAGGCAAGCAAAGAGGAAGAGGCCGAGGTGGAAGGACTGGTGGGAGGACCGGTGGAGAAAAGTACAAGGATCCGAAGAAGGCTGGTGAAGCCGATAGTAACCGGGACCAAAAAGAAGAAGATGTTTATCAGCCCCGAGATCGGAACAGCCTACCCAAGAGGACGGGGTGGATCTGGACGAGGGTTTGGAAGGGGAGTATTTCGTGGAACATGTTTCCACTGTGGTGAAGAAGGACACAGGGCATTTGAATGTCCACAACACCGAGAAAGAACAAACAAGAGGCCTGAGGGCCCAACCAGAGCTGTTGTGGCAGAGGAGGATGTTGAATCTGAGCATTTCGAAGAAGCGGAGAGAGGAGAAACAATGGTTGTAAGAAGAGTCCTGTTGAACGAGGAGAAGGACACAGACCAGAGGAAAAGTTTATTCCGCACTAGATGTAAATGTGCGGGCAAGGTTTGCAATATCATTATTGATAATGGTAGCACGGACAACCTGGTTTCTGAGGAAATGGTTACAAAGTTACGGTTAGAAAGGAAGAAACACCCACACCCATACCGGGTCGCATGGTTACAAAAGGACCACGGAGCTTTGGTCAACGAGCAGTGTTATGTTAAATTTAACATTGGGAATTATTGTGATGAGGTCCTGTGTGACATCTTACCCATGGATGTTTGCCACATGTTGTTGGGGAGACCCTGGCAGTTTGACCGGAGTGCAGTACATGATGGCCGTGCCAACACCTACTCATTGACAAAGAATGGTGTACGCCATAAACTAAAGCCCTTGAAGGATACAGATGAAAAGGTATGTAATATTTCCAGAATCTGTTTAGTTGAGGGGAGAGAGTTTATGAACGGGTTAAAGCATGAACATTTATGTTATGCAATAATCCCTAGAGTTAGGGGGAAGGAATGCCGGGATACCCCAACAGAAGTTCTAAATCTGCTGGAGGAATTTCCAGACATTGTGTCTGACAATGTGCCTGAGGGCTTACCCCCTGTGAGAAAAATTAGCCATCATATAGATTTAGTACCAGGATCAAGCCTGCCAAATAAAGCTGCACACAGGATGACACCTGTAGAGACTGAGGAGTTAAATAGACAGGTCCAAGAATTATTAAAAAAGGGATTAATTCGGGAAAGTTTGAGTCCATGCGCAGTACCTGCGGTGTTGGCGCCAAAGAAGGATGGGGAATGGAGGATGTGTACAGATTCACGGGCCATCAACAAAATTACTATTAAGTACAGATTCCCGTTACCAAGAATGGATGATATCATGGATTTGTTTAAGTGGAGCTGAGTACTTCACAAAGATTGACCTGAAAAGTGGTTATCATCAGATCCGTATCCGAGAGGGGGATGAATGGAAGACAACCTTCAAGACAAGAGAAGGCCTGTTTGAGTGGTTGGTCATGCCCTTTGGACTGTCCAATGCACCAAGTACCTTCATGCGGCTGATGAATGAAGTACTGAAAGAATTTCTGGGAAAGTTTGTTATTGTTTATTTAGATGATATATTGATATTTAGCCGGACCCTGGAGGAACACCTGATGCATATCAGGAGAGTCTTTGAAAAGCTGCAAGAAGAACAATTATTAATAAATTTGAAAAAGTGTAATTTTGTCAAGAAGGAATTGGTATACTTGGGGTTTGTAATCTCAGCAGAAGGCCTGAAGATGGACCCCGAAAAGGTGAGAGCCATCATTGAATGGCCTACCCCAAGGAGCACAACAGAAGTGAGGTCATTCCATGGTCTGGCCAGTTTTTATAGGAAGTTCATAAAGAACTTCAGCAGTATTTGTGCACCTCTCACGGAGACAATGAGGGGAGATAAAAAGGAGTTCAAATGGACATCAGGGGCTGAAAGGAGCTTTGATACATTGAAGAGAAAAGTTACTGAGAACAACTGTTTTGGCACTTCCGGACTTCAACAAGGTATTTCAGGTGGATTGTGATGCCGGTGGCGGTGCAATAGGGGCGGTACTGAGTCAAGGAGGCAAGCCAGTTGCTTATTTCAGTGAAAAGTTAAATGATGCTCGAAAAAAGTATTCTGTCTATGATCAAGAATTTTATGCTATAGTTCAGGCCCTGAAAAAGTGGAGACATTATTTATTACCAAAGGAGTTTGTACTTGTTCATCGACCATCGAGGCTTTGCAATACATTAACGATCGGACAAAAGCTGAACCAAAGGCACATGAAATGGGTGGAGTTCCTCCAAAGTTATACCTTTGTACTAAAGCACAGAAGTGGGAAGTCAAACGAGGGTTGCGAGATGCCTTAAGCAGAAGGCAGACTCTGCTGACCAGATTGACAGTGGAAGTAGTGGGGTTTGAAGAACTGAAGGGTCTATACCCTGCAGATCCGGATTTTGCAGAAGCCTGGAAGGCTTGCTCAATACCTCTTACCATGGATAGAACAAAATGGTTGGATTTCTTAATCCAAGACGGGATGCTGTTCAAGGGTAGTAAGTTGTGCATTCCCAGAAGTTCCATGCGGGAGAATTTAATCAAAGAAAAGCACAGCGGAGGATTGGCTGGGCATTTTGGTAGGGATAAGACCATTGCCTTGATTGAGGAAAATTACTACTGGCCACAACTTCGGCAAGATGTACGGAAGTTTGTGCAAAGTTGCAGAATATGCCAGATGGCAAAGGGTGTAAAACAAAATACAGGACTGTACCAACCATTACCTGTGCCTGAGAGACCATGGGAGGACATAAGCATGGATTTTGTTCTTGGATTGCCGAGAACACGGAGAGGAAATGATTCAATATTTGTGGTGGTGGACCGGTTCTCCAAAATGGCACATTTTATTCCCTGCCAAAAGACAAGTGATGCGAGTTCACATTCTTTGGGTTGTTCTTCAAGGAAGTGGTACGACTTCACGGTCTACCGAGAAGTATAGTTTCGAGACGAGAGATACAAAGTTTGTTGGGTATTTACGGAGAACTCTGTGGAAGAAATTGAAGACAGGACTTGAAATTCGGTTCAGCATACCATCCACGGACAGATGGGCGGACGGAGGTGGTCAATAGAAGCCTGGGCAATTTACTGCGGTGTTTGATAGTGGATCAACCCAAGGGATGGGATTTGGTCTTACCACAGGCAGAGTTTGCATATAACAGTTCAGTTAATAAAAGCACAAATAAATCTCCGTTCCAGATAGTATATGGAAACAGCCCGAGGAATGTGTCTGAGCTAAGAAGGTTGGACAGAAGAGAAAAATGTAGTGCCGAAGCAGAAGAATTTGCAGAACATATGAAAAGTCTGCATGAGGAAGTAAGAAGACAAATTACAAAAATGAACGAGTCAATATAAGACAAGGGCGGACCGGAAGCGGCGGTTCAAGGAGTTCAAGGTAGGAGATGAGGTCATGGTGCATCTCGGGAAGGATAGATTTCCTGCCAAGACTTATAATAAATTGAAAATGAAAAGGTTTGGACCATGCAGAATATTGGGAAAGCGAGAGTCAGGAAATGCGTATGAAGTGGAATTGCCAACTTGGCTTGATATTTCACCAATTTTTAATATCTCAGATTTAGTGGAATACCATGAGGGAGAAGGTACAGAAATGCAAAGTCCAGAGTTATGGCAAATTCCAGCATCTACTCCAAGCACAGATGAAGCCGAGGAAGTATTGGATACTCGTGAAGGCAGAAACACCAGGAATAAACAGTATACTGAGTATTTGATCAAGTGGAAAGGCAGGCCTATTGAAGATGCAACTTGGGTATCGGAGGCGGAGGTTGACCGATTGGGTCTTCCCCCAACAAAACAGAAGTGAGGGTCACTTCTAATCTACCCCGGGTGTCTGATGCAGGAGCATCCGGTGAAAGTATGAGCAATCTTGCATCTTTTAATTTTCTTTAAAATTCTGGTATTTTTGAAGCAATTTGGTTCTTTTTCGGGGAAGGAGATGTCGTAAGACAGAAAAGGAAGTTGTTAAAGGGACTAAGGCAAAAGTTGGTGTGAGGTCGCGAAATCGCGACATGTCACGAAATCGTGACCTCATTTGCTATTGCAAAGGCGGAGCAAGTTTCGTCGCGATATCGCGACGGTTAGGTTGGCCGAGTCTTAAGTTACGAAGGGGGTTGAAGCTGTTGCAAGGAGTGGGGGTTGGAGTCGCGAAATCGCGACGCGTCGCGATTTCGCGACACGTCGCGATTTCGCGACGTCAAAGGCAGAGACAAATGCAGGACGTACTTTTGTCGCGATATCGCGACGTCGCGATATCGTGACGTTGTTTCAAAGCTGAGGGCGGACGTCAGTTGGGTCGCGATATCGCGACATGTCGCGATATCGCTACATGTCGCGATATCGCGGCCCAAGAAAAAGTCAAACGGAAATAAACACGCGGACGGTCGGACAGGGTGAAATTGACACGTGGTTGCCACGTGCCTTAAAGGCAACACGACCAGTGGGGGATAGAGTCAAATTTGACACGTGGAGACACACTTTTAACAGATCTTGAGGATGAGGGCCACGTAATCAGAGGAGAGAGATATAGATGTCGACCAAGTTTAATTATCTGGGAATGTTGTTTCTGGAGAAACCGTAGTTACAGGTGAAAGACTTAATGGCAGAGACAACGGTACTTAAAGACAGTCAGATTAAAACGGCGGGTGCAGGGTATGGAAAGCCATGAATGCAGGCTCTGGACGGATCGGACAGTTGCCATTTATGGCAGAAAACAAAAGGAAAGGAAAATCTTGAAATTTCAACGGAGGGAAGATGAAATTCGAAAGGGGTCTTTGGGCGGGAGCATTAATTTCAGGGAAGGCCGAGACCACATTAAAACGGGGAAAATTTGTATGGGAAAGGGGTGGTGAAGTTCGGGATTGGGGGAGAAGTGGTATACTGGAGAGACTACTGTAAACCGTATTTTGCTATTTTTAATGAAATTACCATGAAATTACTGTGAATGTGTTTGTGTGAATCCCGGCTTGCCATCACATAGGCATCTTTGGCCTAGCGTTTCATGTGTTGTGTGTTATGTAGGAGGTCCTGCGATCGAGTCCCACCGTGGTTATTTGCTTTGTTAAAGCGCTTGAAGCACTGTTAAGTTTTTCGAAGGGTGCAAAAAATTATAGTATAAGTTTTTGTTCGTGTCTCTTTAGACACGTGAGGGCATGTGGCCCAATGACAGGTTTGTTGTGGTTAAGGCACTGAGCAAGGAGACATCATGAGATCGAATCTCGTCAAGGATAAAGGCAAGTTAGTAATTTTTTTAATATATTTTATTTTTCTAAAGTTGCCCTAGGAGGAATAAGGGTTGTGATGCATGTTTAGAAAAAGAGAGATTTCTGGTGTTTCTCCTTTTGAAAGTATATCATATTATATATCGTTGGAAAGCTTATTTCGAGGGCTATTTGATTAACTTACTTAGAGGGAGAAATAAGTTGTATGTAAAGAGATATTTTTATTTTGTAAAGGGTTTCAAAAGTGAAGGTTGTTTTGTTATTTTTAAAGGTGATTAATTCTTCTATGAGGGGACATGTTGTATCTAATTAAGTAGCAGTGATAATGTGTTATTTAGATATTATTATTGTCATATTAATCATGATATCTAACCCTTGTTAAAATTTGAAAATGAAGTTTGTTGATTATGGCAGATTTAGTAGGCATCCAATAAGGCATAAAAAGGTATGAGCAATATTCTCCCTTGACTTTGTTTATGGTGGTTGATTTTTGAAATATCATTGGAGAGAAAAGGATTGATTGTGGTTTCCTTTTCAAAAGTGGTTGGTTGAATGCTTCAAGATTTTCTAGTTTGAGAGTTATGTTTAAACCTTGTTTTATAAGCATAGTTGTTGAAGCCCATTGGTTATGCAAAAGAACTTGAGTTAGAAAAGAACATGAGTATCTTTGTTATGTGAGATTTGTGGTTGAGAATTGTTGGAAACATTTGAGTTGGTTGATATATGCTTGGACTAGAATTTTGTGAGAAAGAGTTGTCCCTTGTGGTGATTGGTTGAGTTGAGTTGATTGAGCCTAGTCAAGTGATTGTGTGAGGTGATTTTTCAAGTCCCATGAAACAAACAATTCTATAATTCTGATTTGGGTTAAGATTGAGCTTTGAGATTAGAACATATTGAGTCTCTAACAATTCTCTTTATGCTTCTATAAGATTTGAGTTGAGTCAATATTGACTTGAGTTGAGTTGAGATTGATTTGAGTTGAGATCATTGTGGATCATTGTCATCCATTGCAGAGTGCATTGGAATTCATTGTTGAATTCATCATTGAGCCTTGCCTTCATAGATTTGTTGATGAGATTTGAGTGCTACTTGAGCATGATTGGTTGAGCCTTTGAGAAGGCTTTTGGGACATATTTTTGGATAAATATACGATAGTTTTTGGGTATGATTGATTGAGACTTTGATAAGTCTTTTGGGAAATATTTATGGATAGTTTTAAGTAGATTTTGAGCAAGTTCTTGGTGAGCTTGTTGAGCAGATTTTGGGCAAGTTCTTAGTGAGCTTGCTAGAGTAGATTTTTGGCAAGTTCTTGGTGAGCTTTCTGAAGTAGTTTTGGGAAAGTTCTTAGTGAGCTTGCTAGAGCAGTTTTGGGTAATTTTTTAGTGAGCTTGCTAGAGTAGATTTTGTGTAAGTTCTCAGTGAGCTTGCTAGAGCAGTTTTGGGCAAGTTCTTAGTGAGCTTGCTGAAGCAGATCAATGTATTGTCTAGATTTGAGCAGATCAAAGTAATCATTTGTATTGGGATAAGGATCCTTATTTTTGTGTGAAATATTATAAGGATATTATCTCATGGAGTATCCCACATTGGAGGAACCACATTAAATCTTGTGTCTCAATTGTGTGTGGTGATTTGTGTACTTTTTTACTATTGCTATCTATGTCATTAATGCACACTACTATATTTGGTTATTGTAATTAAGGATACTAATTGATATTGTTTTGGAAATAAAGTAAAAATAGGGTGTTATACTATTCACCCACCCTCTCATTATAAGCTTGTGTTCTTCATTTGGTATTAGAGTGGGTTCCTTCAAAAAGGCTAATAGATTGAGGGTAGATTCTACAGGAACACATATGGCTTAACAGAATGTATTATCTACAAATAAGGCTCCACTATTTGATGATAATAATTATGCTTTCTAGAGCATGAGAATGAAGAACTACTTGATATCACAAGGATATGAGGTATGACAGATGGTAAAAAAAGAGTATAAGGTTGAAGGTGATCCCGAGGTAGATAAGACTATCAAAAAATTGGTTGAGATCAATACAAGGACAATTAATTATATTTTGAGTGGGCTACGTGAAATAAATTTTACAAAGGTCATGGTATGTAATTTAATTAGTGAAATGTGTACCAAGTTGTGAAATACTTATGAATAAGATTCAAAGGTAAAGTTGGAAAAACTACAAACTCAGAGAAAATTTTGAGAAATTGAAAATAGAATATTCTGAAGATATTGCAAAGTTTTTACTTTGAGTTGATGAGATTACTAACACCATGAGAGGCCTAGGATTTGATATGAAAGAATCAAAAGTTACTCAAAAGGTTTTGAGATCACTTCCCATGAAGTATGATGCAAAGGTTTTAGCAATAGAAGAAACAATGGATATCAACAAGCTAACAATGGAATAACTACAAGGAACTCTCACAACTTATGATATGAGGGTGAGTAAGCATCTGTTTCCAATAAAAGAGATTGCATTCAAGGCTTCAAAGAAAAATAAAGGGAAAGTTCCAAAGACAGATAAATATTTAAATAATGATGAGGAAGCTAACTTCATAAAAAATAAAAAAGGACTTGAGAAATTACAAGGATATGAATAAATTCAAATGCTACAAGTGTGGTGATTTTGGTCACTATGCACACAAGTGTCCACATGAAGAAAACAATGATGATGAAAAATATGGTCACAAAAGAAAAGAAGATGGAAATTATAAGCATGACAAATATAACAAGTACAAGCAAAGCAAGTATGAGAAGAAGAAAAGTTTTCGTAAGACAAATAAAACTTTCTACATTGTAGAAGCAAGTGATAGCTCAAATCACAGTGATAGAGACAAGTCAGATGATGAAAAGGAAGAACATATATTCCTAGGAATAGAGGGTGAAAGAGAACAATTCTTTGTGTGTGGTCAAAGAGATCACAAATCAGGATATTGCAATGGCTTTAGTGATAGTGAAGATGAGATGACCCATCAAGAAAATAGGCATGGTCAAAGAAATCATGAAAGTTTGTTTGCTATAGAATATTATAATGATCTTAGTGACAGTGAAGATGAAGAAGGGCTTTCTATGGGATAAAAGAAGTAGAAGAAAAATATTCACTCCAAATAGAAGAAGTTAATCAAGATTATATTGTAAGAAAGACATATGTCTCAGTTGATCGAAAGGAATACTTCAATGATATCCATGGGCAACTACAAGAGGTTAAGTAGAATATAAAAGAATTGAGATGTTCCATACTTGAGAAGTTTGATCCATCACATGACTCAAAAGGTCAAGATATTTTCACTAAGAAGGAAACATGTATTTCAGAGACAATAAAGATGGATGCCAATGAAGAGAAAGAAGAGGAAGGTCCCAAAGCACCAAAAGTCTCATATTTTAGGTTTGGGGAATCACACTCAAAAGGAAAGGAAGTTCTAAAATATGAAAGCAAGGAAGCACCTAAGTGTTATGAAGAAATTTCCAAAGTTCTTATGGCTCCAAATATTCAGTTTGGATCTTGTTTTGAGATAGATGAATCAAGTTCAAAATGAAAAGAAATACTTGAAGAAGAAAGCAAGGAAGAAAATAAGGAAGAGGATTAATCATGATCTCTAACCCTTGTTAAAAATCGAAAAAGAAGTTTGTTGATTTTGGCAGATTTAGTGGACATTCAATAAGGCATCAAAGGTATGAGCAATATTCTCCATTCACTTTGTTTATGGTGGTTGATTTCTTAAATATCATTGGAGAGAAAAGGATTGATTGTGGTTTCCTTTTCAAAAGTGGTTGGTTGAATGCTTCAAGGTTTTTTTGTTTGAGAGTTGTGTTTAAACCTTATTTTACAAGCATAATTTTTGAAGCCCATTGGTTATGCAAAAGAACTTGAGATAGAAAAGAACATGAGTATCATTTTTATTTGAGATTTGTGGTTGAGAATTGTTGCAAACATTTTATTTGGTTGATATATTCTTGGACTAGGTTTTTGTGAGAAAGATTTATCCCTTGTGGTGATTGGTTGAGTTGAGTTGATTGAGCCTAGTCAAGTTATTGTGTGAGGTGATTGTTCAAGTCCCATGAAACAAAAAATTCTATAATTCTGATTTGGGTTGATATTGAGCTTTGAGATTAGAACATATTGAGTATCTAATAATTCTCTTTATGCTTCTATAAGATTTGAGTTGAGTTAAGATTGACTTGATTTGAGTTGAGATTGATTTGATTTGAGATCATTGTGGATAATTGTTGTCATCCATTGTAGAGTGCATTGCCATTCATTTTTGAATTCATCATTGAGTCTTGCCTTCATAGATTTGTAGATGAGATTTGAGTGCTACTTGAGCATGATTGATTGAGCCTTTGATAAGGCTTTTGGGACAGATTTATGGAAATATTTGTGGTATTTTTTGTGTATGATTGATTGAGCCTTTGAGAAGGCTTTTGGGACATATTTGTGGATAGTTTTGAGAATATTTTGAGCAAGTTCTTGCTGAGCTTGTTGAGAATATTTTGGGCAAGTTCTTAGTGAGCTTGCTAGAGTATATTTTTGGCATGTTCTTGGTGAGTTTGCTGAAGCTATTTTGGGTAAGTTATTAGTGAGCTTGCTAGAGCAAATTTTTGGCAAGTTCTTAGTGAGCTTGCTAGAGTAGTTTTGGGCAAGTTCTTAGTGAGCTTGCTAGAGAATATTTTGGGCAAGTTCTTAGTGAGCTTGCTAGAGCAGTTTTGGGCAAGTTCTTAGTGAGCTTGCTAGAGTAATTTTGGGCAAGTTCTTGGTGAGCTTGTTGAAGTAGATCAATGGATTGCCTACATGAGCAGATCAATGTATTGCCTAGCTTTGAGCAAATCAAAATAATCGTTTGTATTGGGATAAGGATCCTTATTTTTGTTTGAAATATTATAAGGATATTATCTTGTGGAGTACCCCACATTGGGAGAACCATGTTAAATATTTTGTCTCAATTGTGTGTGGTAATTTGTGCACTTGTTTACTATTGCTATCTATGTCATTAATCCACATTGCTATATTTGGTTATTGCAATTAAGGACACTAATTGATATTTCTTTGGAAAGAAAGTAAAAAGAGGGTGCTATATTGTTCACCCCCTCCTCTCGGTATAAGCTTATGTTATTCAAATATTAATGAGGAGCTTACATCCTTGTTTGATGTCCATCCATATGTTGCTCATGCAGAGCATTTTGAGGACTTTATTGTGGTGTGCCTTCCTTGTTTTTATCTGTCACCTTGTCCTCCTACTATTGTTGCCTTGGAGCCTTCTTCTACTTCCTTTGTCTTGCATCAAGAGTCTTGTGAGACTCTCTCATAGGTATATTTGGTTGGACTCTATTTAGGAAATCTCGAAGACCATTTTACAGTTTTTTTATCTTCTTCTTTTGTTGTTTCCATCGCTATTTTTCTTATGCAGCAGAACATTGAGTCTTCAGGCTCTACACTCATAGTTTGATATAGTTTGCAAACTTTTTCATTATAAAAATCATAATATTTTTTTGTTTTTCCCTTCTCATACCTTCTTTAAGTGGGAATATTTTTGATATATGCCTCCTGGCTTCTTTCTTCCTCATGAGAGACATTCAATTTGACTATGAGGCATCTATACATTTTGGGGCCATCACATGTATCCTTTGTAGGATCTTCTTAATGAAATTTATTCTAGGGGGTGTTGAAGAGGACATCTTCCTCTCCATCCTCCTTTCACATATTTCTTCATCTTTCTTCTTTCTCTTATGGTAGATGGTTTTTTGCCACATGGTTTTTCATCATCTCTCCAACATATTTTTTTATGGATATATTGTACATGAGTACCTTATCAAGCCTTGTTGTTGGGATTCATATCTATGGATATACCACTTGTTTGATTTTTTGATTCACTACCTCTTAGTACCACTGAAGGGGGTGTTAAAGTATATCTTAAGTTGTTACTAGGTATATTTAGGATATTTATTTTCTAGATATTATCTTATTGCTTTTTTAGGAGTTATCTCTCTTGCATGAGGTTGGTAAACTCCTAGTTTTTTGTGTGGCTAAGATCTATTTAGTTTTTTATGATCTAGTGGCTCATATTGTACACCTTTGCTATTTAATGCAAGGTCCCTCTCATGGAATAATAAGTTCTTAGTCTTCTCTCCAATTTATTGTGGTGCTTTGCATGTCTATTTTCTTTGGCTTGAATATTGCTTTTCAATATTCTCTACAGTGAGTTTATAGAGTGAAGGAGGAAGGAGAAGATCAAAAATGGTACAAGGCAAGGCTTGTGGTTAAAGTATTTGTACATAAAAAGGGTATATATTTTTAAGAGATCATTTCTTCTATTGTGAAGATTATTTCTATTCATAGTATATTAATTTTAGTGGTTAGAATAATTAGATGTTAAGACTACTTTTCCTTATGGTGACTTAGAAGAAGAGATCTATATGCACCAACCATAGGGATATGAAGTCAAAGGTAAGAAAGATATTATCTGTAATTTGAAAAAGAGTCTATATAGCCTTAAAAAAGCTAGTAGACAACGATAATTAAAATTTGATAAGTTTATGGCTGATCAAGATTTTATGAGATGTCAATTTGACCATTGAGTGTATTTCTAGAAAAATTAAAAATGGAAATTACCTCATTATTTTACTGTATATTGATGATATGCTAGTAGTAGGTTCTAATATGTAGGATATTAATGGACTAAAAAGGAAATTGAGAAACTCTTTTGCTATGAAGGATCTAGGTGTAGCCAAACAAATTCTTGGAATGAGGATTACTTGGGATGGGAATAAACATATGCTAAACTTATCTTAAGAAGATTTTATTAAAAAGGTGCTAAAGAGGTTTAACAAGGGATATGCAAAATTGGTCACTACACCTTTAGCAAAGCATTTTAAACTCACCAAATATTTATATCCCAAAATATTGAAGGAATAAGAGCACATGGTCAAGGTTCCTTATGCTTCCGTAATTGGGAATTTAATATATTCTATGGTTTACACAAGGGCAAATATAACATAAGTAGTGGGAGTGGTAAGTAGATTCATGAATAATCCGGGTGAAGGACATTTGCAAGCGGTAAAATGGATATTTAAGTATTTAAAAGATACTTCTACTTATTATTTGAATTTAGAGGTTTTGATATTTTTTTGCAAGGTTATGTGCATTTATATATGGAGAGTGACTTAGATGGTGGAAGAAGCACAATGGGGTATATCTTTATCATATATGGAACAATATATAGTTAGATTTCAAAACTACAATAGGTAGTAGCTCTTTCAACCATATAATCAGAATATATAGATATTATGGAGGCGATAAAGGAATTCATATGGTTTTCGAGATTGATGGAAGATTTGGGTAAGGTGCAAGAAGATGATAAATTATGGATTGATAGCCAAAGTGCTATACACCTTGCTAAGAACTCAGCTTTCCACTCAAGAACTAAAAACATTCAACTCACATATCACTTTATATGTTCAGTAATGGAGGATGGTTCTTTGAAATTGGATAAGATTCATACATCACAAAATCCTACTTATATACTTACCAAGGTTGTAACAAGGGAGAAGTTGAGCTTTTAATCTACTTCGATCGGTCTTAAGGAGTAAGATCAAATATGAGAATATTTCAGTCATATGTTGTAAGGTGTTGCATCAAATTTATTCTACAAGTGGGATATTGATAAGAATGGAGCATAAAGATAGAATTCATCACTCCAATTAGGAATGGAATGTGGTATAATTGGTGGATCTATCATTGGTGTTAATTTAAATATAGAATTCATCACTCCAATTAGGAATATAATATGGCATAATTGGTGGATCTATCCTTGGTGTTAATTCCAAGATAGAATTTATCACTCCAGTTAGGAATAGAATGTGGTATAATTGGTGGATCTATCCTTGGTGTTAATTCTAAGATTGATTTCATTGTAATTGGATTGTTATGTATAAGTGAAATTGAGAGAGACTAATGTAGTAGAGGATTACTGGTGTAACCATTGAGGAATATTACAATAGTTGGTTGTAGGTGGATCCCTTTGGTGCTTGGAAGATAATAGAAGGACTAAAATATTCTTTGTGGATGTAGCCCACACTAGGTGAACCATGTTACATCTTGTGTTCTCTTATTGTGTGAGATTGTTTTACTATTTTGATTAAGTTTTTCTTCTAAAAATTATATGTGATTTATTGCTCATAATTATTGGTAAAAATAATTGAATCCCAACAACATTTAGGCTTAAGATATGAAGTTGAATCCCAACAATATTCGGGCTTAAGCTGTGAAGTTCAAATTTAAGGTAGATATATGTTAAGGTATAAATATATCCATCGAGTATATATATGTTATATTTTAATATATATGTAATATGGGTTCAAATTTATTGATACACACTAAAAATAATAAATATTGTATATTTAGATAACATCTTATAGTTTTTTAAGATAGTGTTTATAGGTTCCGAATTATTTTTACTAGTATTTGTATTTGTTTTAGAATATACATACATATAATAATGATTAATTTCTAATAAAATAATAAAAAATAATACTGAAAGTAAATAAATAAAAGTAATTAAAATTATTATTTTTATAGTGTATTGAGCTTAATTTTCAAATAAATATTCATTTTAGTTTATATTTTATTAAATATTTTACTATACATTAAAAATAATTGTTTATGAGGTATTGATTTCCCTAAAAAATAATAAGAGGTTGAATGAGGTGACGTCATAATGCATTCTTTGTCATGGAAACAAGGGGTTGTAGGAAATAGCAATATTTCATAATTTGAATATCGATGTCATTGTTTGACATGGAGTTTGTGCCTATAAAGGTATTATTGGACTCATTTTGACTTCAAAAATTTGATGATTAAAGTGCTATGTAAGAATATTGGTAGGATAGAATTTTATAGTGTGCATTGTATTGATTGCATGATCACAACCACAATGGTAAAAAATATAATGTCACAGTTTTCATCATTGTAGGTGATGGTGTTGTGTTGGAAGTAGCTAGAGGTCTTGAAAGCATTGACTTGTTGTATACATAGTTTTATGAGTATTAATAATTTCCAATGTTTGTACAAATATTATTGCATGACCTAAAATATGAGAAAAAATAGAGAATGCAAATGAATGCCACACATTAAAAACTAGATATTAACATTTTTCCAATATAATGGAATAGTTTTTCCTTCAAAAGTTCTAAAGTATCTAGATATTAATACACATTTAATAAATGACACAACTTACTAAAAATATCCTATTTTTTATGAAAAACTATATGAAACTATCTCACAAAGACTACAATGTGAAAAACAGTCAAAATCCCTTACTCTCTTGCAATGTAGCATGTTACGTTCTATTTTTTTGGTAATATTAAGAAAAATGGTTTTGAAAGGAATCCCAAAACCTTACACAACAACTCCCAAAGGGAGAGAAAATCAAACACAACCCAACAAACTATCTCCAAAAGGAGACTAACAACCATCCACCCCGAAGGGAATAAATCACCAACAACACTACCCAATTACATACATCAATCACATCCAAGGTGCCGAAAAATATGAGAGGAGGTGGAGAAAATGAAACCCGAATGAACCTCTTGTTCTCAAAAAGGTGAAAGAAAATTTAACTTTTAAAATTTTAAAAGCTAACCTATCCCAATAAGGAACAAGTAGACCCCAACAATGGGAGCATCGAGGACATAATACCATAAACTAATGGGCCTCACACACCTTAAGTACCGAAGATCATTAAAGGCATTAAATCCACAGGTAGATAGCAATAAATTTTGCACAAAACATTTCAAATTGAAAACCACTCTAGCCATAACCATCTAAGAAAAACCAACCCAAAAATGAAACCAGATGCTATAGAACTAGTGAGAACATCAATGACCAGCACACCAGGACCTTGGATCACTTCCAACCACAACTCAAAATCCCTTGGGAGAAAGAGATATTTTAAACGCATCCATATTGAGTTATCTACTGGGACACCTCAAACTCATTCTTCTTGACAAACTCAAACTGGGAAGACCACCATAGGTAGCAATAGAAATGCACTCGCTCTTCTTTGGCCTACCCACTTTTATTTTGATTCCTGAGGATATACAATACTATCCAAAGATTTCTAAAAAATGACGTGGGGATCCCTTCTCCAACCTTGGTGAAGAATCAACCACCAACCCAACCCTACACTTCGGGGAGGAAGAAACATCCATCGAACCTACATTGCAAGCAATTGGGGAAGGATTAAGCAAAATATCCTTAACCCACATGAAAGCTCTTCTCAAAAAATCCAAAGAAAAAGACCCCAACATGGGAGAAGACACTGGGATATTCCTTAAAATAGTAGGGGAAATAATAGATTCTTTCAATGGCTTTGGAGAATACAGAGACTCCACAAGCTGAGCCACTTGAACATCCTCTTCCCTCACCAAATCCAAACATTCAAAGGAATTAGAAAGAGGTAAATCAACATTCTGACCCAAAGGATCAGCTTGGAGGACCACCTCCAAATTATGGGGTGAAGGGTTTAGAGAACCCTTCTTAGATAGGGTTGGATCCTTACAAGTGGATTCAATAGCCTTGATATCACTCTTCAAATGAGAAGGAGAAGATTTAATTTATTTACATTTCAAAGGCCCTTGAGATTTCTTACGCCACACCTTTTTTTTCTTGAATGGGGTCCATTTGGGATCCACGTTGGCCCCTCGATTCGGGTCCTTGGGAAAAGGTTGGTTATCCAACTTCTTCTAGGGAAATTTTTTTGATGATGACCTCTTAGTCCACAAGACATACAAGCCTATGGCTTCTTCTCATAAACTACAATTTGAACCCACGTTCCTAGATGAGAAAGAAGCTCCACAGATCTTGGAAGGTTCTTCTCAATATCCACCATGATACACGTTATGACATATGACAAAAAAACTTTATCGAAGGACACAAAGTCATCAATTGAACTTGAATAGTCTCATGCCATAAGAATGTAGGGAACTTAGGTAGACAAATCCAAATAGGGACCAAATTAACCCTTTACAATGCTAGGTTAAAATTAAGGCCCCACTTCCTAAGAAAGAGACCATGGTTCTCACCTTCCAAAATCTTGCAAGAGTCCACCTCACAAGAAAGTCTAATTAGAAAAAAAATTCGGTGAAGTGTGGAAAGGTCCAGCGAGCCACAAGGCTTCCATCGAGAAATGGCCCAATGCTTAAGCACATCCAAAGACGGTCTTCCATCGATAAATTTACCCACCAAATCCTAGTATCCTTTCCTCAATAGACAATCAATAGTGCTATCCGGGATACTGACTTGGCCAGAATCCGCATTAACCTCACAAGGAGAAAATGATTCACCAAAGGGTAAACCAACTACCTTCTGGGAAAAGGACAATAGATAAGAAGAAGAATCTCCCTTCCCCACCTCCATAGAACCAACATCCCTACCCACCACCCTTGAACACACCTTTATAGAGTACCAAACCGAAGGAGGGCCCACTATACCATGCTTACTAGACCAAAATGAGTCGCTTAGGTTTATTTTTGAAGCCTTCAACTCCACCTCCTTGCATGCAGATGCTCCAGAGTACCACGCCATCCCTTGCAATATTCCATATTTTTAGAGGAATTATATTATTTGGTATGTAGCATGTTACGTTGGACTAAGTTAATAATGTGTAATTTATCAAGGGTAATCATTAAATTATCATGATGGAATATTTTGACTAATGCAATGCAATATAAGTTTCTCATTAAAAATTTTATTGGAATGTGGCATCTATTATTGCAAGCAAGTCATTCATTTTATTTACTTAAATATAAAAGTTTATATTAATGGGCACCAATCACACTCAATTTCTTCCATGATGTACGCATCAACTAGTATCATAAACTATTCCATGATGAAGGAAGCACCACGTGATAACACATTACAAACACTTAAGATATTGTAAAAACTTATTAAATAATGAAAATCAACCATTTTCTTGATTTCTAAAAGTAAAATTATATTTAAACCCATACATCCTTCCATTTAATTATTTTCCTAATTGGTGAATTTAGGGGATATTAATTAAGAGATTTCTTAGTTACTATAGTCCCTTTTCTATAGTGATAAGGACTAATAATAGGTAAAATAGTTTTCCATCTATTTTTAGTGAAACAAATATCCTAAAATATTCTAATTAGTGGTGGTAAGTAAAAACAACCTTTTTTTTTATAATACCATTAATATAATAACTCTATGGTTTTTTTGGATATATTCAACTATATAGGGGATGCATCCATTATTTTATAATCAAGCCATTTTTCCATATTAATATAATATGTGTTTTAATATATCTTCTAAAGAAATAGTATCTCTCACATAGAATTTGTAGGTAAAGTAATATCCATTTTATTGGGTTTCCAAGGGACTATTATTCTTGCATTTTCTCTCATTATTGCATAGTTGTATATAATGTAGTTGTAGACATGGTATAAATATTTCAACCCATACTTCACAACCATAGAGAGTGAATCAAAATAAATAACTATATAATAATTGTTTGATTAAAATTGTTTTATCTTTATATTTTTTAATGCTTACCATCAAATATCAAGTGCATAAAATAAATATCAAATTGTTATTCAAAACACTTTGCATTGATCAAATAAAATTTTCC
This sequence comes from Wollemia nobilis, assembly GCA_028583015.1. Classification (NCBI taxonomy): domain Eukaryota; kingdom Viridiplantae; phylum Streptophyta; class Pinopsida; order Araucariales; family Araucariaceae; genus Wollemia; species Wollemia nobilis. Next base: position 144,758 of record JAQPPZ010010623.1, read on the forward strand.
AAAATTTATCTTTCCGTTTACATAATTTTTTTAGTTATAAAATCTTCCTTCTTACCTATACTAATTATACCTATCATTGCATAAAATGTAAAATCTATTTCCAATGTGAGTTATTACTATTTCTATATATTTGTCTTTTATGAAATTAATCTCTACTTCACTTATTTTACCATGAAATCTAATTCCTTTTTACTTTTTTCTTATATGTCATTATATGGTAGGATTTATTTATTCTATGTTTACTTGATATGATTATTAAATTATGTCTTTAGATTCTCCTAAACCTAAATTCTCTTAGCAATCCTTTCAAATACATATATTTATTACCATGTTCATCATGACTATGGATAATGCATCATTAGTATACCCTTCATCATAGCCATCAACAAAGGTGTTTTTGTCATATATTAATATAAGCATCTTGACTTTGTGAATAAACGTCTTCGAAAGGGAAAAGAAACATAAACATTATCTTTTGCAGATTGAATATAACAATCACTATCATGCATAATATTAATTTTGTTATTATCATTATAATTAGACTGATTTATATTATTATTATTGAAGCTAAATTCTGCATATAAGCACCATTAATGAAGTCTCTAATATCAAAATAATAATTATTATGTGAATACTATAACAAGCAAAACTACATAGCATGGGATTTTCCTATTTCTTTATTTAGTTTTTAGATTGCTCAAGATCCATATTTTAAGGACCCTCCTCATTCCTTTAATATTATTTTTTCTCCCTTTATCATATGAATATTTATCAATACATGTGATAGGGACAATAAATATTTTATACAATAAACAAATACATGTTTGATACATTTTTTATAGTATTGATATTTATATTAAGGCTATGTTATCAAGCAATATATTTTTAATCCTTTTCATTTTTCTTTTATATTAATATCGTATTATCATTTTTTATTAATGTTATCTTTAATTTGACTTTTGTGATTTCTAAAAATCATTAGGTAAATCAAATGAGGTATTTTGAGATGATCAAAAACATATAAAACACATTTAGGCATTCCACTTTAACTTAAGGATATCTATCTATACCTTGAGCATGGAATATCACTTACTATTGTTAATATTATCTACTACAAAGTTTACAATCACTGAAATTGATATCCTTTTAAGGTACACTCTTTTCTAGGCTTTCTATATTAGTTACTATTTTTTTTTTTTGGTAAGTAAGAGAATATTTATAATTAACACCGGGTTTTAACTGGTTGACCCAAAACCATTTTACAAAATAGGGTCCACTGACCAACTGGACAAAGGCCAAGCCCCAAAAGTTTAAACTGACAACAAAAAGGGCCAAGACCTACTCTTCCAACAGAATACAGCCAAACTAAACTATGGAAGCCTAATATTATGGCCATCAGAAAAGAAAGACGCAAAATAGAACTAACAAAGACAAAATCCACTTTGAGCCTTCCAATCTAAAATTTTTCATTATCTATCACCATTGAGACTGCATGAGGAAGATTTTCAGTCCACGTGATCAAATTTGTTGCTACAATGCCTTCATTTGCCAACCCTATCACCGCCATGTTTGCTTCCCGAAAGGTATGCAAAATTATGGCCTCGAGTCGATCATGAATTAGAGCCCTTGCTTCGTGGATGTAGTCATCAAATCTCCAAGGAGCTCTCTTAGTGTTCTTTAGAAGATTTATAATAATAAGAGAATCACCTTCCACCAACAGCTTCCCTGGATAATTCTCTGCCACCTTGAGGCTCCTCCAAACCGCCCTCGCTTCAGCAACATTGTTAGTTTGAGCTCCAAGATGTTCAAGCAAAAGCTATTAGCACCTCACCCTTGTGGTCTCTAAGTAAGCCACCAGCCCTGACTTCACCTGGGTTGCCCCTAGATGCCCCATCAAAATTTAACTTAATCCACCCTAGGGGGGGTGGGGTCCATGTGATCATGGTTCTAGGACAGACTTGAGGATGATTGAGGCCATCAGTGAGAGGTAAGTTTAATGACTGGCCTAATGAAGCTTCAAAAGGATTTGGAGGTCTAGATGTCTGCAGGCACTAAACAAGCATTCTCATTAGCATATACTAAAATTTTTGACAAGACAGAGGATGACTGAGAAACCTTATCCAAGAAGGCCCGACGATTCCTTTCCAACCATATCTGCCACAAGTAGTGATGAAGGCAGATCTTCCACATATACCTAAGATGCCTATTCAAAAAGGGAGAAGGCCACTGGACAAATAAGTCAAAAATGGACTGAGGATGGACCCAATAAATATGAAACACTTGTAACAGACCTAACAAGATTGAGACAGAAAAATTACAATACATAAACAAATGATCAATAGACTCCCACTCGGACATACAAAGATAACACCTATTAACAATAATCACACCTCTTTTTATTAAGTTATCCATGGTGAGGATCTTATTTTGGATGGCCAACCATGCAAAAAACCCAACCTTCGGAACAATGCTTTTGGGCCAAACTTCCAAGTGAGGGAAAGTAGGTTCATCATTATCAATAAGCATCAGATAAGCAGTCTTGACAGAAAATTCCCCATTGTCTGAAGCTTCCCAGATAAGCTGGTCCTCAAGAATGCCAGAAGGGAGTAAAGACTGCCTTAATTCATTCTCCAAGTATTATTGATGCCCCCGGTAGATCATTGTTCATTATTGGCTTCCAAACCCTTCTATTGTTTGACAAAGTAATAAAATCTGCAACTTTGGTACCAAAAACTTCAATTGTCCAAGCTCTAAGGGTTGAAAGGATGGGGTCTCGCAGAGAGGGGATAGTCCTTTAACCATTTGTGGTCCCATAAATCAATGTTTCTTCCATTTCCTAGTTTCCAACGTAGCCCTTTGCTTAGCAAGTTTTTAGTTTGAAGGATTGATTTCCAAAAAATTGATCCCCTGGGAGGAAAGGAATAACTTAAAAATTTAGTTTCTTGCAAATACTTTCTTCTGATTATAGTAATCCATTCTGCATTTGCATTTGTCAGAAGACGCCATGCTTGTTTGGCCAAGAGGGCCATGTTTAAATGTTGTATTCTCCTTAGCCCAATACCTCCAAACTCCCTTGGTTTGCAAACCCTATCCCAGGACACCAAATGAAAGCGCTCGCTTAGATTCGGAACCACCCATAGGAACCTCTTCTGGATCTGTTCAATTTTAGTGTAGACACTTGTAGGAGCTTTAAAAATAGAGAGAAAGTAGACAGGGATGCTTTGAATGGAAAACCTGGTGAGAACCGCCTTGCCAGCTTGAGATAACAAATTCCCTTTCCATCCAGCTGACCTTCCTCTGAATTCTTTCAATTACATTAGTCCACATGGAATCGTAGCTCGCCTCGTAAATAAAGGAAGGCCTAAGTATGTGGATGGAAGAGTAGACACCGAGCATCCAAGAATCCTAGCAATCTTAATCTGCCTCTGAATGGGAGTGTTAAAGAAATAAATTTTACTCTTTGAAAAATTTACCTTTTGCCCCGCAACATCCTCATATAGCTCTAGAATATGTTTTATGACCTTAGCCTCAAAAAATGATGCAAGAGTTAACAACAAAGTATCATCCACAAACTGTTCATGTGTAACCTTCCGTGTTTGTGATGATGCTTTAATTCCCGAAATAAGACCAATATTACAGTAACTTTGATTGTCCTCCCAAGGGCTTCAACCACAATGATAAACAACATGGGAGAGATAGGGTCACCTTGCCTTAGGCCCCTTTTACTTTGAAAGTATCCAAGCAGGAGCACCATTAACAAGGACTCGAAAACCAAGGTTTCATAAAACATCCTTCCAAAAGCTTGATCCATTCATGATGAAAACCAAATTTCCGAAGAATGGCAGAGACAAAACTCCGGTTTATGCGGTCATAAGCCTTGTTCATATCCAGACTTGAGAGCAAAAGCAGGTTTTTTAGTCTGGACTACCGAATGGAGGGCTTCATGAATCGTTATGACACCATCAAGGATGGACCTTCCAGGGACCGAATCGCCTTGACAAACATCAATAAACATAGGAAGGATCTTCCTCATTCTATTTGCAATCGCCTTGGTCAAAATTTTATAAACAACATTACAAAGGCTAATAGGTCTAAAATCCATCATAGATCTAGGAGTAGGAATCTTTGGGATTAAAGCAATAAAAGTGGAGTTAAAACTTCTTGGAATATGCTTTGTGGACTGAAATTCCTTGATAGTAGCACATACATCAAAACCTACAATATCCCAAAAAGCCTAAAAAAATGAGGTGAAAACCCGTCTGGACCTGGAGCTTTATCGTGGTTCATTGAGAAGAGGGCCTCTTTGATTTCTTCATCCGTGAAAGGCTTAATTAACTCCCCATTCAAGTCATCAAAAATTAAATGAGGAATATGGTAAAGCATTGATTCTGAAGCTAAGGCGGAACTGAAATGTTCTTCTCCTAAAAGATTCTAAAAATAGGAAACTGCTTCATTTCTGATCTCATTAGGACTAGAAAGGGATGATCCATCATCTCTAACAAGTTCTTTAATTCTATTGTGGCTTCTGTTCCTTAAGGTAGATGCATGAAAAAATCTTGTGTTGGCATCACCTTCTTTTAGCCAGGTAGCTCTAGACTTTTGCCGCCAAAAAGTCTCCTCGCAGCTAAAACATTATGGTACTCAAGCAAGGGCTTTCTTTTCATCTCGCTCGTAGGGAAGGGTCCGGCAATCCCTCTTCAAGTTTTTTTCTCAATGGTTGATAACCTTTCGGAGATGACTTTCTTGTTTTCAAAAATATTTCCAAAAATTTCTTTATTCCAGATCCTTAGATTTTCTTTCACCACTTTAAGTTTCTGTGCTAATCTAAATGAAGGCCTGCCCTGACAAGAATGCCACCACCACTGAGAAATTTTGTCTCCGAGATCAGGGTGGTGCATCCACATAGATTCAAACCTAAAAGGCCTTTTGAATTTTGGAGTCTCTTCAATTTCAAGTAAAATCGGGTTGTGGTCAGACCCAATGCGAGGCAAGGACAACAGATTTGCATCCCCAAAAGATTGTATTGCTTCCTGTGACAAAAAAAAACCTATCAAGATTTTCCATTATAAGTTGATTTCCAGACCTCCTATTGCTCCAAGTAAATTTAGAATTTTTTAATTTGACATCCAATAAATTGTTGTTGTTGATGAAATCTTGAAAGTCCTCCATACTTCTTGCTGGAATTCCTACTCCCCTTTTTTATCGTAGGGGTAAAGAGGGGTATTAAAGTCCCCCGCCACTATCCATGGGATATCCCGAAAAGCTTCCTTGAAATGACTCAGTAAATTCCATAGATCAGCTCTCCCATATATAGAATTAGGGGCGTACACATTTGTTAATATCCAAGAAAGGTCACTAACCTTATCCTTAAAAATAATGCTCATTACCCTTTCCCCTAATTGAATAACCTTGCCTTCCACCTTCCCCAGATTCCAGATACAAAGAAGACCACCCGAGGTTCCATTGGCTTTGCAAAAAATTGCTTCTCCCTTTTTCCAGATATTGAGGGCAATTTTTCTAGACAAAACTTCATCGACTTTAGTTTCTTGCAAAATAAGAATAGTGGGATCAAAATCTCTTCTTAAATATTTGACTAACCCTCGTTTAGGAAGGCCATTGAGCCCCCTTACATTCCAGGATATGATCTTCATTTGGAACTTTTAAAGTTTTTTCCTCTTCCCCTGCCTTGGACTTGAGGGGGCTTAAGAATTTTGTTCTCTTCAAAGGGAAGATTTCCAATTGATGGAAACAGAGTAGTCTGAATTCCATTAGCTATCTCATCTTGGACCTCTTCTTTCCATTGCTGGGCATTTGACTTTCTTCCCTTTTTTTTCTCACCTCCACAGTCAATCAAGGGGGACTTCATTGAGCTTCTAGTCTGTTTCGGGCTAAATTTGGTTTGGGTAACCTGTTGGATAACAGTGCTGGAAACCCCTTCTCTGGATTGGGACAAAGACAAAGGTGAAAAATGTCGCTTGGAAGGGTTGATTAACTCTGAAAGCACTTTTTCTCTTTCTGGGGCGTAAAAAGACTCATCATTAGGGCATTCTTTATGACCAACAGGAGGAGGATTGGAAGGTCCAGATTTGGTTGGGGAGTCAAGGTAAGCAGGGAGACCAAGAATTATATCCTCAACATTAGACCCTTCATTCCGATTTTCCTCTCGTAATTATTTGGTTTTCAGCCAAAATGTTAAATTTATTTAGATTTTCGAAAGGAGAGCATACCTTTTGTTGGTCGGTTTGTGATGTAGCAATTTGCTTGTCCTTACCATTGTCCATGTGAAGCTCAGCCTCATTCTCCATTTGCCCCAAACCAGAGGCCTTTGCCTTTTCAACATTTGGATCTTTAACCCTGTACATCCCTGTGTATTTGCCATTATTTCTGAAAGACTGCCGCTTGGAATCATTATTCCTAGGAAGGGTTTGCTGGCTTCTCAAAAAAGAGCATTGTCCTTTGAGATGGCCTTGAATATTACAATCAGAGCAAAATGCCGGTCTATTTTCATATTCGATGACCTGTAATCTTGTTTTATTTCCATATTCTAACTCCACATGAGTAGGAAGCTCAGATTCTAGGTTTGCATTTACACAAATCCTAGCATGCGTCATTCTGGTGCGTGCAAGGGTTGGATTGTCAATGGCCACCAAATCCCCTATGGTCTTGGCAATACCCTGAAGAAAATACTCATGCCACCAATGAAACGGGAGATTTGGGAGACGGACCCAAATGGGGGCAAAGTTTATGCTCTGCTTTTCTGGGTCAAAATCCTCAGCCCATCTCCTAAGAAAAAGACTTCTTCGGCCCAAGAACCAAGGTCCTCCTGTTAGAATACGACTAGCATCTTCACTATTGTTAAGGCGTACCGCAAAAACCCCCTTGATAATGCAATAATCTCCATGTGTCCAGAAGTCTTCCACTTCAAGGATGCCCATCGTCGAATCGTTTCAATATCCGGCCTGCCCCCTATGAATTTGCCTACCAGAGAAAATATTTTCCATCGATATAAAGTCTGCCATTACGCTTTCAGGCACGGATACTTTCTGCCCATCGGGAGTGAGATGTGGTAAGGAATGTAAGGAAACCCTATTGCCACCTTTAAGGGCCCGTGCAAAATACTTATTGCCCTCAGAATTCTTGATGTGGGCCTTCTTATCAAAAATAATATCAAGGGGTTCGTGTCCCTCTAATTTTTTAAAACCCTCAGTGTCCTTGTCACTGTCCACCTGCTTCCTCAGTTGCTTCAGAACCTTGCTTGTTCCCTCCTTGAGCCTCACAGCTTCCAGGGGTTTGGAAACCCTGTTTCCCACCTCCAACAGAATGAGAATCATGTTTGCAGAAATTGCACCTGCCTCCGCTCCCGCTTTGCTCCATTCCTGCCTCCAGACTGTCTATATTAGTTACTATTTGGATGTACATGACATGCTATATTTTTTCTCCCTAGTATATCTTGTAATACAATAGATATAATATTATTTTTTAAATTAAGAATATTTGTATACTCAACAACTTACTTTGAAAATATTATAATAATTTAATCATATGAATTCTCATGTAATATTAGAAAAAGGAAGGAATACATTTTCAGAATTATTAAAAATGATAGTCAAATCTCTTCCTTATGAACTTGCTTTCTAAATATTTTTAATATCTTACACTAAACTAACTTTACATATGATATAATAAAGCAACGATTATTTACTAACAACTATACACATCAATATTCATTTGTTATATATATTCACATGTATATGTATATGTATATGTATATCAATAGTATAGCTATGTATACTCATATATTTACATACACATACACACATACATATGTGTAGATACACATATACATACTATTTGTGTAATCCCTCAAAAAATTTATTATCAGAATAAAAATAAATTCATGCCTTAATTATGGACGTTAAATTTAAAAAATTATCAAGATATTTCTCAGCATAAAATTAATATATTCCAATGAAAACAATCCAATGAAAAGTTATTAAAAGAAACAACAAACAAAAGTAACTAGGTCATTAATTTCTATCTAGATTTTTTTTATTTTATTAAAGTTATTATATTTGTTATGTCTTATATGTATCTAATTTTGGTATTATTAACCTTGTACTTATACCCACACACGGGACAAATTGATCAAGAATTTGTTGGAGATCTCACCAATAGTCTTTCATAAAATTATCACAAAGATGTGATTTTTAGATTTAGAGTATATTATATCATTTGGATCATGTAAACGTACCACACTTGTTACATAGTTAGAGTAGGATATTACTTAGGGGGAAGTTATCTAGTTACTTAAACCAATGTAATAAATGCATAAGTGGCAATATGAAAGTTGCAATGTGTAAGTTGTCCCCTTGTAAAACTAGGTAGAGTGTTCGCCAAGGGATATATCTTTCTATATAAAGGGGCTCACAAAGACATATCATATATCAAGTGCATTGTAGTAGAGAGCAGTAGATAGTAGTTAAACTCTTGTATGGAGTACAATGTAGTTGTTTAGCTTGTAGTAATGGAGTGATAATTACCTCCATACTGCATTTGTATTTTTGTCATTTCTATTTATAGTATATTTCAATCATATTGTAGAATTACTTTCTTTTATATTTTTTGCATCTTATTAGAATTTGTATTAGATCTCTCCCACTACATATATCCTCAAAAGCTAACAATGATGATAATAATATTAGGTACAAAAAATTAAAATAACAAATATATTTTTGAACATTGCAGATGCTAGAAGTGATCACATAAATTGATATAGAGTTTTAAGGAGAAAACCATAATGTCAATAAATTTTATGAATTAACTAGGAAGGAAAATTTCTCAAATCCTTGGTATTCAAACTTATAACAAAACAATATAAAAATTCTTCCAATTTTCAAAGAAGGACTCTATCATAACTCTCATATATTCATTTGAATCTCTCACATGTTATCCATATTCTATAGTGTGATTTTATCTATACATGAGCATATGATATGAAAGACTTGGAAGATTTTCATCATGGTTTTTTACCTTCCCAATTGTGTCTTCCACAATGTTCTAAACTTCCCTACATAAGGGACCTTGACTGGAATATAAATTAGAATTAAATAATATATGTCATTCTTAACTAATATCACATGACATATATTACAAATTTATGTAAGAGGCATGGAGATTTGATAAATCTATATGTGATATAAGTACTTGGAGACAATAAGAGAAATATTCAACCTAAATAAATTTAAATAAATTCAAGATATAACTTAGGATAAATAAAGATTAAAAAATTATACTCCCCCTTTATATTTATTCATGTTTGCAAATAATATTAACTTGAGTGCATAGGATAATATATATGATCATGATAAAATATAATAATGCCCCCCATAGCATGAATTTGGGATGGAAACTTGCAACATAGATTTATGTAAAAAAATAGAGAGGCATCCTTATTTACCACATCCCCTTAATGACAACTACTTAAACAATGGCTATCCTAAGGAAGTTGTAAATTAGTAATCCATGGATAAAAAAATAGAGTATAAAGTAGAGGACTATAATAAGCATCTCCAATTAGAGGAAGTTGTAAACTAGTAATATTTTGGATGTGGAAATTCAGAAGGTGCTTTTCTCTATGAGCCCGCTCAAAGCTTCGGGTCTCGACGGTTTCTCCTCAGGCTTCTTCCAGAAATTTTGGCATATATGTGGAACGGATATTTGCAATGTTGTTATACATTCTTAGAGTTCTATGTTATTCCCTAAGGATTTGATCGCTATGTTTTTGGCGCTTATCCCCAAGAAGGACTCGACTAATTCTTTTGGTGATTACAGACCAATTAGCCTTTGTAAGATATTGTATAATATTTTTTCCAAGGCCATGGCTAACAGACTGAAGCCTCTTCTTCCTTTGTTAATCAATGAAGCCCAAAGTGGTTTTATGTTGGGGAGACAAATATTGGATGGGGTAATTGTTATTCATGAACTCCTTCATTCTATACAAAAAAGTGGTAGAGCGGTGTTATTCTTAAATTTGGATATCAACAAGGCCCATGACATAGTTTCTTGGCCCTTTTTTTTTGTCTTAATAAATTTAGGTTTTAGTAACTCCTGGATTGAGTTGGTGGAGGCTACAATTTCTTCTACCTAGTTTTTAGTGTTGATCAATGGTTCTTCGACCGACTTCATTAAGTCTTGTTGAGGCCTTAGGCACGGTGATCCAATTTCTCTGGCTGAAGCTCTGGGTCACTCAATTGGAAAGAGAAAGGAAGAATATGGTCTTATGTTGGCCTTATGTATTAGCCCAATTATGCATTAGAAATTTGTGGATGATACTCTCTTCTCTTGTTTGGACACATTTCAGATTGAATTTTCTTTCGGAAGAGCGTGTGCCATTCCGGAAGTGTGTTCCACTTTGTATTTAAATATATTTGTTTCAGTTTGGTTCCACTCTTCTCTAGGTTAAAACCATCACGTGTCAGCATCTTTGATGCAGACATCCATATTCAAAGGTTTCAGTCGACATCTTCTTGTGTACAAGTTTTATCTCCTCTTTTCATTTTGATGAATACTTTGATATTCATCAAATTTAATGACATAATTAAAATATTTTTTATATTTTTCTTATTTTATAATAATTATTTTTCCATTTTTTAATATGATAATGATTTAAAAATTACTTAAATTTAGTATTTTTTATTAGGTGACATTCATCTCACCTATTGCAATCTTATTTTTATTATTCTTTTCATCTATAATTCACACATCAATTTTCAACAAGTCAAGTGCCTTGTTATGATTAGCACATTCATTACCCCAAAAGACTATGTGGATTGGTAAGTGCAGGTGTGGTTGGGCACTTACCAAGAAGAGACCTAGGTTCAAACATTGAGGAGGAAACCAACCATTTGAAAAGGTAGTAGTCTATTTTGAATCCTTTGAGTGTGCGCAAAATCGATGACAGTATGAAAGCCGATCGATGGTTCCCATCTCACTTAGAGTCAAAAATAGCCTGATGGATAGGGTTATTCGGAGCAGTCCCTATGGTTTGAACCCTGAGCTAGACAATTACTAAAAATAGTGGCTATAACCAACTCTCCTATGTAATAAAAAAAACACATCCATCAAAGCAAGTGCCTTGTTATGGTGGAAATAGAAAACTTATTCATATAGCTCTTTCATAAAGTTTTTTCTTGTTAACATTTCATTTTGTCTCGATAACTCAGTCTTCATTGCAAGGGACATAAAAGCCATTCTTGATTGTTATGCAAGAATGGCTTGTCAACTGATCAATTTTCTAAAAAGCAACATATTTTTTGTTAATACTTCAGAAGAGCACCAACGGAAGATAGCCTCAATTATGGGTTTTAGGATTATCCCCCTTCTAGTTCCTTACCTTGGTCTTCCTCTCTTTATAGGAAGGGTTAAGGATATTTATTGGACTCCGATTGTGGAAAGAATGCACATAAAGCTTACCTCCTGGAAAGGCGCTCTTCTGAGCCAGGTCGGTAAGGATGCTCTTGTTCAGAGTACTTTATAGAGTATTCCTATTTATTTTTTATATTTATTTAACATTCCTTTGAAGATGGCTGAAAGGTTCAATAGAATTTGCAAATACTTTTTATGGGTGGATCTGGAGTTGAACGGTAAGTTTCACCTAGTTTTCTGGGAGAATATTTGCAGGTTGAGGAAATATGGGGTTCTTAATCTTAAGAAGGTGGTACTAATGAATAAAGCACTCATAGCTAAATTGTATTGGAGGCTCTTTATGAATCTGGATCAATTGTGGTGTCAAATTTTACAAGCAAAATATGGTTTCAATTTCTTTTTTTTTATCCCCTCTTTTTTGGGGGTTCTTCTTTTTGGAACAACTTAATAAAATATCGACCATTTATCAAATATAATTCTAATTGGGTTGTGGGTGATGGGAACTCGGTGCTATTCTAAGAAGACTCTTGGCTCCTTAACCATCTTCTTTATCTCAATCTGAGATTTAGAGATTTAAGTATTTTAGCTCGAAAGGAAGGCTTTCTTAGGGTGTCAAATTTTCTCTCTCGTAGGGATGGATGCATAGATTGGATTATTTTTCCTCCCTTATTAAGGGTGACCAGAATCTTGTGGATTGTAAATCTCTTCTTGATATGCTTTTTATGTATGTGGTTAGACAAGATGGTGCTTTATATCGGCTTATTTGGGATGGTTATAGCGAAGTAAGTTACTTTGTGAAGTCGCCCTACAACATTTTGAGTGTGATAGGAGGTGGTGATACATTTTTTTCAAATATTTGGGTTAAAAATATTACACCCAAATTTAATATGTTTTTTTAGCTGGCGGATCAAAATAAGATCTTAACGCTTAACAATTTGTAGAAAAGAGGTTTTAATTTTGTAAATAGGTGTTTCTTGTGTAAGTGGGAGTGAGAGTATTCCTCACATTTGATTATGAATTGTGAGGTTTTTAGGGAAATTTTGCATTCATTCTTAATATTCTTGGGTGTTGATTAGGTGTTTCCAAACTCTTTGAGAGACTGCTTGCTCCAAAGGACTTCACCTTTCTCTTCACCAAGATTGAAATTTTTATGGAAGTTTTTGTCACCACATTTGCTTTGGGCCACTTGGAAGGAGAGGAATGCCCACGTGTTCAAGAATAGGAAATCTGATATTGCACTTATTGGCCGACATGTTTTGTGGAAGGATGTAGAGAATGTTCTCTTTTTTGTTAATGAATCATGTTTCGTTGCCCTGCGTCTTCATCCAGAGTTTGGTATTGAATATTGTTTTTGTTTCGTCTTAGAGATGAGGCCTCCTCCTACCCCAAATTTAAGAGCTAATTTCATATGTAGGTTTCCCCTGCAGGTTGGACAAAATTAAATTTATACGGTGCCTCGAAAGGTAATCTCTGCAATGCTGGAGTAGGTTGGGTTATTCGAGATCAGAATGGATTAATTATGGTGGCTTTTGTTGATCACCTAGGAATCCAAACTTTACATTGAGCCGAGGTGAGGGTTGATTTCCTAGGATTTTCTCTACTGATTTAAAACCAGTATGAGCAGGTTATTTTCAAAGGTAATTTATGCAATATCATTTCTTTTCTTCTTGGAAAGAGCAAACCCAGTTAGTGTATCTCCAATATGATCAGTGAATGTCTTAATCTTACCCATTCTTTGGTGGTAATAGAGTTTCATCACATTTTTAGAGAAGGAAGTTTGGTGGCAGAATTTATGGCCAACGTTGGAGTAGCTACTCGAGGCCTCTCTATGTGGCATTAAAATTTTTAGCCTGAGCTATTGAAACTGGTAAATACAAAAATTATTAAATCAATTGTTGTCCTTTCTTAGCTTATCTTCAATTTGTGGTTGAATGAGATTATTGTCTTTTTTTTATAGTGGTTTTAATTATCTTATCATGTCTGGCCTTGTCAGCATTTATGATGTTCATAACCCTATTGGATTATTGGTGGATGATAGTGTGGGTTGTCAGTTTTTTATTAAATATGTTCTTCCCCAAACTGCTACTTCCCATATGGTGAGGTGCTCTTTTCTAGTTATCTAAAGGCTTCGAGAAGATTTCTTTCGTGTGAATGGGTCTGAATTACCTCATTTTGGACATACTATTATTATTCTCATTTTCCTATTCTCTTGTCCAATGAGTAATGTGTTCTCTCTGGAGTCAGGTCCGCATAGTGATTATGTTTCTTCCTTTCACATTCATCATAAGCATTGTGGCATTTGGTTCAATCATGAGGTTTTGCCTCGAGACTATTCTCGGTATGAGAAGGTTGAGGTTGTGTATGTTTTGGAGGCCCTCTCTTTTGATAAAAAATTTTTTTTCCATAGTCTGAAATCAATTGAAATTAAGCAGAGGAAAATGTGGAGTCTGTTGAAAGGTGCTTTATATGAGTCAGTGGAAGTGTCTAGCTTGCCAGTTTCAACTTCTCAAAAGGTTAGCTCGTCAGGGCAAAATCACCTCAATTCTCCTTGGGGGTCCTTTTGGGTTAGTTCTGTAGTTGGTGCATCCTTCCACTTCTATCTCTAGTTTTGGTCTTGTTGCTATATTTGATTCTTTTTGTTTCTTTCTCTCTACGCTTTCTTTGTAAAGGTTGTGGGATTACTTTAAAACCCTATGCTTCATTAATATTACCAAAAAAATAATAAGCGTATCCAAAGTTACACCATGTGAATTAATGTCAATATGTGCTAATTAGAAAGGAGATTAAAATATTTTATTTCATTCTTAACTCTTGCATGATGAAGGTTGTGATTGCAAGTAATTGAGCACAAGTTCAATTGTGGGTAGGAAGAGAGTGTGCTAAAGGATCAAGCTTCACCTTTTATTGTTTTAAATGTATGGAAAAATGTTTAAAATAATAGATTATTATGAAGAAAAGCTAGGTAGTTTGGGAGGAATATCATTATCCTTAACTAGAATTAAGCATGGACTAATTAAAATTATGAATTTCTAGGTTGGGGATAAGAGGAAGAGTGAATATATGGCAATCCCTATCTAGGTAACAAATGTTATATCAAAAGTGATTGTCAAGGATGATATGATCAAGCATGATATAATGGTTCTTAAAAATAGAGGGTTAATATGTAAGCTCCATGAATACTACCTTATTTTTTAAAGATTCAAAATTGGATCAATGGATGTAGGGTTTAAACTTACATTAATTCATATTTTTTCTTGCAATAGGATTATTTCTTATCATCATCTCCAATTTAAATTTCAAGGATAAAATATTGGATGGTATCCCATGTTTAGAGGCTTATCACCTACAATTAAGACCACAAATCCATGGATAACAAAATAATTAAAATATTTCTAATATGAGTTAGTATTTTGTAACTTCCATATAAAATTATTAATAATGATATTTGAAGGATATTGGTAATATTGTAGGGGAATACATATATAAAGAAAAAATTATTAAGGAGCAAAAGTGTGTTATATATACTTGAATATATGTTACCATGAGCTATTTTCAAATCCAGTAATATTACATATGGATCAAGAGAATTCAATCAACAAGTGCATTATGAAAGTATTGCATTCCAATGCTATAAATTTCATATAATGGATACATGATCCAGGTTGATGTTCAGGAGTGTCCTATATTTGAGGGATCGACTCTTGAAGCGGTGGTTAATGATGTCAAGTCATCCCAACATGAAGCTTTCAAGGGTTCATATGGTAAGTTTATGGGTGGATCCCTAAGCTTTGAAAATCTAGGTGCATTTGTTTTTTTTATGGTTACTTCTAAGGGTCTTAGTTCCCATAACTCGAATGTTTTTTTTGACCTTTATTCCTATTGTAACAAAATGGTCATCCCAAATGAAATTTTAGTTGTTACTATGGAGGAGGGTTTGTGGAATCTATGTTAGTATCACAATGACACTAAGAGGGGGGGTGAATCAGTGTAGCTCTTTGAACTTAAATCTTCAACTCTTAAAGCCAAAAAAATGAAAACTTAAAATCAAATAAAGCAAGTATAACAAGAGAACATCACACAACATAAGATGTACCAAGGTTCACTGATTTAGCTACTCCTCAAAATTACTGTTTGGACTCCCATCCAAATCCAAAATTTGCAAAGCACCAACTTTACAATCAATTTACCAGCACCCACTGAAAGGAACACCAACCCCTGATTTACCAGCACCAACTGGAAGGAGCACCAACCCCTGATGTCAAGCACCAAATTGAACTTTAATTTTGAAACTAGAAGATTGACATAAAAATGCCTTCACTTTTACAAGACCCTGACTGGTCTATTGCTTACCCAACCTCTCTCACAATTCACAAAACACACACACAGCCCCACTAAAATTCTCCAAGCAACACTCCTTTTATAATAATATTTTCTCTTTGTAACTCCTTATTTTGTAACTTCCACATTCTCACATGCCACCTATCAATTGTAACTCCTTCCTTTGTAACTTCCATATTCTCATATGCCACTTGTCAATTGTAACTTCTTTATGTAACTCCTTTATGACACAATATTCTCATATGAAAAATTTCCAACCTCCTTGTGCATGCCTTTGCTTCCTCTTTTAAAATTTTTGATGTGACTCTCCATTTCCATTTTGTGGCCCTTCGTTTCATTTCCCAAAACCTTTCTTTTCACTTTTCCATGCCTCTTCGATGTTTTGGCTCTTTGTTTGGGCCTCAAAACGTTTTTCTTTCCGACTCTTGGTCTTCGTCTATTTTCATTTTATTTCATTATTTCTATTTGATTTCGAACCCCTGGGTTTGTTTCCTATGTAGGCTTTTTATTCATAACTGAAGCATCATTGAAATGGCCACTTCAATAATATCTATTTTACAGTGTTTTTCCCTTATTCTTCACATCATTTAAATGGCCCCTTCAATAATATCTACTATGCGGTTGTGCTGATCAGTCGCAAGTAAACCTTTGTCGCTGACTGTAATCGTTTGCATGGAACGCTACACCATAAACCTTACACCTTGGTGCCACATTTTGTTCAGTGCTGCCACTGTAGACTCTATCTGTCATCAACCAATGATGACATTCGGTATATCCATCGCTCGATGATTTCATTCTGTAATGGCCCCTGTAACCATCGTACTGACTTTCGCTCATTGTCACACTTCTTATTTCAGCTGCCTGCCTACCCTTTTTGAGTCGCTAAAAAGCAACATGTCACGATATCATGACATTTCTATGTCTTCAACTTGGTTCTTCTTCTTGCATCGCAAAAATATGACGTTGCGAAATCACGACACTTCTACCTCTTTGTCCTCTTTCGTTGCTTTTGGCCATGAAAATGCAACATGTCACGATATCGCGACACTTTTTCCTTCTTACTCTTTCTCTTCTCTTCTGGTCGCAAAAATGTGACATGTCGCGATATCGCGACACTTTTTCCCTCTTGCTCTTTCTCTTCTCTTTTGGTCACGAAAATGCGACATGTCGCGATATCGCGACACTTTTTCCCTCTTGCTCTTTCTCTTCTCTTTTGGTCATGAAAATGCGACATGTCGCGATATCATGACACTTTTTCCCTCTTGCTCTTTCTCTTCTCTTTTGGTCGCAAAAATGCGACATGTCACGATATTGCGACACTTTTTCCCTCTTGCTTTTTCTCTTCTCTTTTGGTCGTGAAAATGCGACATGTCACGATATCATGACACTTTTTCCTCTTTGTGGTATTTTTCTTTTCCTTTGATCTTTAGCATATGGGCCACTTCGGTCTTCTTGGAAAATATGTAAAAATGTGGGTCCCCAATTTTGGGGTACATTGTGGAGTAGCCACAACACTGTGTTGACAACAATGACAATACTGTCACTGCACCTTGCTCAACAACCTAGTTGTTAAATTTTAGGGGGAAAAATTGAAGTTAGAATCCATTCAAAGATGGGTCCTTAACAAATGGAAACCTCTAGGTTCCCTTGATATTGTTGTGGTTTCAAATACCTTCTTCCTCATTAAGCTTAACTATGAAGAGGATTTAAAGCACATCCTTGTTGGAGGATCCTAGTTCTTCAGTAAAAAGGGTTTCTTTCTTCATAAATGGAGATCAAATTTTAATCCTAGGAATTATAAAGTTAACCTAGCTCCCATATTGGTTAGACTCCAAAATTTTCCTTTTTATTTGTGGCACGAGGATAATATAAGGGGTATAGCTAAATTTAGTCATGATCTTTTCTAATTGAATCAACTACAAGAGACAAGTCTCAGATGATATTCACTAGAATGTGTATTATGGTGGATCCTAAGGCTGATTTTATGGATCATATTAAACTCATTTCTAAATAGAGGCCTTGGATTCACCCCATAGTTTATAAAAGTAAACCTATCTACTATTCTTGTTTGTGCTCAAGTAATGCCCCAAATAAAATATCTCCTAATAGAAATAACTGGACAAAGAAGGAGCCCTTGAAGGTTCAGGGTGAACAAAAAAATGCGGTGCCCAAGGTGATTCCCTCAAAAGTTTCACCTTCCAACCTTGAGCTCTAGAAATAAGATGAAAAGATTGTCAAACAACTAGTAACAGTTGATGTTAGTATTCCTGGCATGGTAGTTATGCAAACCATGGATAGTTACTACAGAGGTCTCCCTTAGGTGCATCCTAAATATTTGAGCACTAAGACTCTCATACCTTAGGATTTTCTTCAAAGATCCTTTCTAGTTGAACTCCTAGGATGTGATTCTGGATGAGCCTGATGTACCTTTGAAACTAAATAGAAATGTGTTAGGCTCCCTCTAAAATATTTGATCAATATGGGCTCTTCACTCAAGATCGAAGTTGTGTAGAATGAAGAAAATCCCTCTCTTTCTAGTGAGATATATTCAAGATGTAGGTGTAAATCAGAAGATTGTAAAGTCTTCCAACAAAGTTGTAAGGACAAGAGAGGTGGAAGCATATATTAAAGTTGAACTCCAAACCCAACTAATGTTTTATAAATAAAAGGATGCTAAAGGTAAAAAACTCAAATTTGATTCATATTGCTAGCCCTCCCACTCTCCGAATGGGGGTAATCACACAAAATATCACAAATGAAGCTATTTTTTTGGATTCTTCTTGGTTTTGGTATTTTCCCTTGGTTTTATTTTCCCAAATTTTAGTCTCCTATAAGGATCTAGAATTCCTTTTTTTTTTATTGGGATGGAAAATTATCTTCTACGATTTTAAAGTCAAATTTGTACTAAAATCTTGTTGGGATAGCCATCTATGGACTTTGTTCTATTGCCTAGTCATATTTTATCACATGCCTCTATGCAGGAGTTTTAAATTGAGATAATGATGATTGGGTAGTCTTTGGATCCTTCCTATATAAATGGTTTCATACCTATCGCTTTTGCAGATCTAGTTTGAGATTCTCTAGTCTTGATGGCTTAGGCCCAAAACCCCTTTGGTTAGTGCTTTATTCTGGGTTTTTTACCATTGGTCATCTATTGTGAAATTTTAAAAACCAGAATTCCAATTTTTGGTTGGGGCATAAAATTTGGTTTCAAATTTATTTTGAGACCTGGATGGAAAACTGAAGTTGGGGTTCAAGATTCAGTTCCAATTTGGGAAAGTTATGAAATTTTGAGGCACTTATTTTAAGCAAGAATTCTTTTTTGAATGTGCTGACCAAATTTACTTGAGGAGTATTCTGGGTGCTTATGGTAGGATGTTTGATCAAAAATAGAATTACTTTGGTCTTCTTTTGGATATTTCTAGCTTTGATAAGGGACCAATAAGGGATAAAAATGTTATGTTTAGGATGAGGGGTAAAATATATCCAACTTTGATGTTGGAACCAAATATGCATGGAACCTGGATAGGAAATTTATTCTTTGGTTCTGCGTATTATTATTCTTGTGATATTTTGGATGAATATTTTTATTCTAAGTGGGAAAGCTCACACGGATAGTGGTTTCCAACTGAAGACATGGTCACTATGCGATTGGGCGGGAAATTTTTAAAAATTATTTAATTGGGTGTAAATCCTATTTGTAAAATATAGTTTCAAATTTGCTGGTGGTTTTTCTAATGTTTGGAGCAGGTTTGTCTAGGTGGAAAGTCCATTTGAAAATTTTGGTTTTAAATTTACTGGTAGTTTTTTTGATGCTATAAACAGGTTTGATGAGGTGGAAAGCATGTTTAAAAAAATTGGTTTTAATTTTTTATTGGTAATATTAAAAATAAAGAGGGTTTTAAAGGGATCTCACAACCACTACAATAAAAATACCACTCGAGAGAGAAAGACCAAAACTAAACCTCACCAGAAACCATGAGGTGGACCAAAAAAACATTGCAAAGGACGAAGACCCTAGGACTCATAAGAAGAGGATAACTAAGATAGTTCTAAATCAACCTACCCATCCCATGTGCAACAAAAGTATCAACATGAGAAATATTCTTAGAATAATCTATCATCGACCTCAATGAACTCCATATTTTCCTCTAATTAATATCAATGAGCTTCAAATTGTAAAATATCGAGCATTTAATCTCCTCGGATACCTCCGAGGCATAGACCTCCTCAATCAATTTCTCACGATGGTATTCATGTGGAAGGACATCAAAATTAGGATGAGAAGAAATATGGGAGGATCCATCATCCTCACCACATTTACTATGTAGGCATTTAGATTTATGTAAGCCACTACCCACAATAAAATGAGTGGGTTTTAGGTCCACCTTCACAAGCTCCTCGACAACCTCTTTAGGAGATACATAAAATTTAACAGAGGGGCCAACCAAGGGAGTACAATTACCACCAACAAAAGCCTTACCCTAAACCGCTTTAGCAAAGATTTGTAACTTTCTTGATAACCTTCTTAGGGCCTGATCTGAAGTTAAAGAAATAAATGTCATCACTACAATCAGAATCAGCCTTCGAAACCACCTTAGAGCCACAACCAATAGGACCAGGTAAATCCATCACCAAAAAAATTGGTTTTAAATTGTTCAGATGAGTCTTTTAAAAAATTAAATTTTAAAGCTCAACACTTGCTTCAATTACTTTGTTGGATGTTGTTTCGGCTAGAAAGCATCTTGAAATTTAAATTTTAAATTTACTGATATTTGATTCACCCAAGTCTCTCTGTCCAAAATATTTTTAGTCTTTCCTCTTGGCTATTATCTGTTGTCACTTTATTGGTTTATCCTCATAAGGTAACTTGTCCCTTTTTTGTAATAAGGTTTGGATATCCTTTCAAAACCTTCATATATCTAATAAAAATTCATAGAAAATATGAAAAAAGATATGAAAAATTTTGGTCATATGATAAACTTTAAGATGAATCAATGAGATATTGTAATAGAATTTGGATCAAATCAAATATTTTCCATTCCAATAGAAGTGTAAAAGAATCCCCTTTACATCACCATGTGGTGAATGTCATCATGTGCCACCCAAATCAACAATTAGAAGATACAAATAAAGATATAAATAATAAAGGATTGCAATATACATGTTTAAATTTAGGTGTAATTACAGATGTAAAGGAATATGTGAAGCCAACTTTCAAAACAAGTAGATTGAAATGAATCAAATTAATCTAGTTAAATTACATTGATTTTCAACAAGTAACAAAAAATATTATCATTATAATAAAAATAATAGTAACATTTATCCACTATAATTTAAGGTTTCAAGAGTATCATAATAAACTATGGAATATGGAGGATATCCACGAAAAATTAGGGTATATATGGCAATATAAGGAAGTAAGTACTATGGAGGATTGTCCTTGAACTTTTAATATTTCAATGGAAATGTAAATAAGTTTTTGTCATGTAGGTTATTCATTCCATATTAGGTTCTCTAAGGTAGTGTAAACTTATAGATGACAAGTATTATTATGAATATTATGGATAAATAGAGGATATTTGTGAGAATGAAAGTGTTGGTGGGAACAAAAAAAAGAAGAGAGGAACATCCTTAAAATAGTAATAAAAATAAATGTAAACTAGCAAGGATATATATAAAAGAAACTAGAAACAAATATCACAACTATTAGCAACAATTAGCACAAAACCCATAAACAAGAATGAAGAAAATGATAAAAAATATATACTAAAATATTAGCTATATAAATAAGACCCATAAGAAAAGAGTCATTAGAGATTAATAGGTTGTTGTAGCCATGGATTTTATGTAATAAATGAAACTAAAGTAAGTATTGATGAATATAATATGAATTCAAAAATATTTGAATGATGAAGGATTATCGTGTACTAACTACAATGGAATCTTTAGGATGTTTTGTAACAACATGGAATTGCAAGAAGAAAAAAGTATTGGGTTACTTATCTTTTCTTGTAGGAAGAGAAAAATATTAAAGTGGTCTATCAATAAATATATTTTTTCTAATTACAATTACTCTTCATAATATATGATTTATGAACCTCAATTATTTTATGCCAACTTTAATGATGATCTTTGATCTATGGGTTCTATCAAAACTTAAACACAATTCTATTTCTTTTAGAAAGAAGGATGGTATTATTGTATGGTTTACATCAATGTAGGGTTTTACTTCATTTATCAAATTGAATGGTCTTTAGGATTTTTTCATTTAATTTTTATATATACACCAAATAATAAATGCACGTGGTAAAATCATATAGTAGAATGATTAAAAATGGTACTTAATACATGGTTTCAAATAGAGTATACATTTTCTTCAAACATTTTATTTTGAGGAGGATCATGGTGCGAATCCATGCTCTTGAAGTGTGATCTACTTAATACTGATCATATAAATTCTTTTCTATTTCAATCTATGTGGATCTAAGACCCTGATATCTTACAAATAGTTTATGTTATGGTAGACAAAGCAAGGTCTAAAGGATCGTGTATGTATAGGATTTTCCAAAATATGAAATATCTAAATGTAAAAATGGAGATTTAGAACTTGAAATATATTGGTTTATATTTGAAATAAAAGAGGAAATTCAATCCAAAATCAAAAATTTAAAATAAACACTACAAATCAGAAATGCACCAATATGTTTATGTGCAAGTAAAACAATTATATTTTATCATAATGTATTTAAAAATGAAGAGTTCAATATTGGTGTCAAAAATCTAGGAATATATAATTTAATGAAGAGGATAGGAATCATTCTATAGACAATATAATTTTATATTTTGTCAAAAATATATATTTAAACTCTAAATTAAAAAAATTATTAAAGAAGATGAAGTTATTAGAAAATGAGCAATTAATTATTTTAAAGATCTTTTGTCAAAATTTGGGCATGATAAGAAGGTTTAAGGTAATATTTTTTTAATATTTCATTATTATCATACATGGACAAATATTTATGGATTAGTTGCATGAGGTAATTTTATCTTTTCATATTAATATAACTATGATGGATTTCTTACAATTTGTTTTTAAATATTTTATGACTTGTTGAAGAATGATATGTTGGTGTTAAGGAAAATATCAAGAAAAAGAAGTCTATGTAGTAAATGAGATTAATTACAATTGTGAAATGATTCACAAGAAAGGCTATTCATCCAGTAAGCTCTTATTATATAATCTATAAATTAATTTTAAAAATTATGACAAATAGACTAAAAAGCATTCTATATTGTTCTATTATAGAGGAAAAATATGGTTTTATTCATGGTAAACAAATTTATTATGGTATAACCATGTCTAAGAGTCCATACATTATTTTTATTCCATGCAAAAGTAGGTATGCTTTTAAAACAAATATGAATGATATTCTTCATGATATTCTTAAATTTTTTGGTTCTATCAATGTTAACATGAATATACTTATTTTTTAATACCATTCTAAAATATTCTATTTTTATCAATTAATCCCCTGTTAGGTACTTAGAATCATCAAGTGGACTCTACAAGGATGATTCATTGTCTTCTTATCTCTTTATTATTCATGTTTGGATATTGAGAAGAGATTTTTCAAACATAAAAATGAAACAAAAACAAAAGGCATTTATGTTACAACAAATTATCCCTTCTTATCTTATATTTGATAATACAATTTTCTTTCAGGTCATCCATCTATCAATAAGGCCATGTAATTTAAATCAATATTATCATACTAGAAGAATGTTATTGGAAATTCATTAATATGACAAAATCTAGGATAATTTTCATTAATACTAACCTATATTTAAAATAAAATATTATGGATATTATAGGGTTTAAAATTGGAAAACTACAATCAATATATCTAGGTATTCCTTTTTCTAATAAAGGAAAGAAGGAGCTTATGGGCTCAATTTTGGATAAAATGAAATCTTGTTTGGTATGAAGGAAAGGTATGTTCTTATAACCATGGATGGAATATTACATGTCATATATATATATATATATATCTTGTTTGGTATAATGGAAATGTATGTTCTTATAACCATGGGTGGAATATTACATGTCATAAAGCATGCATATATATGTGTGTGTGTGTATACGTATATACATATATATATATATACCTATATATATAGATGTATATATACCTATGTATATAGATGTATGTATATATACATCTATATATATACGTATATATACATACATCTATATGTATAGGTATATATATGTATATACGTATATATGTATATACATATATATATCTCTATATATATATTTGAAATTTGATAAAATTGAAAGAAATTTTATTTGAAAAGGATGTGAGAAAAAATTAGGTTTTTTCTTTGTAAGTGTGATTGTATATATATAAAATATATATATATATATATATATATATTTATTTATTTATTTCAAATTTGATCAAATTCAAAAAAAAAAAAATTATGTATTTTCTTGGTAAGTGTGATAAGGTTTTCTAAGGAAATAAATATTAGATAATAAGACTTGAAAATTTGCATATTTAGATGTTTGAAATTAGGATATGTTTTTATTAGATATTAAATAATATCAAAGAAAGAGCTAGATAAAAATATTACTTAAAAAATCTATAGTTTCTATTGATATAGTTAAAGAGTTAAGGAAATAAACCCCACCTAAAGGCTTGATAATATAGACCTTCATATCAAATAGTTTATAATTGATTATGAGACATTTTAGGTAGTTTGTTAGAAAGGGGATTTTTTGGTTGCACAACGGTATATGATATTATTGGGTTTTCCAAAGTAAACTCTTGGTTTAAAAATATACCTAAGTCAATGAAATAAAGAATTTGACCAAGAGATTGGAAAGCTCAGAGAAAGGTGTCCCTAATCCAACCTTGGAAGAAGGTTTGTTCCTTTGTTTAGCTAATCTAACTAAATAGGGGTTGTAGATCAAAGAAAGAAATGCAGAAATTTGGTAACATCAAGAGACATGGTGCAAAGAGTCTCACAATACAAAATCAAATTGAACACCTAAAAGAATAGCCTAAGTCCCTTATGCATTTAAAACACTTATCATTAAGCACCATTAAGCTATGCTAAATTATTCTAGAACTATAAAGGAAATCCAGGTAGAAATCCTGAATGTAGAATAATTGTAGCAGAATATCCATTCATAGGTTTAACTTAAAATAACTAGAACACGGTAAGACATACATACATGCTTTTGCACAAAAAATTAGGAGTCCATACAACAATCTAATTATCATTCAAGAAGGCATATAGCCTCAATCAATAATCATACCAATTGTAAATGCCAAAGAGTTAACCCTCAGAATGTCATGCATTCTAATATATATAGAGATTTACAATATATTCAATTCACTAAGAATAATTGTTGTCAAGGCATATTGTAGGCCTTAGGGCAAACGTTTAGAATGGAAGCCACGTTTAGCTTTGTTGTGCTTAACTACTTTGGATATGCTTTCCTGATGTATATGATGCAGATATGACTATGAGGCTGGCTTACATGTTGCATCGTTGGATTATAAACATATGTTAATGGTCCAATTCTTTTTGTTATGCATTATCAATTGAGTAGGGGTAAATGTGCGATGTGGAAAGCTTCTACCATTGAGATTTTTGACAGTGGTATTTCTTGATGACTAATCGACACACACCTACTGATGTGGATGATTCTAAATTACTTATACATACGTTGGCAATGCACATTGCTCATCATCAAGCATCTATGAAAACTAAGCATTGCTACTTTTCCTTATGTCAGATTGCACTTATCTTCGTTGGGTGTCGAATGAAGACTCTACTCTTGATAGTCATTACTTGCAAAGTGCGATCATTATGTTTGATAATGTATAATGACGAACACCAAGAAAGTGACAGTACATCAACATGAAACTACACAACAAATCTTGGAACAAACTGACTCTGGGAAATCAAAATTAACCAGTCCTAATAAAAGAAAGAAAACTAAACTACAAACTTAAAGAGACCAAACTCCCGCGAGCAAGCGAGAAGACAGACCCACAAAAAAAAAAACCACATAAACTACATACCCATCAAGGGGAGAATTCCCAAGAGCACAAAACAATAGTGACGAGAAGTCAAAACATAGAGAAGCCAGGAGACAAAAGTGACAAGGAGTTTGGGAAACCGTTAATGTCCTTAAATACGCGGTAATTGTTATAATGTTAAAAAACCAAATATACTTAAAGAGTTTCTAAAAACAAAATAACCATGAATACTAATCAGATTCATCGTACATATACGAAAGTAGTGTGTATAAAAGATAATGGTTACTAATGAGTAATGACATCCAAACGTTACCAACTTCCACACAGACGGTATCAACTCTGTTTTCGCACGCAAGTTTGGTTCGTCTTTCACTATCTATGCACGCTCAACTTTATTAAAAAATGCCTGAATCGCAATCATCTGACGCCTGAAATTTGATACTATGACCCAATTCATCGCACATATGCAAATTACTATGCATAAATCTACAAACGATGATGGCGACTAATAACGTCCAAATGTGATCAACTTCCAGACTGACGGCATCAACCCTGTTTTCACATGCAAGTTTGGTTCGTCTTTGACTATCTATGCACCCTCAACTTTATTAAAGAATGACTGAATCGCAATCAATTCATTGGAACCGACGTCTGGATCGCAATTAATTTATTGGAACCGACAAGGCAGCATTCCGGCTTATCAGACTTATGACGCCTGATATTCTATACTATGACCAGATTCATCGCACATGGGCAAATTACTATGCATAAATCTACTGCGGGTAAAAGATGATGGCTACTAATAACGTCGAAACATGACCAACTTCCAGACTGATGGTATAAACTCTGATTTCACACGCAAGTTTGGTTGGTCTTTGTCTATTTACGCACCCTCAACTTTATTAAAGAATGTCTATATCGCAATCAATTTATTGGAACCGACGTCTGGATGGCATCAATTTATTGGAGCCGACAACGAAAAAAGTAAAACATTCCTGCCCATCAGGCTTAGGATGCCTGAAACTCGATACCATGATTACGATATAAGGAGAATCCAATGCCTAAAGTAGATAGTAGATTGAATCAGTATCGATGTTAGCGACTTTATTTCAAATCAAATAAGACGTATACCCCAATTACAACCCGACTTAGCTATCACTGGAATGGCCCATGCTTGGAGGTAATTTTAGATGGTCTATAAAAATATGTTTGAATTCAAATCTTCCTGTGGTTTTCCTCATATTGATCGTCGTATACAAAAGGTGTAAGGAAGCGATTTGAGTAGCCTGCACCTGCCAGACCTAGCACAAGGGAAGGCAACCCGTCCTTATTTCAACCAGTTCCAAGCGAGGGCGATCCTCTCCCTGGACAACCTGACCTGAGTGCGCGCCCTTAGACGCTTTTATTATACGAAATGCATTTGGTTACTATTCAGGCCTTTTTGTGCACCAAATGCTTCTTTATGTACATGTAAAGTCATTTTCAATTGGACAGGGGACCAGTTCGAGTATATATGTTTAATAGTATGTGTATGCTATTTAAATAGGTTTATATTTTAATATATATGTAATATGGGTTCAAATTTATTCATACGCACTTAAAACAATAAATATTTTATATTTAGATAACATCTTATAATTATTTTTTATGATAATGGTTATAAGTTCAGGATTATTTTTACTGGTATTTGTATTTGTTTTAGAATGTATATACATATTATAGTAATTACTTTCTTATAAAATTTTTAAAAAATTAAAAATAATACTAAAAAGTATATACTTAAAAGTAATTAATATTTTGTTTTGAGTAAATATTTTCTACACATTTATTATGGGATTAAATGTGAATTAAAGTAAGCGGCGTTCTTCCAAATAAACTATAAAGTAATCAACATTATTATATTGAACTTACTTTTCAGAATTACATACTTTTAAATATTTTACTATACATTAAAAATATAATTGTTTACCAGGTATTAACCAGGTATTAATTTAACTATAAACGAATAAGAGGCTGTACGAGGTAACATCATAACGCATTCTTTGTCATGAGAACAAAGGGTTATAGGAAATAACAATATTTTATAATTTGAATATCGATGTCATTGTTTGATATCAATTTGTGTCTACAAAGACATTATTGGATTGGTTTTGACTTTAAAAATTTGAAGATTAGAGTACTACTTAAGAATATTGGTAGATTAGAATTTGATAATATGTATTATTTTCTTTATCACAACCATAGTGGTACAAGAGATGATGTCTGATTATAATGATATAAAATATGATATCATAGTTTTCATAGGTAATGTCGTTGGATTGAGAGTAGGTGGAGGTCTTGAAAGCATTAACTTGTTGTATACATATTTTTATGAGTATTCATTATTTTTAATGTTTTTACAAGTATTTATTGCATGACCTAAAAAATGAGAAACAATAGAGAATGCAAATGAATGTCTCACATTAAAAAATAGATATTAACTTTTTCTTAATATAATGTAATAGTTTTTCCTTCAAAATTTTTAAAGCATCTAGATATTCATAAGCATTTAATAAATGATAACTTATTAATAAAATACTATGTGTGATATATTTGTAATTCTACTAACAATTAACAATTTATATGAAACTATCTCACAAAGACTACAATGTGAAAAGCATCCAAAATTCTTTACTCTTTTGCAATATAGCATGTTAAGTTGGATTAAGTTGATGATGTGTAATTTATAAGGGTAATCATTGAATATTTTGACTAGTTCAATGCAATACAAGTTTATCATTAATAATTTAATTGGCATATGTCAATTTTTTTTTGCAAGCAAGTCATTCATTTTATTTACATAAATATAAAAGTTTAGATTAATGGGCAACAATCACACTCAATGTCTTCCATGATGCACACATCAACTAGTATCATAAATTGTTCCATGATGAAGGATTATTTTTAGTAGTATTTGTATTTGTTTTAGAATATATATATATTATATATATATTATATATATATATATATATATATATATATATATATATATATATATATATTAATTATAATAATTACTTTCTAGTTAAATTATAAAAATTAATTAATTAAAAATATTATTTTTAAAGTGTATTGAGCTTACTTTTCAATATAAATATTTATTTTCTTTTATAATTTCTTAAATATTTTACTATATATTAAAAATAATTATGTATGAGGTATTAATTTCCCTACAAAAGAATAAGTGGTTGCATGAGGTAACATCATAATGCATTCTTTGTCATGGGAACAAGGGGTTGTAGTATATAACAATTCATAATTTGAATATTGATGTCATTGTTTGACATGGAATTTGTTCCTAGGATTTGTTTTGACTTTAAAAATTGATGATTAGAGTGCTACATAAGAAGATTGGTAGGATAGAATTTGATAGTGTGTATCATATTGATTGCTTGGTCACAACCACAATGGTACAAAATATAATGTCATAGTTTTCATCATTATAGGTGATGGTCTTGTGTTGGGAGTAGGCGGAGGTCTTGAAAGCATTGAATTGTTGTATACATAGTTTTATGAGTATTCATAATTTCTAATGTTTGTATAAATATTATTTCCTGAATTAAAATATGAAAAATAATAGAGAATGGAAATGAATACCACACATTAAAAACTAGATATTAACATTTTTCCAATATATGCAATATTTTTTGCTTCAAAAGTTCTAAGTATCTAGATATTAATACACATTTAATAAATGACATAACTTACTAAAAATATCCTATTTGTTATGAAAAACTATGTGAAACTATCTCACAAAGACTACAATGTGAAAAAAACCAAAATCTATTACTCTCTTGCAATATAGCATGTTACGTTGGACTAAGTTAATGATGTTAGAATAAGTGAATATTATCTTAAGTTCTACTAGGATAGACACACTTGAGTTTCCACTCCTTCATGTGTCGGGTGAACTCTCGGTGGTGTCTTCATCAGGTATGATGAGTTGTTGTAATCCAACGGCTCTCAATGATCAACTTTGCTATTTATACAAAGTTGATTCTTGGAATAAATAAATCAGTTCTACTCTTTCTTCATATTTTGTGTAATTCTATGCATGTCTATTTTGGAAAATTCTAACATGGTATCAGATCAAGATAGATCTTGCTAGCATTCCTTCTTGAAGGTTCTAGGAGCTAGTTCTTTGATTCTTATGTTGGCTTCTCCAAAAAATTTTCCTTGGATTTAAGCCCTCAATAAGTTCTTCTTATATATAGTTTTCTTCTATATATTTTTTTGATATATATATGTGGGTTATTATTTCTCATGTTAAAAAATAGAAAATTTTGATTGACTATTGAAGTATTTTTTTTTTGTCCATATTATACCCATTCTAATATATATTAATTTTTTTCTCCAAAAAGGAACACCTTATTCAAGCATTTTTTTTTAAACTTGATTAAAAGGAATTTATTTTTCTTTCTTTAAGTCATTCCTATTTGTAGGAGAAGGATTTTTTTTTTTGTTGTTGCCCTCACCTTGCTCTCAAAGAAGTGTTTCCTCGTTCTTGAATCGAGGCACCCATATTTTTTAGGTGCCATCGATATGTGATGCCAACGATTTCCATATCTCCTTTCATAGAGATATGAAATTGTAGCTCTTTATCTATAACACATGGCACACCTTAGAGTATCTTTTACATTTCAGTTGTTGCCTACATGTTGCTCTTGGATAAGCGTTTCGATGCTCTCAATTGAGGTACCCATATTTTTTGGGTGCCATCGATCATGACGCCAACGATTTCCATATCTCCTTTCATGGAGATATGAAATCGTAGCTCTTCATCTATAATTCTTGGTGCACCTTAGAGACTCTTTCAAAATTTATGATTTTTAGAATTTATATTTTTAGTTGTTTTCATCACGTCAGTTGCGTTTAATCCAATTTAATCAATGTATCCTACTCTTCACTATCGTTACTTTTGCATATCAATGATCTCCATCTCTTAAACCAAGATACCTTTCAATCACCAATAATCATTGGATTTGTTCTAAGTTCATGATTTGCAACAACTCTCCTTCATCCTATTTAAGTTATCCCCATTCACTTTTTGATTTGCATTGTTTTATTTCTCTTGAGTTGAATTTCTTAGACGAATATCTGTGTAGATAAATTTTTTCATATTGCTCAAGACATTGCGTCTGAATGTTGAAGGAGTAACTAATGGTTTTTAATATATTTCTTCTTCCTTGTTTGCCTATCCTGCCATTTTTCTATAGGTTTCAATCCTCTCTACCGAGGCACTACGAGGTGGTATCAAGTTTGATATAAGTTTGATATAAGTCATTTTATTTTTTTCATTGCTCTTTCCCTTGTTCATCTATGTTATTGTTTCTCCAGGTTTCAAGGTCCTTTCTCTAGTGAAAGTTGCATCTTCAAGACATTCGTCTATGATTTCAACGTCATTAAAAGAACGAGCACTCATCCTACCTTGGACGGTCTGGTTGAAGGGTGCTTTCACCAATGAAAGCTATCTCTTCAAAAATTGCATCTTTGAGATCCACATTAGTAAAATAATACTCTACAAGGGCTTATTGAAGGCATCATCTGGAATCAACGAAGGCTTTGTCTCCTAAAATTTCATCTTCGTGCGAATAATATAAAATTCTTCTCAAAAGTGCCTTGAAGTGTAATGGTCTTATTTTAATTTCATTCGTTCTATAAAATCTTTGTATGGGTTTTTTCTTCAATTTCAAAGAAAAATATCCATTTATTTTCCTTCCCTAAAATTTTATTTTAGCTTTAAATTATCACTCGTTTTTTCAGTTCACCTCCTTCAAGGGAAAATAGTGAAACGAGTTCTTTTGTAAGCTAGTAAATAATAAAAAAAAAAACTTTTTTCCCGGGGGGGGTAAGGTGCTTTTGCACCTTTCGATTTTTTTTAGGGGGGTGTTATTTTATGTGTTTTTTAAAAGTATTCCTTCTTCACATCTCTTTAATCAAATCCAAAGAAAAATTTTAAATTTTAAAAAATATTACTTATAGTTAATCATACAATATTTTGTTTGCTAAAATCATTTGCTTCTAATCAAAGATTTCAATTCATAGCTTACTTATTATTATTAGTTTAAATCATTATTTTAGTGTTGTGATCAAATTAATCTTAATAGTATTTCTTAGTAAGCAAATCATTATATGAAAATGTTTTATTGATTACAAAGTTTCTTAAAAGAGTTTTTATTCAAAAAAAAAAAAAGTTTTAATAATATATTTACCTCTTTCTCAAAATTTGAAATCTAATCTAAAAATCATTTTTTGAAGATTTCAATAGACAAGTATTTTATCTCCTCTCACCCATATTGGCAATCTAATATAACTTATAGTTTCCCTCACGTAAGGACAGGTTATTAATATTACCACTATAGGTTTGGAAGATATAGCCTATGTTCCAAGTATCTTATATAAACAATACTTATAGTTTCCTTCTCGTAAGGGCGGGTATTTGAGATAGATATATATATTGGCTTGGTGTTGAGGTGTGATTTTGTCAATTTACAAAACCACTTGACAATTCAAAATTTTAAATTCTCTCTTGCAAAGAAATTCTTTTCTCCAAGGTTCTTACTTTAATATTTATGTGTCATGCATAGTTGTTTATAAATGCCTGAATAAACTCTTGGGTTTGCAAGAAACTATTAAGAATGGGCCAAGAAATTATGTAAATGATTTAAGTTTATCATGTAAAACATGTCTTTCATATCAATTCAACAAAATAAAATTTGTTTAATGATCTTAGGTTAAAGTATACCAAGTTTTATTTCATATCTTCAATCTAATGTCTCAAAATGCTTTAAATAAATCCATCCTAAAAATAATCTAGCATTTTATAAACTAAATTTCAATTAAATTCTATAAAGTCAAATGAAACTTAGATGAAATTAATAAATATTTGAATGTAATAATATATACCATAACCTCAATTCTAAAGATCTATTGTATAAAGAAAATTATTCATTCCACCTTTTATAAAGTTATAAAAGATATTAAAAGGTGAAAAAATTGTACCAATGTCTTACCCAATTTATAAGGTTCGAAAACCTTGTCAATGATAAAATATTAGGTCTTAATATAAAATTAATTTACAAACTTTATCTTTATAATAAAATAAAGCCCATAAATTAAATCTCTTAGCAATATTTAAATTTTTAAAATATTTATGGAATTAAATATTTTAAAATTTAAATATAATCTTTGAAATGAAATTTGGATTTTTTTTTATTTTTTATTTTTTTTCGATATGGACTTCCACTATTGTACCTAAGATCAAAATATCAAAGGGTGTATTGAAAAATTTGATATGGCAGGAGCAATAACGAGAGCAAAGGTTGTAGCGGGATCTAGAGCAGCAAGGATTGCAGTGGGAACTGGAGCAACAGGGACCGCTACAACGGGATCAGGATTAGTGGTTGGCTCTATGTTGGTCATGGTCTAGGTGGGGTCTGGCATAGCGCCTCATTCTTCTAAGGTTCTAGGATCCTATGGGAGAATAGGAGTCCCTA
This sequence comes from Wollemia nobilis, assembly GCA_028583015.1. Taxonomy (NCBI): domain Eukaryota; kingdom Viridiplantae; phylum Streptophyta; class Pinopsida; order Araucariales; family Araucariaceae; genus Wollemia; species Wollemia nobilis. The sequence continues at coordinate 178,113 of JAQPPZ010010623.1, forward strand.
GGCCCCCCATTCGATCAAGAACCCCCTCAACAAAACCATAGAGGGGTCTAAAAAAACCTCGTTTGTCTAGGCCCTGGTGAGTAAGTCTAGTTGCCCCCAAGCCCCATTTGTGGGGCTCTCCCTGGCAGGGACCCACATCTCGATCAAGGATGAAGTGTTCTCTTCCTTTGTTTTAGCCTCCTCCTTTTCCCTTGTAGGGAAATTTATCAAGGGTCACCTAGACATGGAAACCATATGTTGGTGTGCTTTTTCCAAGTGGAAAACCTTAGGAAACATGCAGATCATTTCCCTATCTAAGAGGTTCTTCCTCATCAAGATGAACAATAAGGAGGAGACTAGCAAGATACTCATGTGTGGGCCCTGGTTCCTGGGATGCAAAATCCTCTTCCTTAGGCACTCAGCCACCAATTTTAACCCCAATGCAAAGAGCATCAATGTTGCCCTAATTTGGATGAGACTTCCTAATCTCCTCTTCCATATCTGGCAGGAGGGTGTGCTCAGACTCATCACCTAGGTCGTAGGGGAACTTGTGGATTTTGATTTAGCCATAAAGGAAGTATCTCGAATGGTTCATGCTAGGATATGCATTGTTTAAAATCTAGAATTAGAGCTCCCTTCCTCGTTTACCATCTCATCGAGGCCCCATTTTTGGTGTCAAACCCTTATTTACGAAAACAAGGCAGCCTTTTGCACCCTCTATAACTCATAGGGGTCCCTCCCTAATTAATGTCCCCTATCCAAGAAACTTGAAGCTCCAATTTTTTAGTATCCTCACTCGAAGGCTCTGTATCATGATATGGGCCCTTCTTGCACCCTACCAGAGGAAGATGACCCCCTATGGCCACCCTTCCTAAGAGTGGCATGAAAATATGGCTGACCTAATAGATAAAGGAAAGTAGAAGGAGGACCCCTCCCCGATGGACGAGCAACACTAGGTATGCACCACCCCCAAACCTATCCAAGAGGTTTCTTCTATGTCTCTACAATGTCCTGAGCATAGTCCTCAATAGCCTATAGGTCATCCATATACTCCTCTATCCTAGGTGACCTTCCCGGTCGAGGCCCTCCCCTCCCACCCTCACATTAGGGTTACCCCAGGTCCGTATGCTACCCTAGAAAGCCTCTTGGATCTCCCCATGCCTCCCCTCCCTATTGACCCTTCACCTTTTGTTGATCCCTTGCCCCTTGAACCTATCCCTCCCTCCCAAACCTACTCTAAAGTTGGATCTAAGGCATTAGAGGGTGATGACGATGGCATCCCAACCTTCTCCTAGTCTACCCTCGAAGGGTCAGCCCTAAATGGAGCAACAATAAAACTTTTGAAATAGATTTTGATAGCAAGAAAAAAGAGGTCAATCCATGCTTGGTGAATAGCACAAGCAAGCAAAGGATGAGATCGCTAGTGGCCTCTAGATGACCCTCCTAGAAAAGCCCCCAGCTTCCCATCAGATTAAGTCGTTAGACCCAAACCTCTCACCCAACAAGGGAAGTGAGGCAAGTGACCCCCCAAATTTGTCAGATGAAGATCATCACCTGGAATGCAAGAGGGCTCATCAGAGCCCCCATAAGATGTGCCTTAGCCCAATTATGTAGGGATCACAAACCTTCAAATATACTCCTCCAAGAAACTAAGTTGGATGAATCTTCCTCCCCCAAGGTAGCCAAGGCAATCTGGCACAATGGCGAATACCTCTCCACCCCAGCCCTTGACTCCTTATGGGGCCTAATGTTCCTATGGGACCCAGACATGGTCGAAGGTAAATTGATCTCGTCCACTTCCAGAATCATCAACATCATGTTCCACAGTTTGGAGTTCAGGTAAACCTAGATTCTCTCCAACATCTACACTCCCAACAACTCGATTAACAGATCCTCCCTATGGGGTGATGTCAGCCTCATGAGATAAGCTTTTTCCCCCATCCCCTAGATGCTGGTGAGTGAATGAAACAACAACCTCTTTCCTTATGACAAATGTAAGGGCTCAGTCCTCAACTTCATAAGTATGAAGGATTTTGGTGAATTCACTTATGATAATGAGCTCATGGACATACATCTAAAGGGTTCCAATTTCACTTGGAGTAACAGACAAGCAGGGACCAGCTTCATCTAGGTCAAGTTAGATAGGGTCTTTCCTTCTAGGGAGGCCATTCTCCTATTTGTCGATGCCACCCTCTTGGCCCTTCCCATAATAGTGTCATATCATAGAAACCTCCTCTTTGAAGTTGGTAGGAGCCCTCTCCACAAATGCCCCTTCCAATTCGAGTCTATGTGGTTCCACCACCCTGAATTCAAAGAACAGGTGGGTAGATGGTGGATCCTCCCCACCTCGAGTTTCTATGCTTGTCAACTCTACCAAAAATTAAAGGCACTAAAGTACAACCTTAAGGTCTGGAATAGAGAGGTGTTTAGAAATATCTTTGAGAGTAAGAATATCCTGATAAAAAAGTTGAAAGACCTGTAGGATAGATTCCAAGAGGGAATGGTAGACCCTGGTTTTAGGGAAGAGGAATGAAGGATTCTAGCTGAATACTACAATGTATTAGCCTACAAGGATACCTTTTGGAGGTAACATTTGAGAGCCCTCTAGCTCAAAGAGGGAGACACCAACACTAAATTCTTCCACACATTTATCCTAAAAAATTAGAATACCAAAAGAATCCCTGAGATCATCTATATTGACGGTAGGACAATGAGGGATGAGAAAGTAATTAGATTGGAGGCGACCAGTTTCTACCAGTAGATCCTTGGTACCGAGCCCCACCCTGTCCCCCAAGTGGCCATGGCCCTCCTTGATCACATCCCCCATTCCATCTCCCCTCAATACAATAAGGTGCTTCTTAGCCCTCTCACAGATAAGGAGATCAGAGCAACCCTTTTCTCCATGAAGGTAGACGCTACCCTAGGCCCGGATGGCTTCCCCCCATTTCTTCCAAAAATTTTGGGAGTTGGTATGCCAAGAGGTGTGTGCTACCATTCGTGACCTCCAGAACACTAGATCCATACCCAAAGGTATTAATTCCACTTTTATCGCTCTGATCCCCAAGTCCCTGATGGAAAAATCCCTACTTGAATTTTGCCCCATCATTATATGTAATATCCTTTACAAGATCCTCACCAAATACCTTGTGAATAGGCTCAAAGACATCCTCCCCTTGATCATTACCCCTTCCCAAGGAAGCTCTATCAAAGGGAGAGTGATCATATATAGGATAATCCTAATTCATGAGGTTGTCCACTCTGCCACCCTGGCCAAAAGACCAGCCTTTTTCCTCAAGATTGACATAAATAAAGCCTTTGATCGAGTCATATAGGAGTTCCTCATCAAGATTCTCCTAAAATTTTACTTCCATCCCACCTAGGTTGATCTCATCCTCCACTACATGTCGTCTCCTTGGTTCTCCATCTTGGTCAATAGTTCCCCAGTCGACTTCTTCCTCAGTGCCAGAGGGCTCTAGGAGGGTGACCCCCTATCCGTCATCCTCTTCATCATCCTAGCAAAGGGCCTAGGCTACATCTTCTCGAGCACAACCAATAGTGGACTCATATCTAGCATCAGACCTATGTTAGGGCTACCCCAGCGTCCCATAACTAGTTTGTGGATGACACCATCCTCACCACTTTTGAAGATTTAGCCCAAGCCAAAGTCATCAGCAAGATCCTCCACCTATACGAAGATGTAGCAAGGTAGAAAATTAACATCCAAAAGAGTAAAATTTACTTCATACACACTCCCCTAGCTAGGCAGGCGATGATAACCCAGATTCTCCATGCCCTTTCTCCTCTGAGGCCCTTGGGCATGTCCTCACTTAGTTATTCATCCTATGGGCCCCTCCCAGATCCATCCCTGACCTCCTCATCCAATGGCCTAATCCCTTTTCCCATCCCACCCTCTGCTCCCTCTAGGCCTTCTACCTCCCTCACTTGCTTTGGCATCTTTGGATCAAGCACAATGGTAGAGCCTTTTCCTCCCTGCCTTGGGACCCCCGAGTGGTGGCATTCAAAGTGATCACCTTTGCATCCAAGAATTCCTGCACCCTCCCCCTGCTCTACCCTCTCCAAAAATCTAGTGAGCTAACCATTCTCAGCTCCCTCAGAGTGCAGATGCTCCCCCTCACCCTCTTCCCCCTAGAGCCTCAACTAGATGGTCGTACCCCCTCCTGGGTGGGTCAAGTTGAACTTTGATGGGGCATCTAAAGGGAATCTCATCTCGTCAGGTGCAAGCGATGTCATCTGGGATCACTCAGGCCTTTTGATCCTTGCCTACACGGAGCCCTTAGGCATACAAACGGATAACTTCATGGAAGCTTCGACTCTCCTCTATGGGATCAGATTTATCCAAGAGTCCCCTGGGAGGATGATCATTGAGGGTGACTCCATCAACATCATCAACGTTGTGACCATGCAAGGTGAGCTATTGTTGCACATTTTCAACATTGTCTAAGAAGCCCATGCCATCATGTAGGGGTTCCCCTAGGTATCCACCTACCACATCTACTAAGAAGGTAACAAGCTCACATACCTGATGGCCAACTTAGCAGTGATGTCAGTAGATCTTTGTATCTAGCATGATGACTTTCTTGATGCCCTTCGAGATGTGACATAACAAGATCGATCTTTAAACCATGATGATAGCACAAAGGTTTAGTTTGCTCGATTGCAGAGCCATGCTAATATGGAGTCCCAATGTCGATTCTAATTTTTGGAAGGGCATTGAATTATGTTTGAGGCTTCCCAAGGCAACTATTTTTGTTGGTATTTTTTGTAGAAACCACCTCAATGATAAGCATACCCTCTCAGACCCCATCGCTTCTGCGTTGGCCTTCCTGACTCCACCAAGTATGACTTGTTGCCTCCTCAACATGTCGATCCTAATGCCCTTCTCTTTTCTATGCCCTTTGTTTCCAAGGCTGGTCCCATGTGTAAGTCATCCACTTGGCCCAATCTCATCATGCCTCCTCATCCTTCGTGATCTGTGACTCGCCATGCCTGCCACCCTTTTTCCCGTCACCATCACATTTCGTGCATGTTGTCCATCTCCTCCATTATCGAGTCCCTATGCATGCAGTATCTTTGTGCCCTTTTAGCTCTCCCTTCAACCATTTCTTCACCTCGTCGCACGTGACCTCCCCTTCTCCTGTCCCTTTCTTGCCCTTCGCTTCCTACTAGCGTGCTCTTTGGCAATATTTGGTTTCTTTCGCCTCTCCCCGTCACCGCTGGTATTTTTCCCCACCATGTCTATGTCCAAAACCCCCTACATTGAGCCCTCCTCTCTCATCCTCTATGACTCTGCCAAAGATTTCATGGACACCAGGTCTCTCACCCCGTTCCTCCATAAGTTTATTGGTCCAAATGATGAAATTACGTAGGTGTTCCTCGACACCTGGAATGGAGGCAAGGTGGTAGTGAAAGGTGTTAACTTCAAAGTGACCAAGGAGATCCTATTTGACGTCACTAGGCTTCACCACGAAGAGAAGAGGAAATACATCCACCATAATAGACACGACTAAGAGGAGGAGCTCTCCAATTTCTTAGAGCACAACTGGGACAAGATCGCCCTTTATAGAAAGCACATGCCTAAACCTATGATGAGGCCCTCGTGCCCATATTGTATTTCATGACATACGATAATCCTGAACATAAGCTCTACAGCTTCCACCTCAGTTTCGTTAACCACCTGCATAGGGCCATCCTCTTGTGCACCCCCGCTACCTGCTTTACTCTATCACCATCTCGATCAAGAAGGCCCAAAAATCCCACACCCTCCCCTCTCACCAAGACCTCATGGTAGTCCTATACCAGCACACCCTCACCAACCAACCCCTTGTCCATCATATCCATCCCCTCTCCTCCAATCCCCCACCAAGTCTTCGGCTTATTCCAACTTTGAGCCTAAAGCTAAGGAGGATAGCCCCAACGAAGGTGACATCTCCCCCTCCTAAGAAGCGTAGGCCCACTTCAGAGCAACGGGCATCAACTCAAACCCCTGGCAGCAACAACACCCCTAGCGGCCCTTCTCCTGCCTCAGCCCTAGGTACTCAAGTCCCTGGTGGCCCTGGTGTCCCCAACGAGAGCATATTGTCCAATCAACTCAAGAAGCCAAAAATGAAACCCAAAGGCGCCACCGAGATCATCTCGGACTCCAAATATGAACTAGGGACCTTCCCCCCTTGCATTCTTCTTGATATGGCAATTAATTCCCTTATGTCGACTGCCAATGCGACGTTGAACTTAGTGCGCATCTTCAAGGTAATCCGACACAGGATCAAGGATGAGTCTGATGGAGATGACTAGCCATCCTAGTCCCGGCCCAGAGGGGGTCCCCTCTCCAGGGCGATGGGGATGGTGGTGTTCTGGTGGTAAGGCTTCTTGTCTGTGTAGCGGTTTTGCTGCTGCTTTTTTTTCAAATTTTTTTGGCTTGGTGGCAAGGTTTTCAGGTTTGATTCCCTGTTCTGTCCTAGTGGGGTATGCCATGTCTGCAAGACACGTGAATTGGAATGTTTTATTCAGGATCGCGGATCCCGTCGCCTGTTGTGATGTCCACCCCTGATCTAGTCTGATAGGGTTTTTGGTATGCTATCTTTCTTGATTCTTTTTGTAAGAAGGTTTTGGGTACCTTTAAAAAACCCCTCTATATAAAATGTTACTTATAAAAAAAAATTGGATTTTTTAAAATAATAAAATTATATTAAAATACAAATCCAAATTGAATTTTTGCTTCCCTTTAGAAAAGACTTCAAAATTTAATGCTTGGCCAGCTCGATTTCTTTCCTTAAGATGAATTCAAGTAATGTACATTCATAATTTTATTAAATGTTAAACTTTGACTTGCTATAATTTTATTAAATGTTACGCTTTACCTATAAGATTGGAACTTTACCTAATGAGAAATTCCTTGTTTTTCATTGATTGTTCCAAATTTCTTTTTGAAAATAACCCATAAAATTCAAAGTATGGCTTAATGTATTAAACTTCATACTCTGTGTTGTATTATGTGCCTTAATTTTTTAAATAAAAATATTAAATTTCACCCATAGTGAAAGACTACGTTCTTTTATTATGCGAAACGTTAATGTCCTTAAATATTATTTTAATTAGATAAAAGATAAGGATCTTTAAACTTTTAAGAAAAACGCTAGGACAAACCAGTAAGGATAAACCAAGAAAGTGTTAGAACACATCAACCATGAAACTACACAACAAACCTTGGAACGAACTGACTCCGGGAAACTAAAATTAACCAGTCCGGAGCAAAGCAGAAAGAAAACTAAACTACAAACTTTAAGAGATCAAACTCCCGCGCGCAATGGAGAAGACAGACCCAAAAAAAAAAACAGCAAAAACTACAGACCCAGCAAGGGGAGAATTCCCAAGAGCACAAAACAAAAGTGACGAGAAGTCAAAACATAGAGAAGCCAGGACGCCACCAGCAAGCCAGGAAACAAAACTGACGAGGAGTTTGAGAAACGTTAATGTCCTTAAATACTTGGTAATTGTTATAATGTTAAAAAACCAAACATACTCAAAAAGTTTTTAAAACAAAATAACTATGAATAGTAATCAATTCATTGTACATATTAGTATCTATAAATCTACAGCCAATAAAAGATAATGGTTACTGAGTAATGACATCCAAACGTTACCAACTTCGAGACCGACGCTATCAACCCTGTTTTCACACGCAAGTTTGGTTCGTCTTTGACTATCTATGCACCCTCAGCTTTATTAAAGAATGTCTGAATCGCAATCAGATCATTGAAACCGACGTCTGGATATCATTTTAATTTATTGGAACCGACAAGGTAGCATTCCGGCTTAATCAGACTTTTGACGCCTGAAATTCGATACTATGAACAGATTCATCGCACATATGCAAATTACTATGTATAAATCTACAGTCGATAAAAGATGATGACTACTGATAACGTCGAAACGTGATCAACTTCCAGACTGACGGCAAAAACCCTGAATTCACAAGCAAGTTTTGTTCGTCTTTTTCTATTCACGCACCCTCAGCTTTATTAAAGAATGTCTGTATCGCAATCAATTTATTGGAACCGACAGGTGGATGGCATCAATTTATTGGAACCGACAACGAAAAAGTAAAACTTTTCGGCCCATCAGACATATGATCCTGAAATTCGATACCATGATTACGATATAAGCAGAATCGAATGCCTTAGTAGATTGAATCAGTCCCGATGTTAGGGACTTCAATGCAAATCCAAAAATTCGTATACGCGAATTACAACCCGACTTAGCTATCCCCGAAAGGGCCCATGCTTGGAGGTAACTCTAGTTGGTCTATAAAAATATGTTTGAATTCAACTCCACCTTTCGTTCTCCCCATATCGGTCGACATATACAAAAGGTGAAAGGAAGGGATTTGAGTAGCCTGCACCCGCCAGACCCGTCCTTATTTCAACCAGTTCCAAGCGAGGGCTATCCTCTCCCTCGACCTCGTGACCTGAGTGCGCGCCCAATAGACACTTTTATTATTCGAAATGCATTTGGGTACTATTCAGGCCATTCTGCGCACCAAATGCATATGTTTATAGTATATGTATGCTATTTAAATATGTTTATATTTTAATATATGTAATATGGGTTCAAATTTATTTATACGCACTTAAAATAATAAATATTTTATATTAAGATAGCATCTTATAGTTTTTTCTAAAATAATGGTTATAGGTTCAGGATTTTTTTTTACTAGTATTTGTATTTGTTTTAGAATATATACACATATTATAATAATTACTCTCTAATAAAATTATAAAAAATAAAAAATATTACTAAAAATAAATAAATAAAAGTAATTAATATTACTATTTTAATAGTGTATTGAGATTACTTTTAAAATAAATATTTTTTTTAATATTTTCTTAAAAATTACTATACATTAAAAATAAATAAATAAATAAAAATAATTAATATTACTATTTTAATAATGTATAATAATAATTTTCTTAATATTTTCTTAAATATTATTATGAGGTATTAATTTAACTACAAAATAATAAGGGGTTGCATGAGGTAACATCATAACTCTTTGTTATGGGAACAAGGGCTTGTAGTAAATAACAACATTTCATATCCATCGGGCTTAAGCTATGATGTTCAAATTTGAGGTAGGTAGATGTTAGGGTATAAATATATCCATCGGGCATATATATGTTTATAGTATATGTATGCTTTTTAAATATGTTTATATTTTAATATATATGTAATATGGGTTCAAATTTATTGATACGCACTTAAAATAATAAATATTTTATATTTAGATAGCATCTTATAGTTTTTTTTTTTTAAGATAATGGTTATAGGTTCAGGATTTTTTTACTAGTATTTGTATTTGTTTTAGAATTTATACACATATTATAATAATTATTCTATAATAAAATTATAAAAAATAAAAAATATTACTAAAAGTAAATAAATAAAAGTAATTAACATTACTATTTTAATAGTGTATTGAGATTACTTTTAAAATAATTATTTTTTAAATATTTTCTTAAATATTATTATACATTAAAAATAAATAAATAAATAAAAATAATTAACATTACTATTTTAATAGTGTATAATAATAAATTTTTTAATATTTTCTTAAATATTATTATGAGGTATTAATTTACCTACAAAAGAATAAGGGTTTGCATGAGGTAACATCATAACGCATTCTTTGTTATGGGAACAAGGGGTTGTAGTAAATAACAACATTTCATAATTTTAATATCGATGTCATTGTTTGACATGGAGTTTGTGCCTACAAAGGTATTATTGGATTGGTTTTGATTTAAAAAAAAATTGATGATTAGAGTGCTATGTAAGAAGATTGGTAGGATAGAATTTGACAGTGTGTACTGTATTGCTTGCTTGGTCATAATCATAATGGTATAAAATATGATAGTCATAGTTTTCTTCATTGTAGGTTGTAGGTGATGGTGTTGGGTTGAGAGTAGGTGGAGGTCTTGAAAGCATTAACTTGTTGTATACATAGTTTTATGAGTATTCATCATTTTTAATGTGTACAAGTACCTCTTGCATAGCTTAAAAGATGAAAAACAATTGAGAATGCATAAATATCACACATTAAAAACTAGATATTAACATCTTCCCAATATAATGCAATAGTTTTTTCTTCAAAAGTTTGAAAGTAACTAGATATTCATAAGCATTTAATAAATGAGACAACTTATTAATAAGATCCTATGTGTTATATTTTTTCAAGCGTACTAACAATTAACATTCTATATGAAATTATCTCACAAAGACTACAATGTGAAAAGCAACACTCTCTTGCAATGTAGCATGTTATGTTGGACTAAGTTAATGATGTGTAATTTATCAAGGGTAAGCATTAAATTATCATCATGGATTATTTTGACTAGTGCAATGCAATATAAGTTTATCATTAATAATTTAATTGGCATATGTCATCTTTTCTTGCAAGTAAGTCATTCATTGTATTTACTTAAATATAAAAACTTTAGATTAATGGGTACCGATCACACTCAATGTCTCCCATGATGAACACATCAACTAGTATCATAAATTGTTCCATTATAAAGAAAGAACCACATGACAACACATTACAAACACTTAATATATTGTAAGAACTATTTAAATAATGAAAATCAACCATTTTCTTGAGTTCTATAAGTAAAATTAAATTCAAACCCATACATCCTTACATTTAATTGTTTTCTTATTTAGTGAGTTTAGGGAATACTAATTAGGATATTTCTTAGTTACTACAGTCCCTATTCTATAACGATAAGAACTAATAATAGGTAAAAAGGATTTACATCTATCTTTAGTGAAATAAATATCATAAAATATTCTAATTAGTGGTCGTAAGTAAAAACAACTTTTTTTTTGTAATACCATTGATATAATAACTCCATGGTTTTTGGATATATTCAACTATATAGGGGATGCATACATCATTCTATAATAAAAGTTTTCCATATTAATATAATATGTGTTTCAATATATCTCCTAATGAAATATTATCTCTCATATGGGTATTGTAGGTGAAGTGATGTCCATTTTCTTGGCTTTACAAGGGACTATAATTATAGTATTTCTCTCATTATTGCATAGTTGTGTATCTAATGTAGTTGTAGACATGGTATAAAGCTTTCAACCCATACTTCACAACCATAGAGAATGAAGAAAAATAAATAACTATATAATAATTGTTTGATTAAAATTTTTGATCTATAATTTTTTTAATGCTTACCATCAAATATCAAGTGCATAAAATGGATATCAAAGCCTCATTGGAAACACTTTGCATTGATCAAATAAAATTTTCCAAAATTTATCTTTCCATTTACATAATTTTGTAGTTATAAAATATTCTTGCTTACTTATAATAATTATACCTATCATTGCATAAAAATGTAAAATATATTTCTTTTCTAGTGCATCTATTTCCAAAGTGAGTTATTATTGTTTCTATATGTTGCTCTTTTATGAAATTAATCTCTACTTTACTTATTTTACCACGAAATCTAATTACTTTTTACTTTTGTCTTATATGTCATTATATGGTATTATTTATTTATTCTATATTTACTTAATACCATTAATAAATTATATCTTTTGATTCTCCTAAATCTAAATTCTCTTAGCATTCTTTTCAAGTATATATATTTTTATCACCATGTTCATTATGGATAAATTACCATTAGTATGACCTTCATCATAGATATCAACATAGTTTTCTTTGTCATAAATATGGTTATTAATATAAGCATCTTCACTATGTGAACAACTTCATTGAAAGGGAAAAGAAACATAAACATTAGCATATTTTGGAGATTGAATATAATGATCATTATTATACATAATATTAATTTTGTTATTATCATTATAATTATAATGATCATTATTAATATTGAAGCTAAATTTTTCTTATAAGCACCATCAATAAAGTCATTAATATCAAAATAATCATTATTGAGTGAATACTATAACAAGAAAAACTACTTAGCATGGGATTTTTCTATTTTATTTATTTTTCTATTTAGTTTTTAGATTGTTTAAGATCCATATTTCAAGGATAATCCTCATTCCTTTAATATTATTTTCTCTCCCTTTATCATATGAATATTTGTCAATACATGTGATAGGGACAATAAATATACTATGCCATAAACAAATACATGTTTGACACATTTGTTTATAGTATTGATCCTTATATTAAGGTTATGTTTGTCAAGAAATATTTTTTTAAATCTTTTTCATTCTTCTTTTATATTAATGTCTTATTATCATTATATTTTACATTTAATATCATATTTAATTTAACTTTTGTGATTCTTTAGAATCATTAGATAAACCAAAAGCATATAAATTATATTTAAGAATTCCATTTTGACTTAAGGATCTCTATCTATACTTTGAACATGGAACCTCACATACTATTGTTATTATTATTTAATACAAATATTACAATCACTGAAATTGATATCATTTTAAGGTACACTCTTCTCTAGGTTTTTCATATTAGTTTCTATTTGGATGTGTTAGAAATTACGAGTTGTCATTGATGTCAAAGGAACAAAGCAGTCAAAGTGGAAATACTCTTCAAGGATGGTAAGCTCAAGAAGGGATTTGTAAAATTATCATTGATGTCAAAAGCAAAAGGATGTTCAATAAAAAGGCCACATTGTCAATATTATTGTGCTTGAGATATTCAAATGGTAAGCTTGGTCAATATCACTATGCTTGAGAAATTCAAATAGTGAGCATGATAAAAACTATAGAGCTTGGAGAATTAAAAGGATGATGTACATTATTTATTAATATACACTTTAATATTTAAATTAAAATTTTAAATATTAAAGTAAGGTTCTAAAGTGGGACATTATTAAATCAAAAGTTGATAATGTGAAGGTCGAATCCAAAGTAAAAAAAAAAATTACTCATATATATTAACCTAACTTTGTGGTTGATATAGTGAGTTGTAGTCTATGTGCATCATGTTGCTCTCAGGAGAAGAAGATTCTATTTTTTCACATGTTGTGTCTGCATTTGGGAAGGAGAATATTTTTGAAATAGTTGAGCACCTTTCGTTGAAGATATTTGAGTACCTTTCATTGAGAGAGTCGATCATCATTCGTTGTTAGATTCAAACACATTTTTTTTAAGAGAGAGTTGAGAGCCTATGTGTTATAACCTATTCTTAAGAGGAAGTATATTGGGAAATGTACATTGAAGAATTACAAAATTGAAGACCTAAATTTGATGTTGCTGAGAGCCCTGAAAAGAAAGACTTGACATTTTTTAGAAGACCTATATCTTATATGTGTTGAAGACTTGCACTATGTGACTTGCGTTTATTTGAGAAAGACAATTTGATCTTTGCTATGAAGACTTGCACTATGTGACCTGTGTTCATTTGAGAAAGACAAATTGATATTCATTGTGAAGACTTGCATTGGGTGACCTATGTTTGTTTGGGAAAAACAATTTAATATTTTTCGTGAAGACTTGCATTGGGTGATCTGTGCTTGAAAGAGAAATTTTGGTGTTCACTTTCTATTGGAGATATGTACGTATTTTTTGCACATATGAGAGCAAGGAAAAAATATAATAGAGGCAGAGATAATATGTGCTGGGGAATACTACACAAGAAAAGAGCATAGAGGTATAATTGCTTTATCATTTACAAGATACATTACATACATTTTTGAGCAGTGTGAAAAGGGTTGGCATCGGGAGATGAAAAGATACAGTAAGTAACAAGATGTAAGATTGAATATTGAAACCCTAAAACCAGCAAGCAAAAACATCAAACACAAGTGGTAGTGGGAAGAAGGTATAAGAAGGAAATATTTAAAAGATCAAGGAAGAAACAGTGTTGAGTTTTCCAGAGCCTTGTTGAGTTGAATAATGACATCAAGGGTGAGGAACCACCTCCCAAACGGTGGTGTAGATGAAGTGGTTTATGGCCAACAAGCATTGTGGATAAAAGACCAAGGTTCAAATCGAAGTGCTAGTGCAAGCAAGGGTTTTTGAGGTATTTATAAGGTTTTTATTAATTTTGAAAAGGAGCAATAAGGGTGCATGATATAAAGTGTTTATAAGGGTATATGTTATATAATTGGGTGTGACAATTTAGAAGGAGTAATAAGGTGTAATAAGAGTTTTTAATATTGTAATGTTTTCATGAAATAAATTGTCAAAGTGATTAAGGGATTATTTGAAGGTTGTGATAGTGCATTTTTAGATAGGAGGAATAAGGTGTATTTGTGAGCATTGATTTTTGTATCATTGGTATTTTTAGAAAGGAATTTGAGGGCTTTTACAAGTATTATTTTTAGGCATTCTTGTGCTCATCTTCTTGAGAAAGTTTCTAATGTGGATGATTTGAAAAAGGAGTTTATACTAACTTGTTTTGAAGTGACAAAAGAAAGGAATTATTTTGAGATAGTTTTTGAAGGCACATATTCATAAAAGCAATTTAAGAGGTATGGTAACATTATTTCTTTTTTTTTGTGTTTGGTTGAGCAAATATTTCTGAATCATAAGGTGGCGAAATAAGGATTAGGTTCATGTGCATTGTTGGAAATATAAGTGCTAGGGTTTATGAACAAAGTGTGCATCATTGATTAGTGAAATTGGAACCACATGTGCTAGGGTTTGAGAAAAAATTGTGTAGCATTGTTGAATGAATTTATGAAGCATTTGGGTAGTGATTTATGTGACATTGAATGTGAATGAGCAAGTGTTAGAAACCAGTTTTGTGAAGCAATTTGTGCATAATATTTGAGTGATATTGGAAAAGAACATATTGTGGAATTATATTGCATATCATTCTCTATGTGTTCTTGAACTAGAAATTTGGGTAGAATATGTTTGAGGTACTTTTATCAAAGCAAGTGTTATGAGCAGTGTTGAGCATGTGTTATGAGCAGTGTTGAGCATGTGTTATGAGCAATGTTGAGTATGTATTATGAGAAGTTATGAGCATGTGTTATGAGCAATGTTGAGTATGTGTTATGAGCAGTTATGAGTATGTGTTATGAGCAGTGTTGAGTATGTGTTATGAGAAGTTATGAGAATGTGTTAGAGCAAAGTTGAGTAAAGATAGTGAGGAAGATTTGAGCAAGTCTTGTGAAAAGACTTGAAGCATTTTTGAGATAAATTTGAGCAAGTCTCGTGAGAATATTTCAGATAGAGTTGAGATAGATTTGCACATGTAATGTGTGTAGACTTAGGACAGAGTTGAGACATATTTGTACATGTATGTGTGCAGATTTTGGATAGAGTTGAGATAGATTTGTGCATGTAATGTGTGCATATTTGGGATAGATTTGAGACAAATTTGTGCATGTAATATGTGAAAATTTGAGATAGAGTTGAGACATATTTGTGCATGTAATATGTGTAAATTTGGGATAGAGTTGAGACATATTTGTGCATGTAATGTGTGTAGATTTGGGACAGAGTTGAGATAGATTTGTGCATCTAATGTGTGCATATTTTAGATAGAGTTGAGATATATTTATGCATGTAATGTGTGTATATTTAGGATAGAGTTGAGATAGATTTGTGCATGTAATGTTTGTAGATTTGGGATAGATTTGAGATAGATTTATGCATGTAATATGTGCATATTTGGCATAGAGTTGATACATATTTGTGCATGTAGTGTGTACATATTTGGAGGTAGATTTGAGAGAAAATTTGTGAGTAAACCTAAGTAATCATCGTGAGTAGGCTTGGATAAAAATTAAGCAAAAGTGTGTACCATCTTTGAAGGAACTAGACCAGAGAGGAGAGGTGTTTGCTTTGGATAGAATTCCATGAACTGGAGCAAAGGGGAGGTATCTCTTATGGATAGAGTTCCATGAACCAAACTAGTAAGGCGAAAGAGTTCTCCTGTGGATAGATTTCCATGAACCAGACTAGTAAGGGGATAGAGTTCTCCTATGGATAGATTTCCATGAACCAAAGTCAAGGGGATATATTTATCCTATGGATATAGGTCCCCAAACCAGAGTTAAGGGGATAGATTTCTCCTATGGATATAGGTCCACGAACTTGAGCATAGAGGATTGATATCTTATTTGGACAAAGGACCATAAACATTGTAATAGGGAATTGGTTCCCAAGAGATTTGTTGAGAAAATTTAGAAGAAATATTTTCTTAATGGACGTAACCCATATTGGGTGAACCATGTTAAGTTTATGTCTCTCATGTGTGTAATGATTTATGCATTGCCTTGTTATTTCTATTGATGAAATTAGCTAATACTTATATGAAAAGATATTGTAACTGATAACATTGTATAATATTGATTGGGAAAGAAAAGTAAAAGTTTATCTTATATTGTTCACCCCCCTCTCAATATAATATTATGTTCTTCAGCATGTACATGACATGCTATATTCTTGCTCCTTAGTATATCTTGTAATGAAATAGATATAATACTTTTTTTTTTTAATTTATAATATTTTTATAGTCAACAACTTACTTTAAAAACATTATAATAATTTAATCGTATGACTTCTCATATATGATAACACAAATTACTTTATTGACTATGACCTCAAGAATCTTGTACTTCCTATCTTAACACATGAAAGGAATATATTTTCATAATTATTATAAATGACAGTCAAGTATCTTCCTTATGAAATTGCTTTCTAGAATTTTCTAATCTCTTACACTAAAGTAACTTTACATATGATATAATAAAGCAATGATTATTTACCAAAAACTATACAAATCAATATTTGTTTGATATATGTATTCGCATGTATATGTATATCTATATCAATATTTATATATATTTATACTCATATATTTACATACACATACACACATACATACCTTTAGATATACATACATACTATATGTGTGTGTAATCCCTCAAAAAATTATTATCATAATAAATATAAATTTATGCCCCAGTTATGGACATTAAATATAAAAAATTATCAACATATTACTTAACATAAAATTAATATATTCCATGAGGGAAGAAAGTAGAGAGGGGAGGGCTCTAGTCCCTCCCCTGCTCCCCCTCCCATGGCTCCTGGTTCCTGCCCAGCCCTTGGCTCAACCTAGGTCATCCCTCCTTGGGAGTGGTTGTTTGCAGATGATCTCCTAGAGGGAGATCCTTCTCCACTTTCTGTGCCCCTCCTAGATAGCTAGGGTTTCCTTGGTTGTTTTTTTGGACTGGTGCATCCCAGGGATCCCTGTTTGGTTGGGGATCTTTTCCCTTTTTTCCCTCAGGCTTCCCCCTGGGGTTTTTTGTAGGTTATTTGCATGGATCTGGTCCCCTACATTTCTCGAAGTGGTGGAGGTGATGGTTTAGGGTTTGGACAACTTTATAGGGTCTCCCTTGATGTCCTCACAGCTTTGGGGGTGGTCTAGGGGGGCATCTTTCCCCCTTTGCTTGTGAATCCTCAATGAGATTCTGGCTACTGTTATTCCCACATGGATGCTTCTTCGTGCTGGTCTTGCTCCTTGGTAGACACCATGGGCATCTGGTTTGGCCTTGGTGGGGGGATTTTCCCTATTTAGGTTGTTCCAATTCCCAGTCCCAGTTCCTTGAAGTTGCTTATGTGCTTGGACAGGATTCTTGGTCCCTGTTGCTGGGTTTCCTTTCTCTACTGCATGTTTCATTCTTGGGGGGGTCTGATCTATGCACACAGACCATTGATCCCATAGTTCTGGCTCCTATGGATCCCATCCCTATGACTATTTCCTCTTCCCGCTTGGGATTCCCAGTCCCTGGATCCTTGGTCCCTTAACCTACTATTTTCTTTTTGTTTTCCCAAGGCAGGATCCTCTTCTATTTTCTTGGGGTGGCTTCCTCATGGTGCTGCTCTCTAGTCACTTCCCGCTGGGCTGGATCCTCTCTATGCTGGCTGTCGACTTCCTGCAGGGTGGGATCCCATGTCTCTGGGTGGGATGGCTCTCGCTGAATAGAATAATTCCTCGATGGGCAGGATGTTTTATCCATAGGGCGGGATCCACCAAATCCACCGATTTTCCCATGAGGCGGGATCCTTTCTTTTCTGCTAGTTTCTCGGATGGCGGGATTTCCCTGCTGCTTCCTGTTAGGCAGGACTTTCTTTGGTGGTTTTGACTGCTTCCCGCGAGGCAGGATTTTATTGTTTCTATTTTTCTTTGCTTCCTACTGGGCGGGATCTTCTCGATGGTGGTTTTTGGCTACTCCCCGCTGGGCAGGATCTCCAAAACTACTTTCTTTTTTATTTGTTTGTTTCCTACTGAAAGGGATTGTTTCATGCATACTGTTATCGCTGGGCGAGATTTCTGTTTTGGTGTTCAGTTTCAAGGGATTGATGCCCTAAGCCCATTGCTTATGTAATCAGGTTTTGGGATCCTTGTTAAAACCCATTGTAAATATAAACACTACTTACCAAAAAAAAAAATAATAATATATTCCAAAGGAAATAATCCAATGAAAAGGTTCTTAAAAGAAACAACCAAAAAAAAGTAACCAGGTCATTAATTTCTATCTAGTTTTTTTTTTTCTTAAAGTTATTAGATGTGTTATGTCTTATGTATGTAATTTTACAATTATTAACTTTTTACTTATACCCACACATGGGAAAACTTGATCAAGAATTTGTTTGGGATCTCAACAATAGTCTTACATAGTATTATCTCAAATATATGATGATAATAATGTTAGGTATAAAATACTAAAAAAATAAATTTATTGTTAAATGTTGCACATGCTACAAGCGATCACATAAATTGATATAGAGTTTTAATGAGGAAACCATGATGCAAAGAACTTTTATGAATTAACTAGGAAAGAAAATTTCTCAAATCCTTGGTATGCAAGGTTATAACAAAACAATATAAAAATTCTGCCAAGTTCCAAAGAAGGACTTCGTCATAACTATCATACATTCATTTTAATCTCTCAAATATTATATATATTCTATATTGTGTGCTTATCTATACATAAGCATATGACATTAAGTAGTTGGAAGCTTTTCATCATGGTTTTTTACCTTCCCAATTGTGTCTTCCACAATATTCTAAAATTTCCTACATAAGGGATATTGAGTGTCATATAAATTAGAATTAAATAAGATGTTTCATTCTTAGCTAATATCCCATGATAGTTATTACAAACTTATGTAAGAGGTATAAATATTTTTTCATCTATATGTAAGAAAAAATGTACTTGGAGACCTTTTGGTCATGAATCTGCCTAATCATAAAATATATGTGCCCTGTACCCAGATAACATTGAAAGGCCAAAGAAGAGATCTGTCCTTCTGGCCAATACCTAGAGATGGTTGGTTACATTACTAATCTAATTTGGTTTAAAGCTTAAGGTAATATGAAAGATATGGGAAATGATAGAAATGAATGGGAAATATGGCTATAAGCCAAAGATGAAAGGTGGGGATAAACTAGTAGCTAAAATATAAATCAAGTTTTAATCAACATATATAAAAAAGGAAAGCATAGTAACCATTCATAGATTGCAGGGATAATTTCCAATGGTCATTTTAGTATTCAGTTCTCTATGAGGAATTAAATTCATAAATGCAAAATTTAAATTTACCTAACAAAGATCGTGAAATTAATAGAAATGAAAGGCAAAAAAATAATTGCATACAACACTACTCTGGAACCAAAAGCCAAAAATACTTCAATTGGTGTAGAAAAATCAAAGTGTTTTTTGTAAAATGTTCATCCTCTTTAATTACATCAAAATGCTCAGTATTTATAGAGGATTTCACCTCTAAAATTAAATGTGTATTAAAACAAAATGTTGGCTAGTCAAATACCAACAAGAGAATTTTTCTCCTTCAAAATATTCTTCAGGAAGCAATGATCCCTCTTTCATAAAGTGCACCTGGGAAATCAGCA
Organism: Wollemia nobilis; assembly: GCA_028583015.1. Lineage (NCBI taxonomy): Eukaryota > Viridiplantae > Streptophyta > Pinopsida > Araucariales > Araucariaceae > Wollemia > Wollemia nobilis. The sequence continues at coordinate 197,998 of JAQPPZ010010623.1, forward strand.
AAAATGGGTGATATAAAAATTATTCCAGATGTTGATGCATCGAAACTTAGTAATATCATGTGACAATGAAGAGCTTGGATTTTAAATTTTGGTCATCATATCATAATTTTATGCCTTGAAATTTTATCTTCATCGGAGGAGACCCAATGAAAATTAACTTTGTTTTGAAAAGAGTGAAATTAGTGGAGGGCACCTCAAAAATGAACTAGATCGCACCAAGCTCAGGGACGTAGCATTTAATCTTGGAAACTTTTTAGTAGAAATTCTAGAAATATTGTTTTCATTGCACCAAGAATTAAATTCGATCAATCTCTGACCTTTCCCAAAAAATATCTGCAACAATGGCACCTCTAAAAGTAACTTCACTGAGAAGAAGAAACAAAAATTTATTTTTCCCAGGTAGTGGGGCGAAAAGCCTTTTCATTGCTATCAGGGGCGAAGACAAAATTTCATTCAATATTTTTTCCCATACATATACTTTCACCTTCAATATGGTTAATTGTGCCCTAAAAATATCCTCTCTAAGGAATTTTTCCCTATAATGTTGTCTTTCTTAACTTGTGAGCAAAAAAATAGAATTTTACCCCCAAGGGAGGGTGAAATAAGTTTCACCCGAAGTTGGGATGACTTTGAATTTGATCAGTGCATGAGGATGCCTTTTTGCTACTTTCACTCTGAACATGGATGCTTTCATTACTTTCACTCCAACTGAGGTGAAATCATTGAACTTGCTAAAAACAAGGTAAAATCACTTAGGAAACACCTTCACCATATTCCTTGCTTATTTCAGAGTGAGTTTGACTTTGAATGGTCCATTGATTTCACCCCAAACATAATTAAAAATAAAAATTCCCCCCAAAAAGGTTGAAATCACCTTGAATTGCATAAATTCGAGTGAAATCATTAAATTTTATCTTTTCGAACTCTTTCATTCATTCTAGTTGGCAATTTTTGTTGCTTGGGCCCCACCTTGGGAGAAACTTGGGTGAAACTATTGTAATGTTGTGTTTCACCCAACAGAGGGGTGAAAATGATTTTTCCCCTTTCCTAGGGTGAAAACATATTTTCTTTCCTTTGTTGGCACTTTCCTTTTATCAATTTTTGTGTTGATGCCTTTAATGGATTTAGCTTCCCCTTTGATCCTAAGACATTCTCTTGCTTTTCATTTCTTCTTTATATTTTGGCCACAATTTTTTTTCCCGTGATTTAAATCATTTTTTATCGACAACACACTAGTTGTTTATTTCCAGGGACGAAACTATGCCTTATTTATTTACATTAGCAAAATCAATAAAAGGTATGAAGCAAAAATATTACATTAAAACAGTAAAGACAAAAGACAAGCCCAAAAATTGTATCATTTATCTTTCATGTTTGGAAATTTTACAATAAAAATTTAGTGTGGCAAAATTGCGAACACTTTTAGCAAATCTTAGGGTGTTCATTTCATCTAGATGCAATCGATCCTAGGCATTCATACATTGGGCTCAAATGTCACCACTATTGGCTACATCAAATGGTACATTTGATTCAACAACCTCCTTTATTTCCTCCTATTCTCATTTCTCATGCTCTTCTATAATATATTTCTACTCTGCCAATGCCCGTGCCTATGCTTATTGATTTGTGATACTTGCACTGGTAGTTTCATACATTGTAAATACCTCAACATAGGAATCCAGAGTGAATATAGAGAGCGTACTCAGTGAGTCAATGACAAAATGCAATATTTGGATGTGATCCAAACTGATGCAATTATCTCTATAACTAAACTCCAATAGGGATGACTCGATGCAGGTGAGCCTCTTCATGCATGGTAGTACCTAGTCCTCAAAAATTGGCTCCACCCAACAATTGATCTCTAAATTATCTTCTGCAATTTTTTTATAGGCCACCTCCAACTCTTTCTTTGGCAAAATCTCCCCCTGATCATTAGTGAAGCTCAAAAACTCGGTATCTACTAGAGCCTCGAAATAAAAGACTAAAATGCAACATTCATGTTCAAACATAGTCATTAGCTTTCAGCCCTCTCTTTCCAGCTCCAACCTAGAAAAATAGTTGTGCAATGTAACCCTAGTCATGGACCAAGCTCAATCCATACCACTCATTGGTGTAACTTGGAAGTCAAAATGAGCCAATGCCTAAGTTTTCAATGTCATCTCAAGTTTTGGTTCCAACTACTCCTTGATGTGCTCCATTGTCTGATCACTAAGGAAAATTACTATTCAGACCTCATGAATATATAGTAGAACCTTGAGCACCTTTTTTGCCAATACCACATAATATTTAGTTAAATTGTGGTGAGATTCTTTGATTTTCTTCTTGGAGAAGCCCACTGATTATGTGGATTTTTTAGCCATCTAATTCTACAAAGATTCAAGTTGGGAAGTTAATGTTTGCACTTGCTTATTTTCTCTTTCCCAAGCTATCTGGTATCCCTTCACTGCATTCTCCAACTCTTTCACTTTTCGTTGCCAATGCCCTACCTCTGATTTCACTATCTCCAATTGTACCCTATTTTTAGCTAGAGCTTCATCTAACTCAATAATATTCACCTTAGCCTCAAAAAATATTTTCTTGTAATGCTCACCATGCAGGTAAAGAGAGCTCATATCCACCTGTATATTCCCCATCTTCTCCATAGTATCAATCTTCGTTAGGTCTTCTGTAATGACTTCATATATATAATCACTTAGAGCCAGATATCCTTGGGTATTTTGGACCTTGGGGATCAATTTTATAGTGTGGGACTTCATAGCTTTGAGATCAAAAGTGATATTTTTCAATTTCTTTGTTGGAGCTTGAGCTTCTTTTTTCTTACGACTTTTCATCCGCTGGGATGAACTCTAACAGGTTCAAATTATTTTTGCTACAACATGATATTCTGATATAATATATATTTTTGTCTTTGGAAGTACCTACAACATATCATAGCATGTCATTCAATATCATACCCCTCTAGTTTATTTCTATGTTGCTCAGTATTTGGTCTAGGACATCAATGAAAATATTTTGCTTTGATCCTTATCATGAAGTGACCCAAAGGGTCATACTTCCACCATTGGGGTAACTCCACAATACTAAGGTCATAGAGAGCTTTGGTAATCAACATATTTTGGCCAATCTGGTCTACTTCAGTATTGTTGAAGTGAAATGACATGGTGCATGTAGTTCTCTTTCCCCGACCTACCCCATAAACATCATTATTGAAGTCATTTTGGAAGACAAATTCCAAAGCAAAATGTGCTCTATAGTAAAATATGGAAGGAGAAATGAGTTTCTAGTGAAGCTAAAAATTTATACTACGATGCCTTACAACAACAAGAAAATATCTCCTTTCTCCTACATAATGATCTCCTCCCTCATCACCCTTGGCACTCTCTCACATGTGTTGAAAATAAGTTTGAGGGTAGAACCCAAAAACATGTGATTAAAATTGTAAAATGACTCCTTCCTGGAAAATCTTAGAGTTCACAAATAAATTTTAAGCTTCCTGTCTGCCTCATCAACCTACTTGACCGCTATGAAAGAAAAATGTTGGTGCATGTGGAAGAAGAAATACCATACCTAAAATGAAGTGTGCCTAAATGATACTGCTCCTTCACTTTGTATCTTCTCTAACTGGGTATGCATTACGTGAGTCATGTAATCCACCCATTCAAATAAAATTGGGTTTGTGCTTACTTCCATTGTTTTTGGGGCAAAAAATTCCACCTACGAAATACATTGACCAAGCACCGCTTGCTATTTATACACCATGGAGTTATTAGGAGGACCAGACACCCATACCAACATGGAAAACATATCTAGAATTTTAAACTTTGTAAGAGTATTTGGTAAAGTTGGCAACTCTCCAAATTGGTGTGCCTTTATCCACTGATTCTCCATGAATTGGTGCAACGTCATAGTCGACTGGTACCTATCATCTTGCTCCTTGAGATCTATTTTTTTGAAAATAACATCCAAAGAAGGTTTCACCCCACACACAAATGCATATCTAACTGTGCTAGCCAAAATGGTGAATAGTTTTTCTCCCTTCATATTCAAAACAACCCTGATGGTACAATTGTAAAACTTTGAAATTGCCATCACCAACTCAGAGAAAGTATGAATAGGTGTACACAGGTACCAGGAAATCTATGCATGATAGGTGATAGTTAATGGAATTTCTAGTATCAAGCCTTTCCCGATAATAGTTTCCACATCTTGGCACAATTTTTCCACATCCTTGTTAAAAATAGCAGAATATACATCTAAGCTAGCACATCATAATATGGACCAAGCTGTATATTTTCATTTTACCTAGCTTTTTTGACTCAGCAGCTTTCTTTCCCATCTTTGTACAATCAGTATTTTTGCAACAATCTGATAATCCTGCAACAAAGTAGCAATTTGGACAATTGAATGATAATCCAAAAAAAAATAATCTCAATCTTTCTGTAAATGTAAGATTTTGCTTTGCCGTATTTAAAAATTTCACTCCCAACTACCCAATTAAATGCAGGTGACATGCTTGAGGAAATTGGGTGAATGTGTTCCATTGGTCCTCTTACCTAGCACACCTTTTCATGATAACTTAACTATCATTAATACCCTTGCATTGTAAATCTTCCTTGAAATCCATGCCTAGCCACTTTTATCTTGGAGGGCACAATCTGAGTATTTAATGACTCATTTCAGGATTAAATTCCAAGTGGGAGTGATAGGCACTTTTCAGGGGATAAAACCAATAACTTCACTCCATGATAACACCGAAAATACCTTTTCTGAATTTTTCCAATGAGATTAGCTCAATTCCATGCATTTAATTAAATTTTACTCTAAATTTAGCGTGGATTAGTGAAAAACATCAACAGAGAGTGCTTGCTTCACTGAAAACATCCTTGGGAAAAAATTCTCTTCTGCTTACATGGTGAAATTACATGCTTTGCAGCCCTTTTTAAAATAATTTATCTTTAGTTTAACCCCAAAAAGCTAATTGCTAAAAACAAGCTTAACTATGAGTGTTTTGCCTGAAAAAGTAAGGCAAAATTAATTTTTCCCGTGCTTTGCTTGAAAAAGTAAGGCAAAATTAATTTTTGCCCCTTCTTGCCAAAAATAATATTGTCAACTAGAGATTTATAAAAACATGCAGATTTTTCTTTCTTTTCTTGGAATTTTGCTCTAAAAATATTTGAAATTAAAATATGCATGGCAAAAATATTTTTGGGGCGAAAATAAAATATTTTATTTTTGCTTTACTTTTTCTTTTCCCTTTATCCCCTTTCCCCCCATTTTTTTCTCTTTTCTGGCAATAGGAGCACTTTTTAATGAAAAAGCAAACTAATGCTTTAAATAACTTATCTAGAGAAAACATCCTACTTTACTTTAATGTCTTCATATTTAATTAAGACAAAAGGATTTTTAAATTTTTTTGGGAGAAAAAAATATTTTTGCTGGTGGCAAAGTGCTTTCAGGGTGAAAACACCTGCTTTGGGGTGAAATTAATCTCCCCGATGAGACTACTTTATTTTTTTTCTTTTTTTATATATTATAAAATTACTTGACTCTAAATAAAATAACATAAAAATTATGTACATATATACATACTTGATCAAAATTTTATCACTGATGGTAGGCCTTCAAATGAAGATCATTTACTAGAATCGACAACACACGACCATCCATGTCCTGTAAGTGAAATGAGTTAACCTGATTCACACCTTAAATCTAGAATGGACCCTCCCATATCACTTCAAACTTGTGATGTTTGTCAAGCTTAGTCGTGTTCTCATTCCATTTTAGCATTATATCACCTACCTCAAATGACTTCTCAAATTTTTTCTTGCCAAACCATTTATGTATCGTTTGGGCATGTTTCATGAAGGTAATGTACAATTTACCCCTTTCTTTCTCCAATTGTAAAATTTGAGCAAACATTTTTCTCATGAGGGCATATTCATTGTCTTCACCATCTAATAAGTGCTATGATTGAAGGATCGACAATTCAATATGAATGGGTAATACTGCTTCTTTACCATATACTAAGGAATATGGGGACATCTTGATGGATTTTTTCACTAAGATACAATCAGTCAATAATAAATGCCAACCCCACTTGTTGTCACCAAGGGTTCTCTTTAGAATTCTAAGAAAATTCTTGTTTGTGGACTCAGCCAAGCCATTTGCTTGTGGATAATAGTTTGATGATATCTTTAAATAGATATCATAATTACCTACAATTTCACTGATCCTAATACTGATGAAGGGAGGTCCAAAGTTCATTATAATTGCATATGGTATACCAAAAAAGTGATTAATCCCTCAAGAAAAGAGATCATTGTTGCCTGGTCCACCTTATTGGTTGAAATTGCTTCAGCCCATCGAGTGAAATAGTTGGTTGCAATGAGGATGTATTTGTGTCCGATAGAAGAATTAAGATAAGTGACCCTTATGAAATCTAAGCCTTATTGTTGAAATAGTGCTTCTACTTGAATTGGATGAAGGTGTAATTATGCATTCTTGCTTCCTTCAACATATCTTTGGTATTTGTCACAACTCTAACTAAATTTTAAAGCATCTGCAAAGAGAGTGGGCCAGAAATACCCTTCTTTGATGATCTTCAATACCTTTGGTATCCTTGCATAATGGCCTCCTAACAATATAGAATGTAATTCTTCTAGAATAATCTACTTATCTGATTCTTTGATGCACCTAATAAGTACTCCATCAATGTTTCTATGGAATAGTCCATTTGGTAACATCACATACCTAAGGGCCTGTAATCCGAATCTCCTTCTCTATGAAGCATTGATATTGGAAGGACACCTTCCTCAATGGAAATATTTTACAAGGTTCTTTATCCAATCACTATCACCTACAAAGTGATTAGAAAATTTACTTTTTCTTACTGAATCTTCAAGTTGGAAAACCATGGATTCGGAAGCAACACTTCGTGCAATCTCCTGATATAGTGCTCGACCTCGAACTAGCTTGGTTGGTCAGATTTCTACATCATACTCCTCGATTTTGGAAATACAACTAGCCCTCTTGTCTCAAAGATCTCCTTGAATGATGAAACTTTGTACATCTAGATGAACAACATAAAGTATTATTTTGCTCTGGGAAAAAAAATACCAAAACTTATTCAAGGATTTCATCATCGTATATACTTTCTTCTTAATAAAATTATATTTTTCTTCATGCGGTTGGATAACTTGACTTAAGAAATCAATTGGTCACTCATCTCCATCGTATCCTTTTTGTGTGAGCACCGTTTCATAGCTCTCTTTTTTACCTATGACATAGAGGATAAAATATTTTGAAAAATTAGGGTTTACCAGAACCAAGGCTTGACCAATTCTTTCTTTTATTTCTTTGAATGCTTGCTTCCTATGCTCAGTCCATTTGAATTCAGTATTTTTTTTTAAATATCAGTCATCGACTTTATCACTTGGGTGAAATCTACAATGAACTTCCAAACAAAGTTTATCTAACCAAAGAATGATTTTAAATCCTTCTTATTAGTTGGAAATGGAAGCTTCAGAAGAGCCTCAACTCTAGCTGGTTCTATAGCCAAACCTTTCTCCAAAATAACATGGCCTAGGATATTTCCTTCTTTTACTACAAATATAGACTTCTTTGGGTTGATGGATTTTCTGAACTCTTGGTATTTCTTGTACACTGGTATTAAATGTAAACTATGATCCTTCCTATTGTGAGATAAGATAGTAATGTCATTCAAATAAATCACAATAACGTGATTTAACAACTCACTAAAAGCTACGTCCATCACTCTTTGAAAATATACTCCAACGTTTGAGAGACCAAATGGCATCCACTGATAAGCAAATTTTCCCCATTTTGTGGTGAATATCATTTTATATTGATCTTCATACTTGATCCAAATTTGATTATACCAAATAATCCATCCAACAGCAAAAATATTTGAGCACCATCAACTATATAAAGAATCTTATCAATTTGAGGTAAAGGTTAATGATCCTTTAGGGATGCCTGATTCAAATTTTGAAAGTCAACACATAGGCAAATATCCCCATTTGTATCCTCACAAGGACTAGATTTTCTACCAAGGTAAAATGCTTAATCAAGTAAATGATCGTGGCTTCTAGCATCTTCAACAATTCCACTTTCATCAAGGCTTCAATATTGGGATTGACTATCCTCTACTTTTTCTTGAAGGATTTCACCCCTTCCTACAACTCAATGGTATGTTGAATTACATCTTTGTTGTAGACTTTCAAATCCTAGTAGCTCCAAGAGAGAATTTTTGGGTACTCATGGTAAAGATCCTTGATCTACTATAGCTCTTCTTGAGTGCAATCGGTGCAAAATTTCATTGACTTCTCGAGTCCCAACTATAGTTCAATGTACTCATTTTCATCCACTTTGATTTTATGCTTGTTTGATCTATCGTTCTAATCAAAGAGACTCTCAAGATTAATAAATACTTTTGGGATATGATTATTCCACAACTGGACCAATCCCTCAACTTTTTCCTCATCAAGTGTTCTTTCGTCCACATTAATAGCTTCTTTTTTCAAGAAATTTAATATCTATTCATCATTGTCAAATACTTGCTAGTAGATATTTTTGTCAAGGAATGAAGATATGTAAACTAATCTCACAGTCTTGGGCTTTCTCACCACATGCTCAATTGGATAAAAATTAGTGCTAAGGGATGCCAAGATATTGGTATGCTTTTTCTACTCCCGCAAGATCACTTGGATGTTCAATTCTATGTAAGCCTCAAAAATATCCCAAAATTTGTTACGATAAACCTTAAGGTAGTGCTACTTGGAGATGCATTTTTTTGTTACTTGATGTACAATCAATTCAGAATATTCAAAATTTTATAGTTGTTTAATCCTAGGCTTCTCTGCCTTCTTCATGCCTAGGCATAGTACTTCATACTCGATGGTGTTGTTGGTACAACTCCAGGTCAGTCAGTATGAATAAGTATTCTATATTCCAGAAGGAGAAATGAGAATTATTCTATCCCCTGCATCATTCTTATATATTGCACCATTGAAGTACATCTTCCATAATTGATCAAGAATAGAATCTTGATCATCAGACACATTCACTTCAGATTTTTTAGGCTTAGTAATGGTGTAACATATAATTTTAGTATTCATTATGGCATTAAAATTGAGCATTGAAAACTCGTCTTGTGTTCGAAGCTCATCCAAAATTTCTTCCATCAAATCCAATTCCTCCAATTCTTCGATCATCAAGTTGATAAAAATTATGGTTTTATCTTCTTCAATATTCTCTATTTTATAAGTAGAAGGCTTCTCATTATAAATATGAATCCTCATTATTTTGATAGAAATATCCAAATGATAATAATCCAGAGAAAGGTAGCTTCCCAAATTGGTAGTGAACTTCCATGATGGGCACATGCTGAAGTATGGATCCAGATCAATCACAACAACCTCTTAGATCACAGTGATCTGAGGTATTTTATGTAGAACAATGGGGATGTCTTTAATGAACCCTACTATTCTCACAAGGGCTCCATATAATTGCAAAATTCCAAGGTTTCTTCTTGTATATTCCATACCCATAACATCACATACTACCTTTGGCATGATAGTCATCGTAGTACCGAAGTTGATCTTGCAATTGTGCACAATCCAACCTTCCATCCTGAGAGACAAGTAGAAATGGAGTGGTCTATTATTTATAGTGGTAGAAGTCATCAATGTTTGAGCTAACACTATGTGTCAGATTATTTCCCTTATATTTCATAAACTTCAGTGATTCTAATAACAAGTTAACTTATCTAGGCAATTGCAATGCATCATAGAGACTCACCTTAGCTGGAATCCTCATTAGCTCTTCAATGATGTTTTACATAGATGCACCTAACTCTTTTCCTTTATTGGTAGCATCATATTTACTTTGATACTACTGTGTAGCCTCTACCCTCTAACGCTTAGTCAAGGATGGGTATTTGAGATTTTCTTTGGCTTGTTCCTCCATATCAGTGTTTTCTTGCAAATTCAAAGCCTTATCATACAATATTTCTTTCACTCGTGGAGGAAAAATATATTTTAATAGGATAGGTACACCTACCTTGGATGCTAGAGAAATTGCTTTTGCTTGTGCTTGTTTTTCCTTATTTTGCACCTTTACATTAGGAGGTACCTTTAGAGGATCCATTTCAGTTGGGTCCATGGTGAAGCTTTTTCTTCTAGATCTTATGAGAATTGAAACTTGTTCCTCATATGGAACCATGAAATTATGATCAAATTTAGTAATCATGTTGATTTGACCACTAAAAAAACTTTTTTCCAATGTTTACACATAGTTTAAGTGAACCATGCAAGTTTCCTCACCATGCAGATCATTACAAGTAGAGCACCAGTATGCTTTTTCTAATGTGCCAACTTATTCATTTGCTAATATGATAGGATTCCTCTTAGGTACCTTTTTTGTTGAAGCTACTTACTCCCTGGTGATCGACGAAGGTTGAAATATCATAGGCTAGAAATATCTTTCAGCCTACTTCTTGATCATCGTGATCTCATTTCTCATCGCTCTTATGGCTGAGTTCATTGACTGCATTTCTTTAAGCAACTTCTCTTGTGGATCAGTATTTCAGGGTGCTAGAGGAGATGGTAATGGAAGTGGTACAGGTGGAGATGATAGTGCTAGAAATGGAACTGGAGTGGGTAACTATGGAATGGTTGGAGCAGGTAATTACGAGATAGAAACTATCATCATAGTTTAAGATGAAATCAGATTCCATGAAGGAACTAGATATATGACGAACATCGACAAGGGTTGAGAAGATGCGTTGGCATAAAAATACTATGAAAGATCCAAAAATATAGTCATCATCATATTTGGTGAAATATTATCGATAGCAATTAGATGAGCCTCAATATTTTGTGTAGAAGAATACAAATCCATAAACGTGTCGACATTGGACTGATGGATGGCCATGTTGATGTTGGAGTTGAAGGCACATATATAGTAAAATATAACTTTCTTAGGAGTCGTCTAGAGACCATCAAGAACTCTACAAATTTTGTATGAACCTGATGTTGAAGTCCACAATTTTCTCCTATGGATGCCTCTGAATGGTGGTAAATTGATGCAACAAAGATAATGGATCTGCTTGTTCATTGAACCCTTTTATCAATAATTTATCCAACTAGTCCCAGGTGGTAATAGTGACAGGTTGTAAATACAAGTACTAGTAAAACAACTTACCTCTAAGAGAGAGCACGAGCAATATTACCATGACATCCTCATTCATGATACCATGCATTGTCACTAAAGAAACCACATCTTGGACATGCTTACAAGCCATCCTACCTATACCATAATAAGTAGGCAAAGACTTCAATATTGCTTGTATAATCGAGTTCTAAGCTTACAGATTCAAATCTCTAGAGTGATTCTAGGCTAGGAACTGTCTTGGTGGTTGAGGTGGCAGATTTTGGGTAATTTGGACTGGATTATTTTCTTTATGAGGAGGAAAGCTAGTGGTTGTGCTAGCTGGACTCAAAGGAATAGAAAATACACTATCTACCTATGAAGAAGTTGTGACTGATGGGATAGTCGAGGTGACCAACATAGGATGTTCTCATAACACTTGGGTATCATGTTCAAAAATCTCAATGAAATCTTCAAAAAAATTGGCCTTCGATCTTGTGATCATGAAGAAAGCTTTCACTCACTTCATGTTTGGAGGCTTCTGGGTAAAACTGAGTCACCATATGTTCTAATCAGAAAATAAAAATATAAACATTAGACCTTAATATTGTTCAAAGTGAAACCTTTAAGGCCCCACTGGTCATGCCAAAAATTGGTGGCACCGATGGTGATTTTACTAGATAAATGCAAACCAGATATTCACCAACTAAGGCTCCCTTAAACTATGGAGACTATTTATCCCATTGATACGAATATTGTTCATCCCATCGGGTATGCCAAACATTGCTAGTCATGAATCTACCTAATCATAAAATATATGTTCCCTAGACCCAACCAACACTGAAATGCCAAAGGAAAGAGATGTCCTTTAGGACAATATCCAGAGAGGGTTGGTTCCCTTACTAATCTAATTTGGTTTAAAGCTTAGGGTAATAGGAAATATATAGGAAATGATAGAAGGGAATGGGAAATATGGCTATAAGCTAGAGATGAAATGTGAGAATAAACTAGCAGCTAAAATCTAAATCAAGTTTTAATCAACATATAATGAAAAGGAAAGTATAGGAACCATTCGTTAATTGTAGGGATAATTTCCAATGATCATTTCAAAATTCAGTTCTCTACACAAAATTAAATTCAAAAATGCTTAATTTAAATTTACCTAACAAAGATCACGAACTTAACATAAATGAAAGGCAAAAAATAATTGCATACAACACTACTCCAGGAACTAAAAGCCAAGAATCCTTCAATTGATGCAAAAAACTCAAAGTATTTTTTGCATAATGTTCATCCTCTTCCATTACATCAAAATACTTAGTATTTATAGAGGATTTCATCTCTGAAATTAAATATGTATTAAAACAAAATTTTGGCTAGTCAAAGACCAACAAGAGCAATTTTCTCCTCAGTAGCAACGATGATCAAATCAGAAAATTATTCAAGAAGCAACGATCCCTCTTTCATGTAGTGTGCCAGGGAAATAAAAAAAATGGGTAATAGAAAAATCATTCCAGGGCACCTCAAAAATGAACTAGATCACACCAAGCTCAAAGACGTAGCATTTAATATTGGTAAAATTTTAGCAAAAATTCTAGAAATGTTGTTTTCATTGTACCAAGAATTAAATTCAATCAATGTATGACCTTTTCCAAAAACTATCTATAGAAATGGCACCTCTAAAAGTAAATTCGTTGAGAAGAAAAAATAAAAATTGATTTCGCCTAGGTAGTGGGGAAAAAATATTTTTTGTTGCTATCAAAGGCAAAGACAAAAGTTCATTCGATATTTTCACCAATCCATATACTTTCACCTTAAATCTGGTTAATTGCACCCTGAATAATGTTATCTTGCTTGACATGCGGGAGAAAAAATAGAATTTCATCCCCAAGGGAGGGTAAAAATAAGTTTCACCCCAAGTTGGGGTAAATTTGACTTTGACCAATGCATGAGGATGCCTTTTTGCTACTTTTTCTCCGAACTTAGGTGCTTCCATTGCTTTTGCCCCAACTGGGGAAAAATCATTGAACTTGCTAAAAACAAAGTGAAATCACTTAGAAAACACCTTCACCATATTATCTGCTTATTTCATATTGATTTTGACTTTTAATGGTGCATTTATTTTGCCCAAACACTGCCTATTTCATGCTTTCATTCCAATATTGACTTAAAATGGAGTTTCACTCGAAAGAAGGGCAAAAATAACTTTCATCCCCTTTTTGGGGTGACATTGCCTTTGACTTATCCACATCTATTATTTTTACCCCGAACATAATTAAAAATAGAAATTCACCCCAAAAAGGGTGACATCATCTTGAATTACGTAAGTTCAGGTGAAATCATTAAATTTTATCTTTGTGAACTCCTCCCTTCGTTCTAGTTGGTAATTTTTGTTGCTTGGGCCCCACCTTGGGAGAAACTTGGGTGAAACTATTTTAATGTTGTGTTTCACCCAACAAAGGGACAAAAATGATTTTCGTCCCTTCCCTGGGGTGAAAACATCTTTTCTTTCCTTTGCTGGCACTTTCCTTTTATCAATTTCTATGTTGATGCCTTTAATGATTTTAGCTTCTCCTTTGATCCTAAGACATTCTTTTGCTTTGCATTTCCCCTTTATATTTTACCCATGATTTTTCTTGCCCATGATTTACATCATTTTTTACCTGCAACGCACTGACTATTTATTTCCAAGGATGAAACTACGCCTTCTTTATTTACATTAGCAAAATCAATAAAAGGGAGGAAGCAAAAATATTACATTAAAATAGTAAATACAAAAGACAAGCCCAAAAATTGCATCATTTATCTTTCATACTTGGAACTTTTACAATCAAAATTTAGTGTGGCAAAACTACCAACAAGACCATAAGAGAAAGATTCAGCCTAAATAAATATAAATAATAAATACTTACCTAAATACAATATATAACTTGATAAGTAAAGATTAAAAAATTATACTCCCCCTTCAAATTTATTCATTTTTATAAATAATATTAACTTGAGAACATAAGATAATATGTGTGATCATGATAAAATATAATAATTCCCCCCATAGTATGAATTTTGGATGGAAACTTGCAACATAGATTCATGTAAAAAAATATAGAGGTAACCTTATTTACCACACCCCCTTAATGATAATTACTTAAACAATGGCTATCCTAAGGAAGTTGTAAATTAGTAATCCATGGATTAAAATATAAAGTATAATAGTGCAACTAGAAGATTATAATAATCATCTCCAAAGTTATACCATGTGAAGTAATGTCAATATGTGCTAATTAGAAATGATAATGAAATAATTATTTTCATTCTTAACTCTTGTATGATGAATTTTGTGAGTGCAAGTAAGTAAGCACAAGTTCAAATGTGAGTAGGGAGAGAGTGAGGTAAAGGATCAAGCTTCACATTTTCTTGTTTAAAATGTATGGAAAATTGTTTAAAATAACATATTATTATGAATAAAAGCTAGGTAGTTTGGGAGGAATATCATTTATGGAATCCTTAACTAGAAGTAAGCATGGACTAAATGAAATAATGAATTTCTAGGTTGGGGATAAGAGGAAGAGTGAAAATATGGCAATCCCTATCTAGGCAATAAATGTTACCTCAAAAGTGATTGTGAAGGATGAGATGATCAAGCATGATAGAATGGTTCTTAAAATTAGAGGGTTAATATGTAAGCTCCATGAATACTACCTAGTTTTTTTAGAAATTCAAAATTGGATCAATGGAAGTAGGTTTTAAACTTACATTAATTCCTAAGTTTTATTTCAATAGGATTTTTCCTTATAATCATCTCTAATTCAAATTTCAAGGATAAAATAATGGGTGGTGTCTCATATTTTAGAGGGTTGTCATATAAAATTAAGACCATGAAGCAATGGAGAATAAAAATATTGAAATATTTCTAATATGAGTTAGGATTTTGTAATGTCCATATCAAATTATCAATAAGGAGATTTGAAGGATATTGGTAATCTTGTAGGGGAATACATATATAAAGGGAAAATTATTAAGGATAAAAAATGTGTTATATATACTTGAATATATGTTACCATGAGCTATTTTTAAATTCATTAATATTACATATGGATAAAGATAATTCAATCAACAAGTGCATTATAAAAGTATTGCATTCCAATGCTATAAATGTCATAGAATGGACACATGATATGATATGTAAATACGAAAATTATAAAGAAAGATATGGAAAATTTGATCATGAGATAAAATTTAATATGAATCGATGAGATTGTATTGTAATAGAATTTGGATCAAATCAAGATTTTCCATTCCAATAGAAGTGTAAAAGAATTCCCTTTACATCATCATGTGGTGAATACCATCATGTGTCACCCAAATCAATGATTAGAAGATACAAATAAGGAAATAAATAACGAAGGATTGTAATATACATATTTAAATTTAGGTGGGATTACAGATGTAAAGGAATATGTGAAGCCAACTTTTAAAAAAAGTAGAGTGAGATGAATCAAATTAATCCAGCTGAATCATATTTATTTTCAACAAGTAACAAAACATCTTATCATTACAATAAAAATAATAGTACATTTATCCAATATAATTTAGGGTTTCAAGAGTATCATAATAAACTAATGAATATGGAGGATATCCATGAAAAATTAGGGTATATATGGTAATCTAAGGAAGTAAGTACTATGGAGGATTGTGCTTGAACTTTTGATATTTCAATGGAAACATAAGTAAGTGTGTGTCATGTAGGTTATTCATTCCACATTAGGTTCTCTAAGGTAGTGTAAACTTATAGATGAAAAGTATTATTATGAACATTATGGATAAATAGAGAAGATTTGTGAGAATGAAAGTGTTGATGGAAACAAAATAAAAGGAGAGGAACATCCTTAAAATAGTAATAAAAATAAAAGTACACTTGCAAGGACATATATAAAAGAAAATAGAAATAAATATCACAACTATTAAGAATAATTAGTGCAAAACCCATACACAAGAATGAAAAACAATGATAAAAAATATATTGGAATATTAGCTATAAAAATAAGACCCATAAGAAAAGATTCATTAGGGATTAATAGGTCGTTGTAGTCATGAATTTTATGTAATACTTAAAACTAAAGTAAGTACTGATGAATTTAAGATGAACTCAAAAATATTTGAATGATGGAGGATCATCTTGTACTAACTACCATGGAAGATTTAGCATGTATTGCAATAATATGGAACAAAAATATGTATGGTGGAAAATTGCAAGAAGAAAAAAGTATTGGGTTACTTATATTTTCTTTTAGGAAGAGCAAAATATTAAAGTGGTCTATCTATAAATATATTTCTTCCAAATAAAATTACTCTTCATGATATATGTTTTATAAACCTCAATTACTTTATGCCAAATTAAATGATGATCCATAGTTTTCATCTATGGGTTCTCGCAAAACTTAAACACATTTCTATTTCTTTTAGAAAAGAAAGATGGTACTATTGTATGGTTTACATCAATATAGGATATTACTTTATTTATCAATTTGAATGGTCATTGAGATGTTTTTCATTTAATATTTCCATATACATCAAATAATAAATGCATGGGGTAAACTCATATAGTAGAAAGATTAAAAATTTGGTACTTAATACATGGTTTTAAATAGAGTATACACTTTCTTCAAATATTTTATTGTAAGGAGGATCATACCGCAAATCCATGCTCTTGAGGTTTGATCTACACAATAATGATCATCTAAATCTATTTCTATTTTAATCTATGTGGATCTAAGACCTTGACATCTTGCAAATAGTTTATGTTATGGTAGACAAAGCAAGGTTTAAAGGATCATGTATGTATAGAAATTTTCAAAATATGAAATATCTAAATGTAAAAATGAAGATTTAGAATGTGAAATATGCTAGTTTATATTTAAAATAAAAGAGGAAATTCAATCCAAACTCAGTAGTTTCAAATAAATAGTACAAATCAATGAAATGGACCAAGATGTTTATGTGCAAGTAAAACAATTATTTTTATCATAATGTATTTAAAAAGGAAGAGTTGAATATTGGTGTCAAAAATATAGGAATATATGACTTAAGGAAGGGGATAGGAATCATGCTATAGACAATATAATTTTATCTTTTGTCAAAAAAATATATTTAAACTCTAAATAATAAAAGTTTAAAATAAGAAGAAGATATTATAAAATAAGCGATTAATTATTTCAAATATATTTTGTCAAAATTTGGGCATGCTAAGAAGGTTTATGATAATATTATTCTTAATATTCGATTATTATCATACAAAAACAAAATGCAAGGTTGATGAGGAAGATATTTATGGATGAGTTGCATGAGGTAAATTTATCTTTCTAACTTAATATGACTATGATGGATTTCTTACATTTTGTTTTCAAATATTTCAGGACTTCTTGAAGAGTGATATGTTGGTTATTAACAAAACATATAAAGAAAAATAAGTCTATTTAGTGAATGAGATTCATTACAAATGTGAAATGGCTCACAAGAAAGGCTAGAGAAAAGAAGTTGAAAATATTCATCCAGTAAGTTTCCTTATAATCTATAAATTAATTTTAAAAATTATGACAAATAGACAAAAAATCATTCTAGAGTGTATAATAGTAGAGGAACAATATGGTTGTATTCATGGTAAACAAATTTATTACGGTATAACCATGTCTAAGAGGCCATACATTCTCTTTATTTCATGAAAATAGTAGGTATGCTTGTAAAACAAATATGAATAAAACTTATGATATGATTTATTAGAGTTTTCTACATGATATTATTGAATGGTTCTATCAATGTCAACATGAATGCGTTAAATTTGTT
Organism: Wollemia nobilis; assembly: GCA_028583015.1. Taxonomy (NCBI): domain Eukaryota; kingdom Viridiplantae; phylum Streptophyta; class Pinopsida; order Araucariales; family Araucariaceae; genus Wollemia; species Wollemia nobilis. The sequence goes on from JAQPPZ010010623.1 coordinate 216,007, forward strand.
TTTTACCATTCTAATATGTTCTATTTTTATTATTTGATCCCCTATTAGGTACTTAGAATCATTATGAGGACTCTACAAGGCTGAACCATTGTTTTCTTATCTCTTTATTATTCTTGTTTGGATATTGAGAAGAGCTTTGTCAAACATAAAATATAACGAAAAACAAAAGGCATTTATGTTGCAACAATTTATCCCTTATTTTCTTCAATTTGATATTGGAAATTATCTTTCGAATCGTCCATCAATCAGTAAGACCATGTAATTTAAACCAATATTATCATATTAGAAGAATCTTATTGGAAAATCATTAATATGAAAAAATATAGGATAATTTTAATTAATACTACCCTATATTTAAAATAAACTATTATGGATATTATAGGGTTTAAATTTGGAAAAAAAATGTCAATATATCTAGGTATTCCTTTTTCTGAAAAAGGAAAGGAGCTTATGGAATAAATTTTGTATAAAATAAAATCTTGATTGGTATGATGGAAAGGTATGTTCTTATAACCATGGGTGGAAGATTACATGTCATAAAGAATAAATTGAAATATATATTCAAATATTACCAACAAATATAATTTTCAAATTTGATAAAATTCAAAGAAATTTTATTTGGAAATGATGTGAGGAGAAAATTAGATTTTATCTTCGTAACTATGATAAGGTTTTTTAAGAAAAGAAATATTATATGATAAGGCTTGACAAATTGCATATTTATATGTTTGGATTTAGGATAAGTTTTAATTAGATATGAAATAATATCAAAGAAAGAGTTGGATAAATTTAATACTTAAAAAATCTATAGTTTCTATTGATATAGTTAAAGTGTTGAGGAAATAGATACCAACTAATGGCTTTATAATATAGACCTTCATATCAAATATTTTACAATTGATTAGGAAATATTTTAGGTAGTTTGTTAAAAAGGATATTTATTGGTTGTGCAATGCATATATGATATTGTCAGGAATGCTAAAGTAAACTCTTGGTTTCAAAATATGCCTAAGTTAATGAAATAAAAAATCTGTCCAAGAAATTGCAAGGCTCAGAGAAAGGTGTATCTAAGCTAGCCTTTGAAGAAGGTCGATTTATTTTCCTAGAAAATCTAAAAATGGTGTTTGCAAATTAAATAAATAAATACAGAAATATAAGCTAGTAAGTGGTACATATTTGATAACATCAAGAGACATGGTGCAAAGAGTCTCGCAATCCGAAATCAAATTGAACACATAAAAAAACAACCTACATCCCTTATGCATTTAAAATATTTATCATTAAGCACCCTTATGCTATGCTAAATCATTCTAGAACTATAAGGGGAATCTAGGTAGAAATCTAGAATGTAGAATAACTGTAGCAGAATATCCATTCATAGATTGAACTAAAATTATTAAGACATACATACGTGCTTTAGCACAAAAAATTAGTAGGAGTCCATACAACAATCTAATTCTAATTCAAGAAGGCGTATAGCCTCAATCAATACAATCATGCCAACTATAAATGCTAAAGAGTTGACCGTTAGAATTTCTTACATTCTAATATGTATAGATATTTACAATATATTCAGTTAACTAAGAACGATTATTCTTGGGACATATTGCAAGTATTAGGGAAAATTTTGAGAGTGGAAGTCACATTCAACTTTGTTGTGCTTAACTATTTAGGGTATGATTTGTTGATGTGTATGATGTAGATCTGACTATGAGGTTGGCTTGCATGTTGCATCATTGGATTATAATCATATGCTAATGGTCCACTCATTTTTATTTTGTATAGTTAGTTGAGTAGGGGTATGTATGTGATGTGGAGAGCTTTTACTATTGAGATCTTTTGACAGTGGCATTTCTTGATGACTTATTGACACACATACACCTATTGATGTGGATGATTCCAGATTACTTATACACAAGTTAGCAATGCACATTGCTCATCATCGGGTACCTATGAAAACTAAGCATTTCTACCTTTTCCTCATGTTGAATTGCACTTATCTTTTATGGATATTGAATTAAGACTCTACTCTTTATAGTCATTGCTTGAAAAGTGTGGTCACTATGTTTACTCATGTATGATGTCGAATGATAGGATTTTACTTGATCCATGCATGTATTTGTTGTTAGATTGTTATACTTAGCATTAATTTTTATTTTGGATTATATTTTGGCTTGTCAAAACTTTAAGATCTTAATGTTGACATCATCATCCTCTTAGGTCTACACTATTGGAAGCTTTGCATATTATAGTATCGAATGCTAGGTGCTAGGCCCAATGACTTAGGATGTTTTCCTTGTTATGGCTTTACATTATGCCAAATATTTTATGCCCTCTTGTTGATTTCAACATGGTATTTCATCTGATTGAATTTATCTTCATTGTTTGTCTACCAGACATCCGGTGATGGAGGCTAGGTCTTGTACCTTCCCTTTCTCTTCCTTAAATAATACTAGAAGCCAAACTTTTATTGTCTTTTGGATGACATCAACAAATATCTGATGAACCTTCTATACTTAGCTAAATGTTTTTCATTATGCTTTACTTTTACTGGATATCGGGTCTTATTCCTTACCACAAAATATTATTTGATAGTTGTGCACTTGATGCCTTCTCACTTATCTTGGCTTATTTTCATATGACCACACTTATATGTAGTCTGCATCTTCCTACAATATTCCTACCTACTTTGAATCAGTTTCCATATTTGTATTGACTATGGTATTCTTCTATGATGCTCTTCTCATTGCTTTTTGAATTGTTGTATGTTTATTGCTAGGATACCTCTTTTAGCAAAACTAACTACATAGTCTAACTATACTACATAGTCTAAATATACCACATAGTGGATGTAGGTGGGAACATTCACCTACATAATTGATGACTTATGGGGACTTATGATTGTAAAATTAAGGACCTGGTTTACATTATCTATGGGATTACAGAGCTTTCAGAGAAAATAGATATTGAAGATAAGATGATTGTGAGTGAGGTATGATGGAAAAGGCTGATGGTTATATTGGTTAGAAATAAAATAATTTTAAGGTAGAGAAGGGAATAAATTTAAAGGAAATAAGGGTGATGAAGGGATAGTGGATCAAAGAAGGTGGTCTTGGATGTGGAGGGAAATGAAATAAGTGAGAAATGAAGACGTGATGAAGAACACAAATGCTAGATTTTTGTGGATATATATCTAGGCAGATATGATGAGAAAATTATTGTGGGGGTGAATAATACAACTAGATAGAAATAAAGTACAAGGAGTAGAGGGGAATTTTGGTAAGAGAAGAAAGTAGAAGGAAATAAAGTATACCTAGAGGTGGGTATTTCTTGCAAAACTAAAATATCCATGAGCATATTCCACTATATTTGAAAATTATTTTAGGTCCATATCTCTAGAATTAGGTGAATCTTCACTCATGCAAGCAATATTAGGTAAATATTACAAGTGCTCAAAAGCTTTATTTCCTTTACTTCTTTTTTCTTTAAAAAATTTACAAGTAGAATCTCTTTGTGCTATTATATTTAATTCTTCCTTCCGTTAGCTCAAGAGAATGGATGGCTTTAAAATTATGCAAGTTAGGCGGCCCTATAAATAAACACATTCCAAACTTGATGATAGTTGTAGATTGGTTTGAACTAGTTTTTTTCCATGTTGGCACAATATTTTTGGATATGGTTGCTTTGGTAACCATCCAACCTTTTTATTTTCTTATTTTCTTATCTAGTCAAAGCTCAATTTTAGCAAACCTTGATTAATACAAGCCATTCTTAATTTTATTGCTTTTATACCTTAGTATATGGTCATCAATTCAACATGATATTCATATTTTTAGCGCATAGTGTCTAGTGCTATACCCATTTAGTTCATATGTGTCAAACATCACCTTAGTGGTGCTTACCTTTATCATGAGGTACCTAGATATCTTCTTCAAACACCACCAAAATCACAATAAATAATTTTAGTTGTTTTCAAAGGATGACTTGAGCCAACTATTCCATTGGGCTATGAAGTCGCAAATTGGAGAGGAAAGAACATAAAAAGGTAATGTATAGAGGAAGGAATGTAATGAGTAGGGTATGGATGAGTAGAATATGAAGATAGTGGGTAGTGAAGTCAAGAAATAGAGATGATATATTTATACATGAGGGTCATGAGCCTCTTCTCCTTATTTAGCTCTAGATATTTCTATATTTTTACCTTCTTATTTTTCTATTTTCTAATCTCGTCTTCAAGTTTAATTTTTTTTTAAGATAAAGATGCAAAAAACAACAAAGAGAAAACAACACCATAAATTCTCAAGCTATAATTAGGTATATTTAGCTTCATGTTCTATTTCAATATATTTTAGATTCATAGTGTCACAAATTTCCTTTGGCATGATACTAGATTTATCTTCTTGATATATTAGGTAGTTGTGTGATATCCATCCCTCTAAACATACTAAAAGATAGCATGGGGGAGGGCTAATCCTTATCATGCTCAAAGGTGATTTCTCGTATACCAATTTAGATTCCAATGGGATATAGTGCCTCCTATTGAATTTTTTAAGGCTACCTTAACCAAATCCACCAATGCAAAAATCAATCAATGCATGCAATTTCAATAGTTTACAAATCTTCAAATCTCTAATAATTTTGAAGTTAGATATTAATCTTATCAAATGCAATATATTTATGTAGAACTCCTTTTATCTCCAAAATTTATGAATAAAATAGTTTACTCTAAATTTTATAAACTAATTTGAAGTAGGATTTCTTGTTCCTCCAACTCTAGAAATTTAGAAAATAATATTTGTAATATTTTGTACACCTAATTTGATGGCGTATGCCTTATTTATCCAACCTTATCAATTTTCATAGGTTCTATAATGCTTATACAATATATATATTTGAAGTATCTTCAAATATACAATATTCATATTTTTCTAAGGTTCTATAATGCTTATCATTCCACAACAAAAATTTAAATCTTTAACCTTAGAATATATTCCTTTAATCCTTGTTTTTCCTACCAATGTATAAAATTTAATATGGTGTTAAATATTACCTTAATAATTTAGGCGCTTCTCCTTTAATAGTTGGGTGCTTATCTTGACTATTGGGTGCTTCCATTCTGGTCAATTATGCTTGGAATCTACTATGTATGGTGCTGGGAAAATACTTTGACTCTTTCTTTAATACTTCTACCTTTTATTCACTATGAATAGTGTTGGATGTTTCTATACAAGTGTTATTTCAGCTATATGAGTGCTTCTCCTTTCTTTTAATCGGTGCCACATACTACAGGAATTATAAGATTCTTTGACTCTCTTTTTGGTGGCTCCAACATTTATGAAATAATGAAATGGACACTTGGCACAATATTCCTTGTTGTTTTGCAGTTATTAGACCTTATTTGAGTGTTAGGTGATAATGTAGAGTGTTGAGCACTCTTCTTTCCAAGATATTCTCGTTATGGCCTATGAGCAAACTTTAACCCTTGTGCTAAATGGCAATATTCTCTATTTCTTTTGTGGACAAGTATTACAAATATTTATGCATGCGCTCCTTTCTTCAATGTATGAAATTATAAGGATTTGCAATACCTTTTTCCTTTCTCTTTTCTCCAACATATTCTTGCTTCTTTGTAAGTGCACTACATGTAGTTTCTTCTCTTCTTAGATGGTGTTGAACATGCTCAAGGATGGATCCAGCTATAATATGCTCTAATGGTGGCTCTATGGTATTCTATTTGGTATTTTGATCTATTAATAATCTTTTGATAATGCACCCTGTATTTTTCTATCCTTTCTTTAATCTACCTTGCTTTGATTAGATTGAATGATAGTGTTATATAGTATTTATGTAGATTGATCATTTGTAGGTTGTATTTTATGTCTTCTTGTTGCTCTTATTGGATGAATATTGATATCTAATGGCTCTCTTCCTTTAACACTCTTTTAGTGCTTCTTTATTTCAAATGGATGGATATTTATTGTAGAGCTTCCCCCCTATAATTAGGTGCTGAATGGTGCTCAATATGGTGGTGTTTTTCACCATTATTTTAGTAGTTCCTTTACCAATTCTATTTGTACATCTAGTCTTTTTAAACACAAGAAATCTACCTTGAACTTGGAGCTCTTCCCTTTCCAAAATCTGTTATATATTGAGGGATATACTTCCTCATAAATGTAGGATAATTTTGCTTTTACATTCACTTAAAAACAACATATACTATTCACTTACAACTCCTTTAAAACTCAATATAATGTTGTTATAATCTTGCTAACTTCTTCTAAAAATGAGATTAAATCAATATCACTAATGAATGTAAAATAAATCTAAATTTTTATTTCAAAAATAGCTTATATCAAACTCCTTATCACTCATATTAAATTGTAACTTTTTGTTGTAATATGCAATATTTCTAAAAAATAAATTGTGTGAAATTATTTCTTTTATGAGCTTAATGACACCTTAAAAACCTCCTCTTTGCTAGATCTAAATGGCTCTAAAATTTGATGCTCCAAAACTCTTAATAGGCACCTTCAAAAAATTTGTAATAATAATAATTATAGCATCAAATTAACTCATATTTTTGTAGCTCCTTTATTTGTAACTTTCTATCTTGTATTTGCTGCTATTTCCCCTTTATTTTTTGTCAGTAGACTCTTCAATTTGCAGCCATGGTTTCTGCTTAAAATCAGATTTCTTCTTCTTCAAATGTGCTATCTATTTCTGTAGTTTATACCTTCAATTGTTGCTCTTTCACTACTCAATTCTGTAGGAGGACTACTCCTTAAATGCTACTTAAAATATGATTTGGTATTTTATTCAAGCCTTCAAATTTTTTGCTCTTACTTCTATCAAGTCTTCTCTTGGATGTTCAAATATTTTTTGATAGCTTCTCCAAAACTTTATCTAAAATATAATTTTTCTCTTCTACTTTTCTATCATCTTTTCAGCTTCTCTTTCAGTAACTTTGTCCTTTTATAAATCAACCTACAAAAAAAATTTGGTTGTCTTAAAATATCCCTAAAATGTGACCTCTTCAAACTTCTTGCTTTATTCTAACTTCTTGTTGTTTCTGTCTTCAACTCTGACCTCTATATTTGTCTTATTAATTAAGAATCTGATAGTCTTGAGTTCTTAAAATTTGAAAAATTTCTTTTCAAATCCTTTTCCTTTTGTACTTGTTATCGTATGGTAAAACTTATCCCAATATCTTCTAATCAGGTGCTCCTTCTACTTGCAATATTCTACTTCAAATATCTTCAAATGGTCACTACTTTAGTTTCTACAATAAGGCTTTCTCTTGCCTTCTTTTATTTCTTCAAAATCTTCTTTAGACCTCTATTCTTAGGTCTTCTAATTTTGCAGCCTTCAATTCTCTTAGTAAATTCTTTCAATGAAACCTTGTCGTGGTTTCTTAAATTTTTCAACTATAGTAAATTCTTTAATGATATCTCTTTATTGTATCTTTATATTCTGATGCTTTAGTCTGCAATAGGACCTTCTGTAGTCCTTTTATCCTTTGTCTTCAATATTTAGGCTTCCAATCTTGGAAGTTTTTAAATGTGACCTCTTCTTAGATCTCTTTATTAAATCTACAATCTTGCAATGAGAACCTTTTCTTGGTTCTTATCAATATTCCATAAGATATCCTTCTTGGATCTCCTTTAATGTCTACTTTTTTGCAACAAAAGAGTTAATCCATGTACTAGGAAAACACATAGAATTTTAGGCAATCAAAGATGAAATTCTTCTCTATATGTTGTAGGAATCTTCTCAACTTCTAAGAATTAATCTTCTACAATAAAACTTAGATAGTAATAATAATATGTATTCCATATTATATAAATAATAATCTTCACTAGCTATCTTAAAAACTAGTGGAATCAAATCTATAATGAATCCTAGTCTTCATGGATTTTCCTTTCAACCCTATGGAAAGATTCTAGAAAAATAATCTAGAATATTTTTCTTTATCAAGATTATCACTAGGACCTCTTCTAAGGGTCTCTTAATCAAGGTCTATCTTCAAGACCTATAAATTTTCTTCTATTCCAACTTTGCTCTTGGAATAGGTATATTATCTTTTCAATATCAAGGTATATCTTCAAGACCTATAAATATTCTTCTATTCTGATTTTATTCTTTGAATAGGTATATTATTTTTTTCTCAATATCAAGGTCTATCTTCAAGACTTGTAAAATTTCTTCTATTTTGATTTTTTTCTTACAATAGGTATATCCTTAAATGTCCCTAGTTTTTATTTAACACAATGAGAAATGCTATCTTCCCTAGTTTCTATTTTCGGAGGAAATTTCTTTATCTTCTCTAGTTCTTTTTCCAAATAAAATGTCTTTATCTTCTCTAGTTATTTTTCCAGAGGTAATTTCTTTATCTTCTTTGGTTCCTTTTCCATAATAAATTCTCTTTATCTTCTTTGGTTTACTTTTCCAGAGAAAATTCTCTTTATCTTTACTGGTCTCTTCTTAACTAGTAGAAATCTTCTTTATAATGACTCTTGAGGCTCTTTCAATTTCTATCTAGATCTACCATAGCTATGATACCACTATTATATTTTGATGACTAAATAATCAAATAATATTGCCTCAAGATCAATGATATAATTCCAATGTAAAATATATAATAATGTTGATCAATCAAACACATAAACTCGAAATATACTAGATAATAACTCAAAAAATGTTAATGCCAAATACTCAAATATACTCAAAAATATTTATTGAAAGAAGATAACAAAATACATCCTATTATATCACCTTACATTGCTTACATAGGTGACTCTTCCTCCTTCACCATATTTCTTTTACATCAATACATCCATATATATAATGGAATGTGACTCTTCATATGGAGGTTTTATTGGAAATTTTGAGTATATTGTTCTCATTGATGTCACATAATTAATGGCATAGGTTAATGATATTGGTTGTCATTTATAATAAGAAAAATAAAGGTTTAATATTTTACCATGGTGGCATTTGCAAAAGAAAAAGGAAGAGGTTTTCCAAAGACAAGGTCCAAGAAGAATAAATTTTATAATATTTAAATCTATAACAATTTAAATAATTATAATAATAAGGTCCGAAGGTTAAAATAAAATTATAATAATTAAATCTACCTTAGATTTAATTTATTATAATATTTTTGAAAAGTTTTAATTGCGCCAAAAATCAAAAATTAAAATTGCATGGAGGTATTTGTTTCAAGTGCACCGATGTCCAAGGTCAAAAGACAATGTGTATAAAAGGGCTAAGGTATTGCAAAGCCAAGGTGTTCAAATTATTTAACCCTTGAATTATTATTTGCAATATTCATTCGGCAAAGGCGTGAAGGCAGACAGAATATTCTATGAAATTTGAGGTAGCAGGAAGATAAATGTGGAGGATATCTAAACTCTATCCTACAATGGATGGTAGCCTAGCTGGCAAGATTGGATTGTAGAGAACGTAGTTGGCAGTAGATTTGGTGTTCGATTCGCATGGAGGGTTTTTGTGTGTTGAAGTATTTGCATCAACAGTAAAGGATAATAAGGAGCGCATGCCATTTTGCTTTGTGTGTGTTGCTAGCCCACATGATGTTTGCTATTTTTCTAGGGCACAAGCACTAGGGAGATCACAATTTTGAATAGCAGTGGTAGTGCTTGAGGGCAGAATTAAATTTTATTAAAAGGTATGCACTTTATGCATGGTTAGGGAGTTATAAGGGTTAGTTAATTTTTATTATGTTGATGTGAAATGGTTAGGGAGCCATAAGGATAGTAAAGTGATTTTCTTTTTTTTTTAGGAAAGGTTGAAAGGTGAAATTTTAGATTGCTAGTGCTTGGTGGATGCATGAAATGAAATAATAATTGCTTTGGTCTTATTGAAATTTAAGGTGCATTATTGTGTTTTTATAAGGAGGTATAAGGTGTATTTGTGAAATTAATGTATGTAATTTCTAGTTTGTTTTGTTGAAGCATTATTTTGTATGAGAGAATAGGAGTAATAAGGAGTTATAGTGGTTGATATTTTATTGTAATATTTGTATAGTGAAATATCTTTTGAAGTGAAAATTCATGTGGATGAGTTGAGAAGATATCTTGCAATCTAACCATTGGAGTGGCATTAGATAAATTAGTCATTTGTGAGATATATTTTAAAGACATATCTCCATAAGAGAAATTAAGAGGTATAGGCACATCATCCCTTGTTTAAGGTGTTTATTGAAATGAATATTTTGGAACATAAGGTGGAGTGAAAAGGATTGTTTTATAAGCATTGTTGGAAATATTTGAGTGAAATTATGTACTTCATTGTTGGAAACATTTGGGATAGATGTTGAGAACAAGTTGTGCTTTCATTTTTGAAAGAGATTGAGATATTTGTACTAGATATTTTAAACTACTTGTGCTAGGGTTGAAGGCATGTTAGTATATCTTTGTGAAATATTTCTAAACATTGGTTTGAAAGATATTGATTGCAATTGTGAAAGTGTTTGAGATCAATTTTATGAGGGAAATTATGTTTTGGTATGATTGATCTTTGAGAGAAATTTGCAATAAGAATAAATCAGTTTTGTTATATATTGTCTTGAAATGGATTGGCAAGAGAAAGAGATTGGTTGATTGAATACAAGTTTTGTGAGTGTGAAACATATTGAGTTTTTGATAAAGAAAATCAGTCTCTATATGTTCTAGAGGTAGAACAAATTCCTAGTAGAATTTGATTTTATGAAGAAAGTTTTTGAAAGATATTTAAATTGTGTTTGTAAGCAAGTCTTTCAAGAAGGCTTGAAGGCATATTTGAGCAAGTCTTTTGAGAAGGCTTGAAGGCATATTTGAGCAAGTATTTTGAGAATGCTTGAGGATATATATAAGATATATTTGAGAGTAGGTTTTTTCAAGATTTGTGTTAATGCTTTAGGACATATTTGAGACAAAATTGAGAGAATGTTTGTTTAAGATTTGTGTTAATGCTTGAGGAAATATTTGAGATAGATTATGGTGTAGATTAGTGAGCAGAGTTAGAGAATATTTATGATAGACTTGGGATAGAGTTTGGTGCATATTTGAGATAGAGATAGATCAAATTTGTGCTAGACTTGGGATATATTTTGGTGTAGATTTGATATAGATTTTGGTGAAGATTTGATATAGAGATAGAGAAAATTTATGCTAGACTTAGGATAGATTTTGGTGTAGATTTGAGATAGAGTTTGGTGTAGATTTGAGATAGATTTTGGTGTAAATTTGAGATAGATTTGAGAGCATGCTTTAGATGTGATAGAGCAAAGATTACAGTAGTCTCCTATGGAGAGATATCCACAAGCTAGTGTAGTGGGTATAGAGGTCTATTAGGCAGAGCGGTGGGGGTATAAGTCTTCTATAAGTTCACCATCTAGATTTGAGGGGATAAAGTTATCCTATGGGGATAGTTCTACGAACCAAAGTAAGGGGATACAATTCTTATATGGAGAGAGGTACACGAACCAGAGTAAGGAGAAAAAGTTCTCCTATGGAGAGAGATCCACGAACCAGAGCAAGGGGAAAGAGTTCTCCTATGGAGAGAGATCCATGAACTAGAGCAAGGGGAAATGGTTCTCCTATGAAGAGAGATCCACAAACCATAGCAAGGGGAAAGAGTTATCCTATGGAGAGAGATCCATCAACCAAAGCAAGGGAAAAAATTTCTCTTGTGGAGAGAGATTTTTGAATCAACTAGGGATATAGAGTTATTCTATGGTGAGAGATACATGTACCAGTTGATGAGATAGAGTTCTCTTGTATAAAGTTCTAAAAACTAGAGCAAGGTGATAGAGTTATCCTATGGAGAGAGATCCACAAACCAAAGAAAAGAGGATAGAATTATCCTATGGAGAGAGAACCACAAACCAAAAAAAAGGGGAAAGAGTTCTCTTGTAGAGAGATATCCAAAAATCAAAGCATAGGGGATTGATGACTCCTTTGGATAGATGTCCATAAACATTGTAATAGGGAATTGATTCCCAAGAGGTTTGTTGAGAAAATTTAGATGAAATATTTTCTCCATGGAGTAGCCCACATTGGGTGAACAACATTAAATTTATGTCTCTCTTATGTGTGATGATTTGTGTATTGCTATGATTAATGCTATTGATATTGCCATTGATAATATTGTATATTATTATTTGGGAAAGAAAAGTAAAATTTGGTCTTATACTATTCAACCCCCTCTTAGTTTAAGCCTGTGATATTCAATTGGTATCAAAGCAGGTTCCTTCAAAAGAGTCTAAAAACTTGAAGGAAGATATTACAGGAACACATATGGCATCTCATAATGGATATTCATAAAATAAGGCAGCATTGTTCGATAGGAACAATTATGCTTTATGGAGCATAATAATGAGGACTTAATTGATGGAACAAGGTTATGATACATGGTAAGTAGTTGAGGACGGGTTCACACCTACAACTAATCCTTCCATAGATAAATATGGCAATTTCTTATATGTGAATAATGCCAAGGTTGTGAATGCAATCTTAAGTGGATTACATGAAGCATAATTTCTAAAATTTATGCATTGCAAATCAGCAAAAGAGATTTGGTAAAAATTGAAGCAAACCTATGAGGGAAATAAAAAGGTCAAGATGGTAAAACTACAAAACCACAATAATTTTTTTGAATATTTGAATATGGAATATGATGAAGATATTTCTACATACTTAATTCACGTGAATGATATTTTTAACACCATGTATGGACTTGGATTTGAAGTTGAAGAATCCACTATTGCTCAAAACTTTTTAAGGTCACTTCCTACAAGGTATGATGGAAAAATTTCAGCTATAGAATAGATGAGAAATATTGACCAGTTGAATATGGATGAGTTACATGAAATTATCATAGCTTATGATATGAGAATAGTAAAGGATCCCAACTCCAAGAAAGAGGTAACTTTTAAGGCATCAAAGAAGACAAAATATAAGAAACCAAAATCAAGTGGTGAGTCAAGAAGTGATGAAGAAGATACCTATGGTAGAAGAAACAAGAAGGACTCAAGAAAGCACAAAGGTATGAAAATAGTGAAATGTTTCATTTATGGAAATTTTGGTCACTATGCATCTAATTATCAAGATGTTGGAAGCAGTAGCAGTGAAGAGAAACAATATCATAAGAAAAAGGAATGAGGAAAAGCTAGGTATGAAAGGAAAAATAGGTATGGTCAAAATAAGCATGAAAAGAAGTTCTTTCAAAGGCACAAGAAGAATTTCTATGTTGATAAGGGAATATAGGCTACAAGTGATAGTGATGAAAGACCCTCAGAAAGTGAAGAAGAAGAAATCCAATTTTTGGTGGTAGAAAAAGAAGATGACACTCCTATTAAAGATCAAGTTAAAGAAGATGTTAGAAAATAAGCTAAGAGGGAACCAAGAATACTCAAATGTTTTATTTGTGGTAATTTTGGTCACCTTGAAGATCACTCTACAAAGAATGGGTTTAGTAGCAGTGAAGAAGAATATGAAGATGCTCTTGAAGACCTAGAAGAAGATTTAGAAATAAAAGAAGAAGCCATAGTCAATTTGGAAGAGGAACTTATTGTTGCTCTTAGAGAATTGAAAAGATTTAGAAAGCAAAACTCAAGATTGAAGGCTCAAGTTTAAGAATGTGAGGAAGAAAAAGAAAAACTTATACAAAACTTGACAAATTCAATACCTAAGACAATGATATTTAAATAAAATTTAGAGGTAAAAGTCTTAGAATGTGAAATATTAGAACATGAGGTAGTTTCACTAAGGATGCAAGTGAAATATTCTAAGGAAAAGCTACACAGGTTTGGGAAAAAATCAAAGAATTTGGATAATATTATCAATGCACAAAGATCTTCATCCATCAAGACAGGACTTGGTTTTGAAGGACAAGGGAAACAAGAAGAAGGGTCAATATCAAGCTCAAAATAGTAATAATTTTAAGAGGAAGAGAGTGAAGGCGAATTTGAGACTTATGAGGATAATTTGAATAATAGAATCTTCACTAAGAAAGGAAACAATGCACAAACAAGGAACAAGGATAATCACAAAGAAGAAATTACTAAGAGACCAAAAGGCTCAAGATAATATTTCTTCAAAGGACATTGTTTTTTATGTAATCAGTTTGGTCACAAAGCTATGCATTGTAGGACTCATGGAATGAAGGGGTATGGTTTTACTAAGAGGAAATTCAAATATGGACATCTCTTTCAGGGGTATTGCTACTCTTGTAATTGATTTGGTCATAAAGCAATCCAATGCAGGGATCATGATAAAAATGAGTATGGGTTCACCATGATGAACTTCAATATATTTGCACCTTCTAAGAACAACAACATTAAGTGTTATAAGTGCAATAATATTGGGCATAAAGCCAAGTGGTGTATAATAGAGCTTCTAGAGCTTCCAGAGACAAGAAGAAACAAGAACACTCAAAAGGATCAAAAAGGTATGTTGAGAAAGAAGGTTGACAAAGAAAAAGAGCATTGTATGTTGGGAGTAGATATAATCCCACCCCAAAATTAATTGCCTCAAGGAGAGGAGGTGGGGAGGGGGCTGAGCTAAGAGTCTTATCTTTAGCCCCAAAGGATTCCCTTTGCAATTGATGTCAAAGGTGAAGATATTTGAGTAAGGGGATAACATTCAGTCAGAGGGAGTAGTTTATCAGGGGGAGCAGATTTGGAATTAAATGGTATGGAGAAAGGAAAAAGAAATTTTTAGAAAAGGGTTGCCATAAATGACAAAGGGGGAGATTATTGTAAATTTTTAATTAATGGCATAGGTTAATGACATTGGTTGTCATTTATGATCATAAAAATAAAGTTTTAATGTTTTACCATGGTGGCATTTACAAAAGAAAAAGGTAGAGGTTTTTCAAAGACATGGTCCAAGAAGAAGAAAAATTATAATATTTAACTCTATGAAGATATAAAAATTTATAATAATTAAATATTAAACCCAGCCCGGGGGGGAGGGCCCCGCCCCCCCCCCAAAAAACCAAAACAAAGCCCCCAAAAAGGCCCAAAGGTTAAAATAAAATTATAATAATTAAATCTACCTTAGATTTAATTTATTATAATATTTTTGAAAATGTTTAAATGCACCAAAAATCAAAAATTAAAATTGCATGGAGGTATTTTTTTCAAGTGTGTCGACGTCCAAGGTCAAAAGGCAATGTGTATAAAAGGGCTAAGGTATTGCAAAGCCAAGGTGTTCAAATTAATTAACCCCTAAATTATTACTTACAATAATTGTTCGATAAAGGTGTGAAGGCATGCATAGAATATTATGTGAAATTTGAGGTAGTGCAAATATAAAGGTGGAGGGTTTCCAGACTCCATTCGATGGTGGATGGTAGCCTAGCTCGCAATCTCAGCTTGTAGAGTGCATAGTTGGCAGCATGTTCAGTGTTTGATTTGCATGGAGGGTTTTTGTGTGTGCTCTTTTGGTTTGTGTGGGTGGCTAGCCCACGTGGTGTTTGCCCTTGTTCTAGGGTGTGGGGGCCAGTGAGGTCATGGTTTTAAATAATGGCAGCATCACTTGAAGGAAGAATAAAATTTTCTTAAAAGGTATGCACTTTAATTTTGGTTAGGGGGTTAGTTAATTTTTATTATGTTGATGTGAAATGGTTAGGAAGCCATAAGGATAGTAAAGTGATTTGGTCTTTGTTTAATAAAAGGTTGAAAGGTAAAATTTCATATTGCTAGTGCTTGGTGGATACTTGAGATGAAATAATAATTTCTTTGTCTTATTGAAATTTAAGGTGCATTATTGTGTTTTCATAAGAATGAGGTATAAGGTGTAGTTGTGAAATTCATGTATGTAATTTCTAGTTTGTTTTGTTAGAGCTTATTTTGCATGAGAGAATAGGAGTATTAAGGTGTTATAGTGGTTGATATTTTATTGTAATCTGTGTATGGTGAAATATCTTTTGAAGTGAAAATCCATGTGGATGTTTTGAAAAGATATCTTTAAATCTAACCATTGGAGTGGCATTAGAGAAATTGGTCATTTGTGATATAGGTTTTGAATACACATCTCCATAGGAGCAATTAAGAGGTATGGGCACATCATCCCTTGTTTAAGGTGTTTATTCCAATTAATGTTTCGAAACATAAGGTGGAGTGAAAAGGATTGTTTGATAAGCATTGTTGGAAATATTTGAGTGAGGTTTTGTACTTCATTGTTGGAAATATTTGGGATAGATGTTGAGAACAAGTTGTGCTTTCATTGTTGAAAGAGATTGAGACATTTGTGCTAGATATTTTAAAGTACTTGTGCTAGGATTGAAGACAAGTTAGTATATCTTTGTGAAATATTTCTAAACATTGGTTTGAAATATATTGATTGCAATTGTGAAAGTGTTTGAGATCAATTTTATGAGGGAAATTATGTTTTGGTGTGATTGATCTTTGAGAGAAATCTACAAGAAGAATAAACCAATTTTTTTATACATTGTTTTGAAAGGGATTAGGAAGATAAAGAGATTGGTTGAATTTATACAAGTTTTGTGAGTGTGAAACATATTGATTTTTTGATAGAGAAAATCATTCTCTATATGTTCCATAGGTTAAATGAATTCTTAGTAGAATTTATTTTTATGAAGAAAGTTTTCGAAAGAGATTTAAATTGTGTTTGTGAGAAAGTCTTTTTAGAAGGCTTGAAGGCATATTTGACCAAGTCTTTTGAGAAGGCTTGAAGGAAGTTTGAGCAAGTCTTGTGTTAAGATTTGAGGATAGATTTAAGATAGATTTGAGAACAGGTTTGTTCAAGCGTTGTGTTAAGGCTTGAGGACAGATTTGAGATAAAATTGAGAGCAAGTTTGTTCAAGCTTTGTGTTTAGGATTCAGGACAAATTTGAGATAGATTTTGGTGCAGATTAGTTAGGAAAGTTAGAGAAGAATTGTGCTAGAATTGGGATAAAGTTTGGTGCAGATTTGAGATAGAGATAGAGCAAATTTATGCTAGACTTGGGATAGAGTTTGGTGCACATTTGAGATAGAGTTTTGTGTATATTTGAGATAGAGATATAGTATATTTGTGCTAGATTTGAGATAGAGTTTGGTGTAGATTTGAGATATATTTTTGTACAAATTTAAGATAGGGTTTGGTGCATATTTGATATAGAGTTGAAAATAGTATTTGGAGGTGATAGAGAAAATAGTATAGCATTATACTATGGAGAGATATCCATAAGCCAGTGCAGTGGAGATAGAGGTCTCCAGTGGATAATGGCACATTAGCCAGAGTAGTGGGGGTAGAAGTCTTCTAGAATATCACCAATCAGAGTTGAGGGGATAGAGTTCTCTTATGGAGGAAAATACATGAACCAAATCAAGGGGAAATATTTCTCCCGTGGAGAGAGATCCATGAACCAAAGGAAGGGGAAAGAGTTCTCCTATGGAGAGAGATCCATGAGTCATAGGAAGGGGAAATATTTATCTTATGGAGAGAGATCCATGAACCATAACAATGGAAAAGAGTTCTCCTATGCAGAGAGATCCACTAACTAGAGCAAGGGGTAAGAGTTCTATTGTGGAGAGATATCCACAAACAAGAGCAAGGGGAAAGAGTTCTCTTATGGATTAATATCTGTGAACCAACTAGGGAGAGATTTATTCTATGGAGAGATATCCATGAACCATTTGAGGATATATATTTCTCCTAGATCAAGTTCCATGAACTAGAGCAAGGGGATAGATTTCTCTTGTGGAGAGATATCCATGAACCAGAGAAAAGGGGATAGAGTTCTCCTATGGAGAGAGATCCACAAACCATATAAAAGGGGATAGAGTTCTCTTGTGGAGAGAGATCCACAAACCATATAAAAGGAGAAAGAGTTCTCCTATGGAGAGAGATCCACAAATCAGAGCATAGGGTATTGGTGTCTCCTTTGGATAGAGGTCCATAAAAATTGTAATAGGGAATTGATTCCCAAGAGATTTATTGAGAAAATTTAGAAGAAATATTTTCTCCGTGGAGTAGCCCATATTGGGTGAATCATGTTAAATTTGTGTCTTTCTTGTGTGCGATGATTTGTGCATTATTTTTATTACTGCTATTGATATTGTCATTGATAATATTGGATAATATTGTTTGGGAAAGAAAAGTAAAAGTTGGTCTTATACTGTTCACCCCCCTCTTAGTATAAGCATGTGTTCTTCAAGTTTCTTAGGCCTCACTCTTCCGATGACTCTTCATCTTCCTACTCTATTGACACATGTACAAAGGGACAACTATGCACATTTACATTCTAAAATATCATTGTACACTTGTGTATTACATTGCATAAAGTAAATCATAATCTAAGACTATTTTCCTAATCTATATATGTACCCATGATGGTACATTGACATGTATCAAATAATGTAATATATTCCAACATGTGTTGTAAAAATATGGACTACTTGATTGTAGGTATTATCAATATGTGTGATGCTCAAATTCCACTTTGTCAAAGAAGAGTTGTGATAGATACTCAAGCTCTACATAAGTGTGTTATTGACCACTTTCATTTACCTATTTTATTGTGGATGGAAAGCCATAAAAAAATTAGGAGAAACACCCAAAATAGTCTACAAGGATATCTAAAAATACATCATAAATCATGGATATATGTTAGAAGTAATGTTATTTTGGAGAGTGAAGGATCACCATACAATCTTGAAGAAATGTTGTTCTAAGTTTGGAGTAGTGTTTGTGCTTCTAAAAGCAATGAACATAGCGATTTTTATAAACCAATCCATAATCATAAATACACAGTCATTCTACCAAACTATCATGGGGAAACCACTCACCAAGTTCACTGATATTCTTTCCCAAGGACAAGAAGAAATAGGAAAAAGAACACTTAGGCCCAATTATCCTATTTATTGATTTGAAGTGATAACAAATGACATACTATCTCAAAAACCATAGCACATCCCTTTACATGTGATCCCAATAAAATAACTATTGTATATAGTGAAGTGTTTTCTGTTTTCCAAAATATCATCCATTAAGTGTTGAATAGGTTTCTTTAAGCAGAGAAACCCTATGCTATTTTGGTAAAAAATATTATCTAACCTATACAAAAGTTCATCCTTCATGTAAAAATATTGAAAAGGACTTAAGTTTGACGAGGAGGGGTGTACAATATGATGATAAAATTTTCCAAATTTAGGATCAAGAGCATATAGTGCAAGCCAAGTCTAGAATCCTACATGTGATATGGTCACAATTGCAAAATATTGAGTTGTTGGTGGATGACTCAAATAACTTTCCACTATGTTTCTTGTTCCATTTTTATATTTGATCACCAAATTGAAATGTTGCAAGTATGTGGTCTATTTCAAATACCTAAATTCCTTAATCTTATTTTAGGATTGGAGAAACTTAAAAGGCATATGATCTATGTGGATAATTATTTTCTTACCCAAAAGGTAATGACTCCAATACTTGATTTCTTGTATCAAATTATATAAATATTTATCATATGTGGAGTATTTCCTATTATAAGTTTAAAATATCTTAGAATGATATACCGCAGGATGATCATTTTACTTCAAAACCCCTCCAAGTGCAAATTATGATGCATTTGTCTCTATCTCAAGGGGTTGAGAGGGGTCTAGAAGGACAAGGATAGGGTCAATACATAGTTTGTATTTAAATGAATCAAAGAAACGAGTAAGGTCCTTTGTCTAATGAAACTCTACTTTTGCTTTACTAATATGATGCAAAGGTGTTTCTATAGTAGAGTAGCCAGGAATGATATTATGATATAAGTTCGCAAGTCCAAGGAAACTCCTAAGTTTAGTGACTGTGTAAGGATTTGGTCAATTTTCAAGAACCTTTACTTTAGCGGGATCTACATGGACAGCTCATTGATTTATTATCAAGACAAGATAGGAGATGGATGTTTGAGCAAATGAGCATTTTGGGAGGTTGGCAAAAAGTTGGTTCTTTTAAAGGATGTGGAGAATCTGATCTAGGTGTTCTACATGTACCTTGCAAGTAGATGAATACACAAGGATGTCATTCAAATATATGATAATGAATTTATCCAAGTTGTCCCTAAACACTTCTTTCATCAACCTCATAAATATTTTAGGAGCATTCGTGAGACCAAAGGCCATGACCAACCATTTAAAAAATCTAAACTTAATCTTGAATGTTGTTTTCCAAGTATCTTATGCTTGAACCCAAACATGATATCATCCACTCTTCAGATCAATTTTTGAGAAATATTTTGCTCCCTATAATTGATCTAGTAGTCATCAATCCTTGGAAGAGGATATATTTTTTTTATGGTGATATTGTTCAAAGTATGGAAATCAATACACATTCTCCAAGAACCAGCTTTCTTGAGAACCAAAAGGGTGGGATATGCACAAGGAGAAGTGCTTGTTTTGATGAAATCTTTTGCCAAAAATTCATGAATTTATATCTTAATCTCATCAATTTATATGGTTGAATGTCTATACATAAGTGTATTTGGGAGAGAGACATGAAATTATTTCTATGCTATGATTAATATCCCTTTCAAGAGGTAGAGTGGTGGGTTCCTTGAACATATACTCATATCATCATAATTTTTTTGGAGTGAAGCTTGATTGTTGTGATTCTTAGGTGGTGTTTGGCCTTCATTATTTGTGGTTATTATGAATAGAAGAGCCAATTCTTATGATTGATTAACCACATTGTGTGCTTGTCTACAACTTAGAACCAAAATTGTTGTTAGATTGGTGCATTTCACCAAATATGATTTATTGTGCAATTACAAGGTGTATGTGTAGACACCAAAACAGCACCAATCCGATTATGTGACTGCAAACACTGATCGCTTTGACAAACACAGCCCCCAGGGCAGCCCTCAGAGGTTAAACAGTGGTCTTAACCACTTTCATAGCAATTTTGTAAGGTCAAGAAGCAATTTGGCACACTTGGACACTTTGCCCAGTATTCGTCTCACCCAGGGATGAATTCAAAATAGAATCCGTCCCACCCCAGGATGAATTCTGAATCCGTCCCTGGGTGGGACGAATTCTAAGCTTAACGGGCAAAAAGACAAATGGTGCCAAGTGGCAGCCTAGAACAGTCAGTTAATGACTCCTGCCTTGCACGCGTGTGTAGGTGGACAGAGGGGCCGTTAGAAGACTGTCACAAAAGGCATTTATCAAAGCTCAAGTCAATGGAGGACTCCCCTCCCTCATGGGAAGACAAGACTGCCACATGGCGCCTATGACCAACACATGGCATTTGTGCTTCCCTCCCAAAAGAGACCCCATGGGTCTATAAAAGGTGGGACTTTTCTCACCCAAAATATACAGGTTGAAGGAGTTTTCAAGCAACGAAGTGCTGCCGAGTTGAAGACCCACTTGCATCCCTTTTGGTTCACCTTCCCACATCCACCAATCTCTTTTGCAAGGGAGGTTGTTGGGTGGCCTTTGGAAGCTCGAACCGGACCCAAATCCAACACATGGACACCTGAACCAACCAATTCGCCGACCCCCCAATCCTAAGAGGTTTTGGGCCCATCCCTGGTGGATTGGCTCCAAAATCAAGTGCCAACGGTGGGAGGCCCACTTGGGCACCCCCGCACCTCCCAAGTCCTATTTTTAGTTTTTGAGCATTTTAGATTACTTTTCAGATTGCATTTTGTGTTATTAGGTTTGATTAACCCATAGCTGCAATTTTGTAACTTTTGGTCAGATTCTAGTATGTTTTGTGTTGCTTTGTCGTTTCGCTGACTTGCAGGTGTCGAGGTCAAATTCCCGAGGGTGGAGGCCAAATTGGGAGAATCCGACCATCTGGGTCGTCCCAAAATGGCCCCAATTACATAACCCCCCTGTTTGTAGGCATTTTGCAGGTCTCGGGATCCGACATTGGAGCAGCAGCAGGTCGGTTTCTTCAACACAGAAGAATTCGTCCCACCCAGGGACGAATTGCAGTCAGAATTCGTCCTGCCCAGGGACGAATTCCAGTTGAAGGTAGATTGGCCAGTTGTCTCAGTGGTAGTGGCCTTCTGGTAACTTTTCTTATCTTCTGTCAAGTTTTGAAGCCATTTGGACTCACTGTAATTATTGTTTTAGGCAAATATTTACATGCATATTTCGTTAGTTTTAGAGAGCAAACACTTTTCATTTGCGGCAGATGCTACTGACATCTTGGTTGTTTCTTTGTTCGCAGGAGAAGCAGCGGAGGTTAAGAACTCATCGACATCAGCGACGGCATCATCTTGGCCCGCCCATTGCAATCGTGGGCACGCGGAAGGAGGAAGACTAAATCGCACATTGTAACAATGACAAATTTAACGCTCCTAGCCCCTAAAAAGGGAGGAGACGTCTATGTAACCGAGGATAAGATATTTGAATAAAGAGGGCTGTGATTTCTTTACATCTTTTCTCTCCTTTCCAAATTGTCTCTTTCCTTTGTTTTGGTGCATAAGGTTAAAGCGTTACATTTCGTCTTACATTGCATAATTAGTGTTTCCTTTGCCCGAAATCTCGTGCTTTCAATGGCGATCACGGTGGGACCTCGTTCCCTGGTTTTTAAAATCATAGAAACCGATCAAAGTTTTGTGTTTGTGCTTGACAGGTACATTTTTTTTGTTGCAGATCGCTATTCGTCTCCGACGGGGACGAATTCTTTTTCGCAATTCGTCCGCCTCGGGACGAATTCAAATTCGTCTCTCGGGAGGGACGAATTCTGTTCTCGCAATTCGTCTCCCGGAGGGACGAATTCTCGCCTGCGGATTTTCAGAGCAGAAATTCAGAGGCAACAGGAGCAGGCAGAGAAGAGGTAGGGATTTTTATCATCTCTGTTAAATTTTTTTGTTTCTGTTTCTGTTTCTTTAATTGTTTTCATTTAATCCTGCATTGCATTAGGAAAAGTCATGTATGCTTGTTTCATTTTTGTTGAATAAAACGAATCCCACACACATCACGAAACAATTTTAAACCAAGGAGCTGGTCGTAAGACCCCAGCCCTTGATCAAGACCATTGGTGGATTTCATCACCACCTTGGCTTGATTTGCATCCATTTCCCGATTGTCAACTCGTTGTTAGGCGTAAATCCCGACGAAGACAGACCGAGCGTAGCCGGGGTGATTCCCATGCGCGCGAGGATAAGTTTTCTATGGTAGGTGCCATTAACAGGACAATCCCCCTTCCGTACCGCCTACGTACCACGTACCTTCTCCTCTCACGTACCTATAGTCTCCCTCTCGTAAGGGCGGGTATATAGAGAGGTTGGTATATCGGCCTGGCTGGTATATTGAAGGGGCGACCTTTTTGGAGTTATAAGAGCCTACATGATGCATTTAAACGTTCTACAAAACCTACAAAAACAAAACAAAACACCAAAATGCACTAAACCAGTTTAGGGCACACCAATAATCCTTAAAAGAGATAATCACGGTTTTGTGAATGTGTGTGCTTAATTCTGCTCAGTGTAGACAAAAAAAAAAAAAATCATAAAAACGAGATAAAAACTTATTTAGATAGCATAGAAGCACCGCAATGGTGTACACCCGCAGTCAAGCCCAATCAAGGGCGGAAGCTCCGGAAGGTACACAAAAAGTAGGCACAAGTCGCCTTCACTTCAGTCCTGAGGATTTGGTCATACCGCCTTATAGGTCAAACCTACAAAAGAATCCAATCTAGAATCCTCGGTGGGGTATGCCTATTCAAAGCAGCCCCTTTCGGGAAGATGCCTTACATGTAGACCTTGACATAAATAGAGAATCACCTCTTGAAGTTAGGCATGAGTGGCCACCGCGCAATGAAGCGCTAGACAAGCACACCGTCCATTTGGAGGGGCAACGTGGATATGGCATCCCTTCTTTACCTCTCATCGAATAGAGAGACCAAATCCAGAGCGTAGGGCTCCTTACACAGGGCGACCTAACTCTGCCTACCCCTTACGCACCTATGATAGAGAATATGAGAAAGATCATCGCATTCCTCAAGGACAACAACATACAACTCGGGAACCTTATGCTTCTGCACCAACCGGATATCATGATCACCCCTTGAGGCCAAAACCTCGAGCACATACCGCCTACCTCGACAGAGGGAAGCGACCCCTTGAGATTTTAGAGCATCAAAACCGAGGTAAACCCATAGGAGGAACATTTGAACCTTCTGAACAAAATAGGGTAGATCAAATTGACCCCGGTTGTCGCCAGATATACCACCCGTCAAGCCCAAATCATGCGGCTTAAACAAAGTCAGCAAGAGATAGAGTATCAATACCGCTTGGATAAAGAACGCATGCAACGTGAAGCGGATGAGTTACGCTATGAAATACCTGAGAGGGGGCCAACCCCTCGCATCCAAAGAGCTGAACAAGATGAGAGGCGTAATCCGTTGGTGCAGGACAGTTCTCCACGACCTCGTCAAGCTCGGCCTCCAAGACCCCATAGATTCGAGAGGGAGGCAACTCCCCGAAACAATGATGGGTACCTTCAGCAAGAGCTTGATCAGGGTCATAGGTTTCGCCTCAGAGACTCCTCAAGAATTTTATGAGGAGTATGAACCAGAAGAGGAATATATTGAAACTCCCCATCAAGGCAGGAAGGATGCCATTCGGCCACCCCTCCATAGGCCTCCAGCTTACCGTAACTTGCAACAAGAGCGAACAAGAGAGGAAGAAATAAAATCTTTCGATGCATACCAAGCGCTATTGGAGCGTTTGGAGTCTCGTGGAGACAAAAGCCGCTGGGCATCAAAAACCCACATTACGTCTACTCCGCAATAATCCGGTGCATCCCTCAGTGCCTACACCTCTTTACCCCGAACACTTCAAGTTGCCTCAATTGGCAGTTTTTAAAGGTGAAGAGGACGCACAAGAACACGTTACACGATTTCTAAGCCAATGCTTCGGCATCCAAGATAATGACGCATTATTGCTTAGAACATTCATAACCACATTCGTAGGCCCCGCCTCGGATTGGTTCACACAACCGCCCAAACACAAGCATAAGCAGCTTAGATCAGCTAGTAGATGCGTTTCTTGAACGTTTCGCCTTCAACACAAGGAAGAAGGCATCACTTAGTGATCTTGCTAGCCTTAAACAATTTGAGGAGGAAACAATGGCAGCGTACGGGAACCGATGGAGAGCTTTGCTTTCTAAGTTACCCTACCGTCCTCCCATGTCGGACCTCACGCAAATGTTCGCAAAAAGTTGCTTAAAATCAATCTCCGGTCTATTGTTGTTG
This sequence comes from Wollemia nobilis, assembly GCA_028583015.1. Lineage (NCBI taxonomy): Eukaryota > Viridiplantae > Streptophyta > Pinopsida > Araucariales > Araucariaceae > Wollemia > Wollemia nobilis. Next base: position 241,206 of record JAQPPZ010010623.1, read on the forward strand.
CGACAATACGACAACTTAGAAGAAGCTTTGGCGCAAGCCAGAGTCATAGAAGAGATTAAGATAGGCGAAGGCGCAATTGCCAAGCCTAAGAAGAAAGAGTGGAATAAAACCACTAAAACTGGGACAACGCAACCACAACACGCTGTAGTCAACCAAGTTGCGATAAATGTTCCCGCGCCTGTGCAAGAAACGCAGCCTCAAAAGGCTAACTACCAGGCAGTGCCTCCTGCTTACGAAAGAGATAACAGAAGACAAGAGCAGTATCAGCAGTCGCCCTAGGCGATAATTCACCCCGTATGCGGAGTCTAGGGACTCCTTATTTGACCGCTTGTCAGCGGCAAATTTAGTTACTCCGCGTAAATCCAAATTTTTGACCCTAACATTCCCAAGCCTAGGGGGTATAGGGAGGAATTGTATTGCAGATTCCATAGGCGCAGAGGACATGACCTAAATGGGTGCTGGAAATTCAAAGAACTAGTCCAGGATTTGATCGATAACGGAACATTGGTCGTGGACAACCCCATCGCACCAAACAACCAACAAATGGGGGTATTCAAGGACCCCTTGCCTGCCCACGAGGCACAGACAAAACCGCTCCAGATTAACGAGGTGCGACAAGATCTTCCCGTGCAAGGATTTGTGGGAATGATTAGCATTGTAACAAGGAACAGAAGATACCCAACAGTTGCCCCCGAGGTAGCTACGAGAGAAGTTCCGTCGACATCACAGCCTCAACAACGCCCAACGCAATTACCTCCGCCTAGACCTGAGGTCACGATACGAACCAAACTCACGCAGAGTTTGCGGACCACGTCGGCTAGGTCTGTCCATCTACGAGCTTATTCAACAATCAGCTCCCCATAGAGAAGCTCTTATGGACATTTTAAAAGCCATTGAAGTACAACCCCATGAAGCAAATTCTTTCAACGCCTTCGTGGGACATGTGAAACAATGTACGGAGCCTGTCATCACATTCAGAGAAGACGAGGTCAAAACGATATCAAATGACATGCCGGATCCACCCCTGCACGTTATCGCGCGGGTCAACGGGATCCCGTACAAGAGAGTGCTGATAGATACTGGCTCGTCCAATAACATTATAACCACTGCAGCGTTGAAACATTTAAAACCGCCAGCCTCTCACATCACCGCTTCCACGTACACACTGCGAGCTTTTAACGATGCAATTTGCTCGACAGTCGGCACGGTTGTTCTGCCTATACAGGTAGGACAAAAGTCAATACCCACACTGTGCCATGTGCTGGAAGGCGAAATGGCTTATAATATACTGCTAGGGCGGCCTTGGATCAGGGACATGAAGTGTGTCCCCTCGATCGCACACCAGTGCTTGAAGTATGCCTATGAAGGGCAAATACATGTAGTCCCAATGGACTTAGAGCCCTTCAAGTATTGCAATGCGGTACAATTCATACCTCAATCGACCCTCCCATCAACGCATTTGGATTTTCAATTAAATCCATCTAAACAGAGGTCCGATACCGCAAGTACCACTGGTGGCCAACAAGGCAAAATCCCAGCCAGGTGAGACTTCATCACCTACTCCTTCATCATCAACGCCACCTATCGTGGCCCAACAGAAGGACAAGGGAAAGCAAATCATGGAAGAGGTTAAGCCTCTAGAAGAGGGGTTGCCCATGATTTCAACGATATCAACAGAGGAAACACCCAACACAACACAAACCAAGACTCCTGAACAACCAAACATGGAATGGACTCAGGAAGGACTACCGTTTCCTCCTACCCAATCATCAACAATCACTGTTGAAATGGCCAGTACAGGCCTGGGGGAATACTTAGTGCAAAATGTTGTGGCAACCCCCACACTTGAGTCAGTACAAGACATGGGAAGACCTCGCCTTCCCATTGGAACAATCGTCCCTCTAGGCTACCCACCCAACCAAACGAATTTTGTGTATGGGGGCCTTGATCATGGTTCTCAACCATGCGAACAAAAGGAAACAGATGAAGAGCCTTTTGTCGAAAACATCAATTATCTGTCGAACCCAGAATTTGCCCTAAAATATCTCGAACAATGCAATTGGCATGGGTATGGGCTAGGCAGATATGAGCAAGGGATGCGGATCCTTTGCCAACCAAGATATCAGATGCCATATGACAAGTCAGGGGTAGGGTTCAACCATCCCCGACCATTAGACATATTGGTTGAAAATATGCAAGGCCTAGAAATAGGCAACAAGGGGGGATTGGCACAAGACCCGTACGCCAATCCAAACACAGAATACACATTAGGGGATTATCTCCCATGGTCTACAAACACCCCTGGAAATAGCAATAATCCCTCTCCTTTGCTAGAGAGAGGTGAAAGTTCAGAGAGCAATCCTCAAAGAGAACAACAACGGCTTCCAGACATTTTTTTGAAACTGTTCCCCTTAGAGGTTCCAGATGAAATAACACAGTCTCAAAATAATCAGGTCCCTCCACTAAGAATGGAACAACCGCAATGGGACCAAATTAATTCACTGGAATAGGAAGAGTCCTCAATGTCGCAAGCAACGGATGTTGAAGAGGATGAACAATTTTGGATCTATGAAAGCGATTCAGAAGACGAAACCGAAATGGACTATCTCAGACATGCGCGACGACATCACCGCGCTCTAACTCATGAAGATCTAATGGGACAAATGGGTATACGGTTAGGACATGAATGGCACGTAGACCCAGCCGAGGTGGGACCAAGTGTTAGGCCTATGGCTCCAAATTCAAGATGAGCATCGTCCACCTCGAGATCCCATCATGACAAGCAGATGCCGAGGGAAGACCCCGCCTTCCTTTTCACACATAGAGATGAATTTGCACCTAGAGAGGATCCATTCGTGCCTGTTCCCGTAGAGCCAGATCCGCAGTATAGGGAACATCTAAAAGAATCAAGTCATCACACCCGTGGTTCTGGAGACCAAATTCATTCCATCCACATGATCTCCATTGATTTGACCGCACCCATCCGCAATCCGACCGATCCATCACGGTCATTGCATCTAGACATGGATGCCATCGACTGGGATCGCGTCAATTCACCATTGTCACCATCATAGTACTGGCCTTTCGGTGAAATGCTTCATTTCACCCCAAGGACAACTCAGGATATTTTTCAAGTCGAAGAGGGACCCGAGGTTCCAAACGTAGATCTTAACTCAGCTGATGATATCCATTTAATCCCAACTCCACATCAGTTGGAGGACGGATCCCACATGTCGATCGAAGAGACGACTGACGTAGACATCGGCACAGATCCAATGAATCCACGGATTCTCAAGCTGGGGGTAAGCCTTTCCCCCGAGGAGCAAGCCGATTACATTGCCCTTCTTAAAGAAAAGAAGGAGGTTTTTGCATGGTCGTACAAAGATATGCCAGGACTAGACCCGCAGCTAGTCATGCACAATTTAACGCTTGATCCGAAAATCAAGCCTCTAAAGCAAAAACTAAGAAAGATGCACCCAACAAGTGGCCTTGATGGTCAAAGACGAATTGCAAAAGCCGTTGGATGCACAATTTGTCATCTCGCGTGGATTATCCGCCATGGTTGTCCAACATGGTTCCCGTCAAGAAGCCCGACGGGAGGATTCGCATATGCACCGACTTTCGAGACCTAAACAAAGCGAGTCCTAAGGATGATTTCCCCTTGCCAAGCATCGACGCATTGGTAGACGCTACAACAGGTCACGAAATGCTCTCCCTAATGGACGGTTTCTCAGGATACAATCAAATTCGTATCAATCCTGAAGACCAACTCAAAACGGCATTCACAACGCCTTGGGGGACATTTTGTTATAAGGTCATGCCTTTTGGCCTTAAAAACGCTGGCGCTACATACCAACGTGCTATGACTTATATCTTCCATGATTACATGCACAAAACTTTGGAAGATTACATGGATGATTTGTTAGCCAAGTCTCTCTTGCGCTCAGATCATCTCGGTGACTTAAGCAAGATTCTCGATCGCCTCATAGAGCATAAGGTTAGACTGAATCCCAAGAAGTGCGTGTTCGGCGTCACATCCGGAAAACTCTTGGGTTTTATAGTCTCCAAGAGAGGCATCGAAGTGGACCCAAACAAAGTCAAGGCAATCCTTGAAATGGCTCCCCCAACCACTATCAAGCAGCTCGAAGTCCGCAAGGAAAGGTCGCGTCGATTAAACGCTTCATAGCGCAATTATCCGACAAATGCCGACCAATGAACAAATTATTGCACAAGGGGGTCACATTTCATTGGGATGACGAGTGCCAATCAGCCTTTGACGAAATCAAACAATACTTGGCTTCGTCGCCAGTATTGGCACCGCCTAGACCAGGTGTGCCGTTCTACTTATACATCTCAGCTACTGAGGTGGCACCGGGCGCAATGCTAGCCCGAAGAATGAACTTCACAAAGAACAGGCTACTTACTATCTTAGCCGCACCCCGGTCGGCTTACGAACTTAACTATGCATACGTTGAAAAACTCCGCTTGGCGATGGTGTTTGCTACCAAAAGGCTACGCCACTACATGCTCGAGCAACACTACGTATGTTGTGTCTAAGGAGAATCCATTGCGATACATGATGAGTCGTACTTATCATAGTAGTCGCACGGCGAAATGGATCATGTTGTTGACGGAATTTGACATTGAGTTTATTGGGCAAAAATCTATAAAAGGACAAGTCATAGCCGATCAACTAGCAGAGGCTCCTCTTGAAGACGATCAGCCTCTAGTCATAGAACTACCCGATGATGAGGTCTTCCATGTCTCAGAATCGCCAGATTCGAAGAGCCTGAGTCTCGAGCCGACATAACCTTATTTTTTGATGGTTCTAAATGCGAGCAAGGTGGTGGCGCAGAATTGTATTCTTCACACCGCAGGGCGCTCCAATGCCCTCGTCATTTAAATTAAACTTCCAAGTGCACCAACAACAATGCAGAATATGAAGCCTTGCTCCTAGGTCTTCAAACAACAATCGCCATGAATATCAAAAGACTAAACATCTTTGGTGATTCGCTGTTAATCGTCAATCAAGTCAAGGGGGTATATCAATGCAAATGCCCAGTTCTAAAGGCCTATAAAGCCCTCGTGGATAAATTCCTGGCAAAACTTGAGTGGTATGACATCGAGGCACTCCCTCGATCATCGAATCGTTTTGCGGACACAATGGCCTCCTTAGGGTCACTAATCCCGCAAGACCTTTCCGGTGATATAACAACCATTCAGGTCAAAACCTTATCGCAACCCGCGATGGAGCGCGCAAGCTCAGACTTGACGCCAGGAATCCACATGATCCAGATCGAACCATCTTCGGATAAGTTCTTTCGAATCCGAGACTATTTGAAACATGCCAACTGGGGGTCTTTGTTCTCCCCCACTCCCATTAATAGCAACACAACGCTATTCTTACAAGTTCTATCCCAATCAGCATTTGTTAGGGAAGAACTCCAAAAGGGATTGGCTGTTCAAACTGTCGAGGTATCCGATCAACAAGACTGGTATTTACCCATAAGAGACTACCTCAAGTTAGGTAATCTACCCTTTGGATTGACGCACGCCGCAAAACGAACATTCAAATAGAAAGCGGCAAAATATGTCTTGATAGGAGACATTTTGTATCGTCGCAGCTACGACGGAATTCTTCTTCGTTGCTTGGACCAACAAGAGTCCACTTGGGCAGTCACCCAAGCGCATGACGGTACATGTGGCGGCCACTTCAATGGTATGGCCATTGCAAAGCGCATTCTTCGCATGGGCTATTATTGGCCATCTTTAGAGCGAGATTGCTGCGCGTATGTCAAGAGGTGCGTAAAATGTCAACATCATGCCAATTTAATGCACGCACCTTCCCAGGCCCTACAGACAGTCCAGTATGCTTGGCCATTTTCGTAGTGGGGCCTCGATCTAATCGGAAAGATCTCCCCTGCATCGTCAGGCCGTCACACGTTTATCATAACGGCCACAGAATATTTTACCAAATGGGTGGAAGCAATTTCGTTAACCTCTACGATAGGACCCCGCATTGCGGAGTTCATTTTGCATTACATCATATGTCGTTTTGGTATTCCATCCAAAATAATCTCGGATAATGGGCCATCATTCAAGAACAAAGACGTGCGTGCTTTAACCACAAAGTACAAAATTCAGCACAACTTTTCAACACCCTATTATCCGCAAGCAAATGGGCAAGCAGAGGCGTCAAACAAAACGCTAGTCGCCATCCTTAAAAAGACCGTCACAGACAGTCATAAGGATTGGCACATACAAATCCCACTTGCCCTTTGGGCTTATCGCACTAGCATTCGGACGCCCACTGGGGCAACTCCGTTTTCACTAGTGTATGGCTCAGAGGCGTAATGCCTCTCGAGTTGGAAATTCCTTCCCTCCGCATATCAATGCAGGAATTCATCGATGATGACACTGCACGGCAGGCCCGGTTAGACCAACTTACGTTGCTTGACGAAAGACGCGTTAATGCTCTCGAGCACTTACGTATCTATCAAGAGCGGCTTAAGAGAGCTTACAACATGAAAGTTCACCTAAGAGACTTTCGGGTTGGTGATCTGGTTCTGAAGGAAAACCAACAAAACTCTAATTTGCCGTCCCATATGAGAGACAAATTCATGGCAAATTGGCTAGGTCCTTATGTCATTGATAGCAAAATAGGACCGAGAACGTACAGGCTAGCTTCTCTTGACGGTATCAAGGAAACAGAACCCTTGAATATCAGTCATTTGCGACCATTTCATATCTAAGAAAGCCATATACCAAAAAAAAAAAAAACTCCAAGGATTATCGCAATCTCTTGGTCAATCCAAAAAGCTCCAAGGATTATCGCAATCTCTTGGTCAATCCTAAAAGCTCCAAGGATTATCGCAATCTCTTGGTCAACCTAAAAGCTCCAAGGATTATCGCAATCTCTTGGTCACAAAAGCTCCAAGGATTATCGCAATCTCTTGGTCAATCCAAAAAGCTCCAAGGATTATCGCAATCTCTTGGTCAACCCAAAAGCTCCAAGGATTATCGCAATCTCTTGGTCAATACAAAAAGCTCCAAGGATTATCGCAATCTCTTGGTCAATCCAAAAAGCTCCAAGGATTATCGCAATCTCTTGGTCAACCAAAAAGCTCCAAGGATTATCGCAATCTCTTGGTCAATACAAAAAGCTCCAAGGATTATCGCAGTCTCTTGGTCAAAAAAAATCAAGAAATTCAAAAAAAAAAAAACAAAACAACAAAAATCATCAAAAACAACAAAGATTTGCATCTCAATTCTAGGCATACTCGAATTCATCAAAACCCCCCCACAAAAAACAAAAACACCAAGCATAACTTTTACCACACTACAGTCAGTGGTCTGGGAATGTACCAAGAGTTTCAGTGATTCAGTCATCATTTTCCTCTTTAGCCATGTAGTGTACCAAGTCGAACAGATTTTACGAAGGTAGAGTCATACTTGAAATACACCTTGTTACGTAACATCCCAACACAAATCAAAACACTAAAATTCCCAAATTGTGTGAACGAAAGACGAAACCTCCAAAATAATCTAGGTCACCACAAGCGAAACGGTTATCTTGCTCATCCCCCTGTGCGAATGACCCCTAGAATGCTGAGAGTTGGCAAAAGGACAAGCATCCTCCCTACCCAATTCCCTAAGAATCCCTAAAGTTCTCAACAGTTGCAAAACACAAAAATTTGCAAAATGTCAAAACTCCAAATTTGACAAACTATAGTGCACACATCAAAAGGCACAAACAACAGTGATTTTCGTCACTCCATATCCCCAATCCCTTGCTCAAAAAAAAAAAAACAAATCAAAATAAACAGTGATCTCATCACTACAATGAGCAAGTATCCCAATACAATTGAAGAAAAGAAGGGAGTTGACCTTGAATCCCTGGAACTCTCAGCATTCTATAGGTCATAAGGCAAGCTTCAGTACCAATTTGGTTGATAGCCAATCGGTAATGTAAGTAAACCTCCCGCATGACGATATATCTGTCACATTAACTTGCGTACAGATCAATGTTTGCATGTGGATGAGCTAGCTTATGGCATCCTGGATTACACCGTAGATTAATCTTAGTACATACAACAAAGGAATTCGTGGAGCTAATTAGGTGATCCTCAGTACAGGTTCGGTTGAAAGCCCATCTGGCACTGGCGGTATCCTGACAAATACCACAAAAATGAACTCAATTGCACACACAGGGATGTGAAATAACTTGGTCAAAAACAAGTCCGATTCATACCTTGTTCAAAAGTCTTGTAAGATAAAGTACAAATCATGGCTAGTGAGTTAAAACCGTCTCGAGTCTCAGAAAACCTTAGCTACATTTCTAAACCAACTGCGCTACTTTTCATCCTTACAATACCATCAAAAAAAAAAAAAAAGAAAAACCACATGTATACATACAAAGTCATACATCACAACAATCACCTAAAAACAAAATAAAAGAGTTCTAAACAGTCTATGGTGCCATAGCCAAACATCACAAACCCCATTCATCCATTTCATATCTGCATATCACATATAAATCAAAACCATTTGCATTCATCATAGCATATGCATCCATCAAAATAAATCAACATGCATACATCCATATTCATCAACCATCATGCACAAGATCAAAGAAAATCAAAACAACAAAAACAACAAATAAATGCAACACAAAACAAAAAGCAATAAACATTGCCAGAAACATGTGCTCTTGCACTTAACCTCTTGCAGGCCAAAGCATAAACATCACATCTCTTGCACTTAACCTCTTGGCATAGAAAAACTGATGTCAGGTTCTACATTGTCACTATCCTACTCCCTAAGAAGGCTACCATAGCTGGACCGCTCCACGGGAAGACGGATTTTCCGACAATTTCAATCCCCAAACGATCATCACAAAAGGGGCAAAGCCCACTCAAAAACAACAAGATCAAAACAACAACAAAAACAATAAACATGCACACAAGTGCTCTTGCACTTTAAACTCTATTGGCATAATCATCGATCGGTCACAAATTATCACTATCCTACTCCCTAAGAAGGCTACCATAGCCGGACCGCTCCACGGGAGGATTTTCGAAAATTTAATCCCCAAATGGTGTACAAAAAAAAAAACAAAAACAACAAAACATGCAACATAAAAACAAAGCAATAAGCATTGCCGGACACAAGTGCTCTTGCACTTAACCTCTTGGCAAAGAAAATCGATGTCGAGGTCCAAATTATCGCTCTCCTACTTCCCCAAGAAGGCTACAATAGCCGGACCGCTCCACGGGAAGTTAGATTTTCGATGATTTCACCTCATTACGGCATCACCAAAAGGGTTAACACCCACCAAAAACAGGTCCAAATGTTGGAAAAATTGCACACGCTTAACGGTAAACCCCTTTAAAGGAACCCTTGCACAAGTCATCTTGGGTCAAGCGACTCGTCGCTTCTCTCACGAAGGTCATTCCCTCATCGATTCGTCGCTTGAGGGGGTAGTCACACTTAGTCACCAACCAACAATCACACACCCAATTAAGGAAAATGACATGCATTCAAAGAATCATTGACAAAGACAATCACGCTCCCCGCTTGGGGCGATAAACAAGCAACAATCAAATCAATCAAACACTTGGCATTTCGTGAATCATGAACACAAGGTTCCCCCTGAGGATAAAAACGCCCTTCACTTGTTCATGACTGATCAATGTCTAAGTTCAAGTCACACCTCACCAAAATAGGTTAATACTTGAAATCAAATTCCTTAGCTCGTCAGAAGCAAGGATTCAAGAATGCATGCCCTTTCCATACTTGGGGCATCAAAAGTTGGTTAGGTTACCAAGAAACCCTAATCATTAGTGCTTTGGTTATCTATTTTTGCTCAAGCACTGCGTCACCCGCAGCCGCTTCCCAAAAAGGGGCATCTCGTAGACACCAAAACAGCACCAATCCGATTATGTGACTCGCAAACACCGATCGCTTTGACAAACACAGCCCCCGGGGCAGCCCTCGAGAGGTTAAACGAGTGGTCTTAACCACTTTCATAGCAATTTTGTAAGGTCAAGAAGCAATTTGGCACACTTGGACACTTTGCCCAGTATTCGTCTCACCCAGGGACGAATTCAAAATAGAATCCGTCCCACCCCAGGACGAATTCTGAATCCGTCCCTGGGTGGGACGAATTCTAAGCTTAACGGGAAAAAAGACAAATGGTGCCAAGTGGCAGCCCAGAACAGTCAGTTAATGACTCCTGCCTTGCACGCGTGTGTAGGTGGACAGAGGGGCCGTTAGAAGACTATCACAAAAGGCATTTATCAAAGCTCAAGTCAATGGAGGACTCCCCTCCCTCATGGGAAGACAAGACTGCCACATGGCGCCTATGACCAACACATGGCATTTGTGCTTCCCTCCCAAAAGAGACCCCATGGGTCTATAAAAGGTGGGACTTTTCTCACCCAAAATAGACGAGGTTGAAGGAGTTTTCAAGCAACGAAGTGTCTGCCGAGTTGAAGACCCACTTGCATCCCTTTTGGTTCACCTTCCCACATCCACCAATCTCTTTTGCAAGGGAGGTTGTTGGGTGGCCTTTGGAAGCTCGAACCGGACCCAAATCCAACACATGGACACCTGAACCAACCAATTCGCCGACCCCCCAATCCTAAGAGGTTTTGGGCCCATCCCTGGTGGATTGGCTCCAAAATCAAGTGCCAACGGTGGGAGGCCCACTTGGGCACCCCCGCACCTCCCAAGTCCTATTTTTAGTTTTTGAGCATTTTAGATTACTTTTCAGATTGCATTTTGTGTTATTAGGTTTGATTAACCCATAGCTGCAATTTTGTAACTTTTGGTCAGATTCTAGTATGTTTTGTGTTGCTTTGTTGTTTCGCTGACTTGCAGGTGTCGAGGTCAAATTCCCGAGGGTGGAGGCCAAATTGGGAGAATCCGACCATCTGGGTCGTCCCAAAATGGCCCCAATTACATAACCCCCTGTTTGCAGGCGTTTTGCAGGTCTCGGGATCCGACATTGGAGCAGCAGCAGGTCGGTTTCCTCAACACAGAAGAATTCGTCCCACCCAGGGACGATTGCGAGTCGAATTCGTCCTGCCCGGGGACGAATTCCAGTTGAAGGTAGATTGGCTAGTTGTCTCGAGTGGCGGTGGCCTTCTGGTAACTTTTCTTATCTTCTGTCAAGTTTTGAAGCCATTTGGACTCACTGTAATTACTGTTTCAGGCAAATATTTACATGCATATTTCGTTAGTTTTAGAGAGCAAACACTTTTCATTTGCGGCAGATGCTACTGACATCTTGGTTGTTTCTTTGTTCGCAGGAGAAGCAGCGGAGGTTAAGAACTCATCGACATCAGCGGCGGCATCATCTTGGCCCGCCCATTGCAATCGTGGGCACGCGGAAGGAGGAAGACTAAATCGCACATTGTAACAATGACAAATTTAACGCTCCTAGCCCCTAAAAAGGGAGGAGACGTCTATGTAACCGAGGATAAGATATTTGAATAAAGAGGGCTGTGATTTCTTTACATCTTTTCTCTCCTTTCCAAATTGTCTCTTTCCTTTGTTTTGGTGCATAAGGTTAAAGCGTTATATTTCGTCTTACATTGCATAATTAGTGTTTCCTTTGCCCGGAATCTCGTGCTTTCGGTTGGTGTAGACACCAAAATAGCACCAATCCGATTATGTGACTGCAAACACTGATCGCTTTGACAAACACAACCCCCAAGGCAGCCCTCAGAGGTTAAACAGTGGTCTTAACCACTTTCATAGCAATTTTGTAAGGTCAAGAAGCAATTTGGCACACTTAGACACTTTGCCTAGTAATCGTCTCACCCAGGGATGAATTCAAAATAGAATCCGTCCCACCCCAGGACGAATTCTAAATCCGTCCCTGGGTGGGACGAATTCTAAGCTTAATGGGCAAAAAGACAAATGGTGCCAAGTGGCAGCCCAGAACAGTCAGTTAATGACTCCTGCCTTGCACGCGTGTGTAGGTGGATAGAGGGGCCGTTAGAGGACTGTCACAAAAGGCATTTATCAAAGCTCAAGTCAATGGAGGACTCCCCTCCCTCATGGGAAGACAATACTGCCACATGGTGCCTATGACCAACACATGGCATTTGTGCTTCCCTCCCAAAAGAGACCCCATGGGTCTATAAAAGGTGGGACTTTTCTCACCCAAAATAGACAGGTTGAAGGAGTTTTCAAGCAACGAAGTGCTGCCGAGTTGAAGACCCACTTGCATCCCTTTTGGTTCACCTCCCACATCCACCAATCTCTTTTGCAAGGGAGGTTGTTGGGTGGCCTTTGGAAGCTCGAACCGGACCCAAACCCAACACATGGACACCTGAACCAACCAATTCGCCGACCCCCCAATCCTAAGAGGTTTTGGGCCCATCCCTGGTGGATTGGCTCCAAAATCAAGTCTTATTTTTAGTTTTTGAGCATTTTAGATTACTTTTTAGATTACATTTTGTGTTATTAGGTTTGATTAACCCATAGCTACAATTTTGTAACTTTTGGTCAGATTCTAGTATGTTTTGTGTTGCTTTGTTGTTTCGCTTACTTGCAGGTGTCGAGGTCAAATTCCTGAGGGTGGAGGCCAAATTGGGATAATCCAACCATCTGGGTCGTCCCAAAATGGCCCCAATTACATAACCCCCCTATTTGCAGGCATTTTGCAGGTCTCGGGATCCGACATTGGAGCAGCAGCAGGTCGGTTTCTTCAACATAGAAGAATTTGTCCCACCCAGGGACGAATTGCAGTCAGAATTCGTCCTGCCTAGGGACGAATTCCAGTTAAAGGTAGATTGGCCAGCTGTCTCAGTGGCAGTGGCATTCTGGTAACTTTTCTTATCTTCTGTAAAGTTTTGAAGTCATTTGGACTCACTGTAATTACTGTTTTAGGCAAATGTTTACATGTATATTTCGTTAGTTTTAGAGAACAAACACTTTTCATTTGCAGCAGGTGCTACTGACATCTTGGTTGTTTCTTTGTTCACAAGAGAAGCAGTAGAGGCGAAGAACTCATCGACATCAGCGGCGGCATCATCTTGGCCCGCCCATTGCAATCGTGGGCACGCGGAAGGAGGAAGACTAAATCGCACATTGTAACAATGACAAATTTAACGCTCCTAGCCCCTAAAAAGGGAGGAGACGTCTATGTAACCGAGGATAAGATATTTGAATAAAGAGGGCTGTGATTTCTTTACATCTTTTCTCTCCTTTCCAAATTGTCTCTTTCCTTTGTTTTGGTGCATAAGGTTAAAGCGTTACATTTTGTCTTATGTTGCATAATTAGTGTTTCCTTTGCCCGGAATCTCGTGCTTTCAGTATGTGTTCTCATAGGTATTATAGGTGGCTTTCCTATTGTATTTATAGGGTTTCCAAACCAACAAACCACCACAATACATATTAGTTACATCACATGTTACCTTATCCACAAATTTACTACCAAATAAAAGGACATGGTGCATGTGTGTGTGATGTTGGAAATTGACCTATTATCCTTACACCCAAGTGCATATGGGTGAGGATGCATTCTCAAAGGAAGCTTCAACTTGTCGACAATGGACCTCGTAATTAGATTTTTTTTGTAAGCCATTAATGATTATGCAATCAACAAAGGAGTCATGTGTTAGGTGAGCTCAAGTGATGAACAAATTTTCATGGCCCCTTTTTAAAGAAATTTAAAATATAAGGGTGACTTTGTTTAGTCTACCCTTAAATTTTGGATATGCATATTTTTTTCCAATAGTCACAATGGGACCATATTTTGGGTCCTCATTTGTAGAATTTACAATTAGGGATTTTTTCTTCATATTGTTAAATTTATAGAATTTCATCTTGCTATGTCCAGATTTCTTACAAAAATCACAATACAAATATGAAGAAAAATTATTGGAAGAAGATGGAGGATAGGAGTTGGATGGAGAGGATGGAATATAAGAAGAGGAAGAAGGGGTAGAAGATTTCTTTACCTTATAATATTGTCAATGTTGAATTATACCCTTGGAAGTGCTTTCCTGTGAAAAGACTAAGTTTTGGAATGTGCACCAACTCTATCCTCTACTAAAAGTGCATGACTAAATACAACATACAAAGTATCCAAAGGAGTAAACTTCACATCCCTATATACCTGTTCTTACAAACCACTAGAAAATTTGGTGATTAGTGCCTCTACTAGATCTTTGACTTCAAGAAGAATTATTAACATGTTGTATTGAAAGATAAAGTCTAGGATAGACATGTTGTAAGTTTATCTCAATCTATACCATTTTATTTTGAGATAATTTTGGTCATTAAGTGGATAAAAGGTATTCTTCAAAGCATCTTCGAGGTCATTCCAATTCTTGATGTTATTTTGGATTTCTTGTCTCTCCATGATCAAGATTATCGCAAAACATGTGAGCTTAAGTTTAGCAAAGAAAACATGTTCATTGGCAAGAGTTTATGAATAGGATATCCAAGCATCCATATCTAAGATCCAACTAGATAATACATTCGGATTCCCATATTATTCATAAGGATTTACTTCATATTTTACCTTATTTCAAAATTCATTGTTATATACTTTTACATCACTAGGAGCAATTTGCACTGTAATATCATGTACTCTATTCATCAACTCTCCAACTACATGAGTGAGATTTGTCATTTGTTTTATTAGATCATAAGCCATTTGGAATATGGTGTAAGCTAGACTAAAAGGACACTAAAAGTGGTTGCAAATTGATTTATAGGAACCTATTAGGAACAATTTGAAGGGTTCCTAAATGCAATAATTGCCTAGATACAAAATTTACCTTCAAGTTACAATAAGGGTAAATTTTAGTGCTTTCACATGTAATGTTACAATAATTTGTGCAAATTACAAAAGGAGTTACCCTTAAATTGTGAAGTGGTAAAACAAACTAGCATCAAAATTGAAATATGATCTTTAAGATTACAAAAATTTGATCTCTTTAAGGTAAAATTTTGATCTCTTTGAGGCAAAAATTTGAAGTTGAAAGGAAAAAATCAAGTTTTACCTTGCAAAAATATTTGGTTCGGTTTGCGGACTGAATTCAATAGCACCTAAAAGTATATTGAAGTCAACCATACCAATTCAAAGTCCACCAGAGTCAAAATCCACCAAATTGAATAGTTCCAAATTCAGTCATGCATTAATGGAACCTACGCCTCCAACTAGTGCCTCTTGGTAGCACCATGTAGGAGGATCCCTAACCACCACTTGGTTGTCAATCAAGAGGGCCAACCTCCTGTCTCTTAAGGCACTCAATGCACATTACCACAATTAATGTGAGATAAAATACCTATTGAAACCCATGCAAATATTATATTATAACCTAGCTCATACCTGAAACCATCATTGCCACATGTCAAGATGACACTAGAGAGTTGATTTAGTATTTTGAGGCCTTCCTTTCTCCATATGGTGAGCTAGGATTGGATGGAATTTTATGGTTATTTGTACATAATTTGATTGGTATATGGTTGCATGGATCTAGTGCTTCATTTTTTCTATGCTAAATTGATCAAAACCAATTTCTTCCCATATCCATAGTATGCCTAGATAATATATGCATAATTTTCCTGAAGCTAGAGCTACTTCCATTTGCCTAAACCTAGAGCCATATTTTCTCTAGGTTTAGGGGATTCTAGGGTGACATCGATCTCACAAACTGTTGTTTGGATATCCATCATAGGTTTGTTTTTTAGAACATTGACCTATAGGAGGCCACTTGTCTATCTAGATAGGTTTCCTCCATCCAAATTCGGTCACTCTGCTTGGAGCTCCCTAAAATCAACTCTTTTTCTAGTTTTATTCTAGAAGCCCAAAATCATCCTTTATCCAAGGTTATTTTTACTCTCCATGTATTACTTCACATAAGCCTACCCTTTGATCACGTGATCAAACGATCAAATAGTTGAACTTATAGCAAAGGGCAGTATTATGGACTTCATGTTGAGCTTTGTGAAAGGGGATATTGTATTGACATCAGACCTTAATATTTTATTTGTGAAGCCTAGTAAGGGGTGTCATGAGGTCTCAGTTGGTTGGGTCCTTCTCATGACCATGGGTTGTCTAGGGGTGAGCCCTCCTCACAACCTTACATTAGCTAGAGTTTTCTAAGCTGGGGATAAGAACCTCCTACTAGAATAAAATAATATTTTTTAGGAGTTTACAATATCACCCTTGAATCCTTTTCATAACAATCTTGTGTATTCCTTAGATATATTTTGAAATCTCAATGGATGCACCCAATCAGGGTGATGCCAATGGAACCTCTTCTACCCTCTAAGGGTTTCCTAAGGGGTAACTAGTACAATGGCTATTGTAAAACCTCTTGCACCCCTGGAGATTTAAAAAATGTGGTACAAGTTGACCTTAAATAGGTCCAACATACCACCTAGCCACAAAATGTGTGTTCTAGTTGACAATAACCCAAAACTAGGCACCTAAATACCAAATGAAGTTGATAGTCTTGCACACCTTCTTGCTAGCTCTCCTATAACTCTAATACCAATGATGTGAAAATCAAGAATGAAGCTAGACATCTCATTATGCATATTGCTTAAATAACACAAAAAAATAATCAAAGAGGTTATAGGGATTACAACCAACTACAACAAACTACTATGCAAAGACAACCACCTATGACAAATATGGATGTAAAAAAAACAACCTATTAGAGAAAAAATTATTCTCAAAAGAAAATCCAATGCACTCTAACAACTAACAAGCCATAACCAAACATGAGCATGAAATGCATCCCATGAATACAATGCAAATAAATATCTTAGGCTTAAAACTAAAGCCTAAGGTCCGATGGTGTCCTCATCAATACATCTTTAGTTGTTAGGATCTAATCATTATTCCATTATAACAGGGGTAGCTCCTCTACATGATAAGGATATAGAGGCTATGTTGGAATCTTAATCTTGGTCTCATGTGATGTTTTCAAGACCATCAAGAACTAGTCCAAATATAAGTATCCCTCTTACTTTCCAGTAATATGTCTTGATAAGCAAATGCCAAAAGATGAGGGAAGGTCTATTATAGATACATCATGCATAATTTTTTTGTTTGGGTAGGAATATAGGGAGACTATATGTCTTTATATGATTCCAAGTGTCTAAACCAAAATTTCGTCCAATTACACAACCTTTTTCTATTGGGGAATATCTTAAACCCAATTCATTCACTACTCTTTTTGGCATGACGAATGTGTTGGTCCTAGAATATATGATGGAGTTGTAAATTAATTTATCCCTATATGCAAGGGTCATATAAAATGTGGGGGCTTGGGATTCTTAGGATATGAGACTTGTTGCACTATTGTAGCTGGTGGCCACCTTTCTCTGCTTCCATCTTCCTTCAAGGCCTTTTATAGGCACTCCTTGAAGAACACAAGATTATACTGAGAGGGGAAGTGAACAATATAAGACCTCTTTTTACTTTATCTATTTAACTTCAACTTCGTAAAGCAATGAACCAATAGCAATATCAAAGCAATGCATAAAGCAACACACAATGAGACACCAATTTTAATGTGGTTCACCCAACATGGGCTACCTCCACAAAACTTTTCTCTAAAAATATTTCTCAAAGTTCTTTGGGAATCCTTCCCAATTACAATATTTATGAGCCTCATCCCAAAGGAGAAACCTTCCCCTACTCAAGTATTTATGAGCCTCTGCCCAAAGGAGAATCCTTCCCCTACTCAAGTATTTATGAGCCTCTACCCAAAGGATAATCCTTCCCCTACTCAAGTATTTATGAGCCTCTACCCAAAGTAGAATCCTTCCCCTCATCACGAATTTATGAGCCTCTTGCCCAAAGGAGAATCCTTCCCCTCAGCTTTGGAAATGATACTTCAGAAGATCACCTACCTCTTATTATGCTAGCACGTAGAACTCCTTTCCACAGAATACCTCCTATTCTCAATGCTTAGCCTCAAGAGACCTCTGTCCTCACTGATCACCTCCATAGCAGCTCATCAACCTATACTAAACACAATCAGTCGATCCAGCAAAAGTCTTCCTCACTCTGTCAGATCTGTCCCAAGCTCAACTCATAAAGCTTGAACAAATCAATCTCTATTGCACACAATCCTTCTCAAAGACTTGTCAAAACTATCCTCAGGTTCTTCTCAAAGAACCACTTCAACTTTGTCCTCAAGTCCTCTGATAGGACCTATCTAAATAAGCTCACAAGTCCTCCCTAGAACTTTTCCAAATTAGGTCACAAGTCCTCACTAGAACCTGTCCAAATCAGCTCACAAGTCCTCACTAGAACCTGTCCAAATCAGCTCACAAGTCTTCACTAGACCTTGTCCAAATCAGCTCACAAGTTCATCAAGAAAAACTTGCTTAGCATGAACCCAAAAAGATAATTGTTAGAGACCCAATGTGATTCATCAACCTCATAGAACCATAAAGATAATTTGTTAGAGACTCAATATGTTCTATACTTAACTCCCAATCTCAATCTCAAATCTCATAGAAAAATAAAGAGAATTTTTAGAGACTCAATATGTTCTATACTTAACTCCCAATCTCAATATCAACTCAATCTCAATCTTAAAAGAATAAGATAGATGTAGTATGCTTTTCTCAAGAACATGAAACATAAACCAAAAATTGCCAACCATGCAATATCTCATATAACAATGATACTCATGTTATTTCCACAACCAATATCTTTTCTCAACCAATTAGGGCTTTAACAACAATACTTATAGACAAGGTTTAACCAAAATCATTCAACTCAACATTAACCTTGAAGCATTCAACCAATCACTGCATGAAAAGGAAACTAGTAGACATCCTTTTCCCTCCAAAGGTATTTGAAAAAAACAGCCACCAACATAAATCACCAATGCAAAGAATAACTTGCTCAAATCAATCTTAATGGAGTAAGCCCAAATCATGTATAAAGTAAAGCATTAACTTGATCAAAACAACCTCTATGGAAGCAACTCAACCATCAATCTCAAAACATCCAACTAAGGGTTTCACCATCTCAATGCAAGAGCAAGACTTACTAACATAAACCCTAGTGCAAGATGCTTCCTCTTCCTCAACTAGAATTATGCATTCACCCAAAAACTCATCAATGATTTTAATGCATAAACAATCTTCAATATCCAAAAAATGGAATTACACCAACAAGAATACCTAGTAGACAACCTTTTCACTCCAAACTCAATTTCAAAAAATACACCATCACCAATATACATGGAAGAAGTTGCCCATACCTTTGTTTGAGGAAGAAGAGAATAGTTCTTCAACCTCTTACCAACACCACCCTCAACTTTGCCACCAAGTTAGGGTTAGATCATAAAAGTAACCACAAAAATATTTATTCCATAAAAAACCTTATGACTCCAATCCTTAGAAGTCAACTACCAAAAATATAAAGCATACAAAAAATATATCCTTTTACACCTTATTTCTCCAAATTAATTAAACCATGCTCAAGGAATAATAGCTTCTATGCAAATCTCACTCAATAATCAAGCCAAAAATCTCAACCACACACTATCAACCTTATATCTCCAAAGAAGCATTTAACCTCAAAAATAATTTTAAATAAATCTGCCCAACCACTTCTTCTTTAACAAAATGCAGATTTTATTTAAAAAACCTTATCAAAAAAAAATGCTTTCGAAAATCGCGGGTCAACATTGCCTCCAAAAAAATTGGAGTGCAAAAACTCTTCTCACAATCCACAACGGGAGTCGAACGCTTGACCTCCCTTTAAGCGCCTTCGCAGAACAGTCGTTGCCACTAGGCCAACAACGCTATCTTGAAGGCTAGCAAGAGTCTCCTTCTCCTTAACCCTTTGGCGACGGATAAACGTGGCAAAAAAATGATAGTCGTAACCTTTACTTCCCAACCTTTGCGCAATTCAAATTTCTTTAACACGCTTGCTTTGGACTATAGGTTATGGCTTATATAGCCAAACTTCCATGCTATACACGACGTCGACGGGAGGATAATTCAATTTTTTTGAATTAATATTATTTTGGCACCTTCGAAACAACTTTAGGGTTCCTTTTGATTATTAAAAAATAATCACAGGTCTTTTAGATCTTAGACCTTAGGTGGAGAACCCATTAAATTATTAAAATAATTTAATCACTAAATCAAATAAATAATTAATTTAAAAACCTTAAAAATGTTTTATTAATTAATTTATTTAATTAAGAAGTGTCTCCAGCATTTGCCTTAAGCTGAGAGTGGTTTTGAGAAAAAACCTTAATGCATCCACCTGGTTTTAATAAAAACCCTTAAACTTGCCATGGTTTTGATAAAAACCTTTTCATATGCCACATGGAATCTCTCCGAAATCTTCTAGAAAATATTCTTTGGAATATTCAACCTTTGAAGCCAATAAATCCTCTTGACATTAATGCCAGTTCCTTTTGACATCAATGACAACTCATAGACAAGAAGCTAGGATCTCAAACCCAAAATTGCCAACACTCCTTTTGTCTTGAAATTGCTTTAATTTCCCAAAATGAGACTAGCATTGTGGTCCACTATGCTAAAGGATATAAGGGATACCATCCTTGGTGGTATGAATATTGATATTTCTCCAATGATTTGAGTGTTTTTGGTTGGTTCTAGTAGTTATACGTGTCCTTGGAGTCATTTAGGTCCTATTTTTTATAGATGTCAGGGCTTTTGGTGGTGTAGCTACTAGGAGTTCCAAACCATTGTTGGTTTCTTTGGACTGGTTGGCTAGGGCCTTTTAGCTATTTTACTAAGTAATAGCAAGAGGTACATATGTCCTTGATTTATGGGGTATCACAAATGAGTTCTATCACATTGCTTAGGATGGTCTATATTGATTGACATTGATTATTGAGTTGCCTCTATCCCTTTCCTCTAATGCCTTCCTTTTAGATAGTTTTAAATAGTTTAATTGTACCTATGGTATTTTAGCCATTAGGTCACCCATTTTTCTTGAATAATGCATAAATTTCTTCCTCCTACCATGCTACTAAGACTTGCTCCTGATTAGCATAGTTAGATTCTAAAATATAAAGAATGGGAGTATGTTGCTCTTGTGTCTGCTCCCCAACTCTAAAGTATGAAGTAGATACGTGGGGTAACATTATTTTAGTTGTTGCATTGGACAAGAGTTGAGATATTTATATTGTGTTGCTATGGTTATGGAAAATTTGAGGGGTGAGCAATACTAAGAGGTAGACTCTTCTATATAATTGTTCTATATAGGGGCTAGTTCTCAAGCAAGGTTAGAGAATTATATTTTTAGAGTTACCACCAAGATTATTTGTTGATTTTGGGCTTGGGTATGACCATTTTATCTATTTATTTGAACTTGAGGTCTATAATACCCATTATATGGGACTCTATAGCCTTGGGTCCTTTGTGAGAGAGTAATTATTGGATTATTTAGGTTGGGGTACCTAGGGATATTATGTTACCTCCTCATGGTTAATATTTAATTGGCTATTTGTGTAAGCAACTTGTTGGATACATTTAGAGTCTATGGGACCATGTCAACTGTGGGTGAGACTGAGGATGCCTAAGAAGTCATTGAATGAATGGTTGAAGTAGATTAATAAGGAAATTTTGCATTGGGGTACAAAGGCATAAAGGGTCTAGGGGACAATATTTAAATTTGGATAAAATCATGTTCAACTTGAATGGCTATTCCATAATATTTTAATAGAGAATTTCCACCTCTATCTTTAACCATCAATGAGATTTCAAAATCCAAGGCTTTCAAATAATATATGAGTGCCATACCTGGGGGAGGGTGTAGCTCCTTGGGTTGTGAAATTTGAAGTTGAAATATTGTACTACCTCCATGAGGGATCTCTTGATAGTTGATAATTGTTACAAAAGTGATACATCATCCGTATTTTCTCTAAATCTCTCCACAAAAACATTGTTGAGCTGGTCCCAAATGGCTATGGACTTAGATTGGAGTGTAAGATACCATTCTTGGGACCTTATTAGGCCATTCTGCTATGATATATATTATGGATTATGCCTATACATACAACTTAGTTAAAATGCTTAATGTGGGTGGTGATATCTTCTCCAATGAAATAAGTGAGAGACTTCAAAATAGACTATGGAATAACATACCATACTTCATGTAGTGCTAGGGGTGCTAGTAGGCCTCTGTCATTCCAAGAAAGAAATACTCTAGGGTGTGGTAGAGAATCCATATTATGGCCTGCAGCTCTTGTTCTTTTTGGAATGGTTGTAGATAGTGGCAACAACTTTTATAAAAATTTAGCACAAAATTTGATCTAAGTTTCTTTGATAGACTATTCTTGGTTTCTTTGTTTGATAAGATCTGCCAAGTGAAATGCAACTTTGTGCTTCTTTAAAGTAGGTATATTGAGACCTTCACCAAACCTTAGTTCTAATATCTCTAGTGGCATCTTCTTCTAATGTTCATTCAGAAGCAAAGTTATCAAGAGAGTGAGAGGCACTTAAAAAAGTAGAGGTAGGCTCAAACCTTCATCAAGTCTAGCCTAAATTGTCATTGTGATTATGGGACCAATGATGTGTCACTAGGGTCCCCACTAGGTATGCCATGAAATTTTTGTTGTCTTTGATTATCCTAGTCTAAATAATTATGCCTCACAAGGAGCGACATAGTAGTGTCATAGTCGAGAGCACAAGGATTGGCTCAATCGAGTGCCTTTGACAGTTTTTACAAGGTTGTATATTTGTTAATATGTGATATTTGTGGTGCACTTGGACTCAAAAGGGAAAAGGTATGCAAGAAAATAAAAGGTAAACTACTCAACAAAAGAAAAAAATATGGTAATGCATCAAAAGATCTACTAAGATCACTTTGTATAATAGTCTTGAATGCTATGTGCTAGTGGTGAAATATTTCACTCCCCAACACAACTAACCATAAATAGGATTTTACAACATAGGCATGAATAAATAAGGTGGCTCCATAGGAAGCCATAGATAGATGATCTAAAAATTGATGTAGGCCTATCTCTCTCTCAGTATCTCAAGTATCTCTCTCTCTCTCTCTCTCTCTCTCTTATATATATATATATATATATATATATATATATATATATATATATATATATATATATATATATATCTCTCTCTATATATATATATATATATATATATATATATATATATATATATATCTCTATATATATATATATATATATATATATATATATATATATAGAAAGAGAGAGAGAGAAATATTGTGTCAAGAGCGAGGGTTTGATTTACCCACAAGCTACTCAAGATCCAACTTCTATACAAAAGCAAACTTCCTGATATTTATTACTATCTATGCTAATTTTATATATAGATTACAACAAGGAAGATTTTTCCTCCAAAATTACCTAATACTTTGACCCTTTCAGCTACCCGTTCTAGGGATTCTAAAAATTAAATGTGAACATACTTGACCATATCCTGTGTCAGTCTAGAGCTACCATTGTTGTAGGTGTTGTCTCCTTGTTTTTAATATTTCATCTACCTATCTCTACATTATCAAGTTGAAGGGTATTTGGATGATGGCTTTATCCATTTTTAGTAATGGTGTGTCATTCAAGTTCAAATACCTTTCTAGGAATATTTTTGCCATTACTTACATCTCCTATTTTTGTTTCAATGATTTTTCATTTGTTGAAGCCATGTGTTGCTCTATAAAAAAAAAATCCTCTTTTCCTCGAATGTTTATTCTCAATAGCATCCACTTGATATGGAATTTTCCTTCCTTTCAACACTTGAGCCTTTCCTAAGTCTTGATAGGTGCTTTCATCAAACCTTTTTCCTTTTGCTTTGATCGGTTTCCCAAAAACTCATGATCAATTTTGGTTGCACCTTTTCTACTCGTAGCTCACCAACCCTTTTGCTCTTCATGGTCAGATATTTTCCTTATCTTAATTTAGGAAAACAGTCTTCAAAGTCTCACATAGTGAAAAAAAATGATAATTCTTCCTTCCTAATGCACCTCCATATTAATGGTTTTGTTTATCATGATGGTTTGACCTTTTTTTTGGATGAGTCATTGTTGTAGAGAAGTTTCACCTTGAAACCTTTCTTGATAAAAGTGGAAAATTATGTGTTTCATGAAGACTCCCGGTGCAAAGTCTCTATGAGTCCTTATCCTCATTCCCTAGAATGTGTCCTCCCATGAGATATTTCTCTCCTTTGGATGTTACCCTTAGAATGTTGTGGAGAGACAATAGATGAGGTGCAGGAAGTTGTATGCCCAATTAAGTGTGAATGAGAGTCAATCAAGCTAACTCATTTGTTTCTTTACTTTGAGGAGAAGCTTTGTCGATGATGGATATTTTCAGTTATCACCAAAAATGTTGATAAATCAACATCCATCATGGAGCCCTTTTTAGATATCACAAAATGGGCTTAACAAAACTATCATGGATTTTTCATATGAAGATTCGATGATAGTCATAGTTGCATAACATGAGGTTTTTACATCCACCCTCATCCTTTGGAGACATATACTTGGTGAATCTTAACATGGAGGTTCTGGAGGTGGAAAATGACTACAAAACATCTCCCTCTATATTAGGCCATGCATCCTTTTTAAATGCTCAAAATTGAAGTGTAGTGAGTTTTTACTATAGGTCCAATGGCCAAGATCAATATTACCAGGGCTATTATAGCTTTACCAAAATTATTTCAAATTGCCTCTTCATCAAGTGGATGTTAAAAATAACTTTTTTAATGGATAACTTGATGAAGAAATATACATGACTCAACCTTAAGTATTTGAGAATTTAGGATAAAAGCACAGAGTTTTCAAGTTGAGGAAATATCTCTATGGCAAGGTCTTGGTATGCTAATATTGATGAGTACTTTAAGGCACAAGGATTTCATAATAGTCCTCATGATTGTAATTTATATGTGAATAACATTGATGGAGATGACATACTTATTATTGTGCTTTGTATTGATGATCTTATCATCACAGATAATATATTAGAAAAAAATAGTGAAACAAAGATGAATTTGAGATGGTAGACCTTGGTTTTTTACATCATTTTATTGGAACTCAAGTGTGGCAAAAATATGATGGTATTTATCTCTCTCAAACCAAGTATGCTATAGACTTGTTGAGCAGGTTCAGGATGGAAAACTATAATAATTTTTTACTCTAATTTCCTTATACTTGAAGTTAACCAAGGATATGAAAGGTTATTATGTTGATCCTACCTTGTACAAGCATCTTGTTAGAAGCCTTATGTACTTATCTTACGCTCAACTAGATATATATTTTACTATATGTGTGGTTTTTAGGTTTTAGAATTCTCCTAAGGTTTCACATTGGAGAGCAACAAAGAGAATATTGAGATATGTGCAATGGAAATTGATTATGAGTATTTATCATTCCTCCTTTGGAGACTTAACACTTGCAGCATATTCTAATTTATATGGGGAAGATCTTATAGATGACAGAAAGTCTACCACAAGATATATTTTATTATTTGGGATGGTCCAATTTCATGGTATTGTAAGAATTATTCTACTATTACCTTATCAACTAGAGAGGTTGAATATGTAGTAGAAAATGAGGTAACTAATGAAGTTACTTTTTTATGGTTTATTCTTTTAGCACTCCAACAACATCCAACAAGACATTTGTTAATCTATTGTAACAATTAGAGTATCAATAAAATTTCTAAAAATCTAGTGTGACATGCCCGCATGAACCATATTATGGTGTATCACCTTTACATCAAACAACTCATCTAATGGCAAGTGATCCATATCCAGTATTGTAATATAGAGGATTAACTAGTTGATATTTTCACCAAGGCCTTATATGCAACCAAGTTTAAAACTTAGAGGTCTCTTAGATTTTTTTAATTTTTATTAATACTTCTTATACATATTCATAGTGGGGGTTGAACCTAGGTCTCATCACCGATAGTGCAAGTGACATCATTATCGGTAGATCACACGCACACAAATAGGTCTCTTATGTTTGAGAGAGGTTACATAAGTTTTTGTATTGATTCTTGTTACCCTTAACATTAAGGAGGGATTTTGATAAGTGTAATGTTAGATGTGATTGTTTATGTATCACTATGAGATGATATCATAGTGATTTGATGATTGCTTAGGTGTCCTAGTGTATTTAAGGTGATTGATGAGGTGTCCTAGTTTATTGTTATTCTAGATCCACTTTCATGGGGTGATGAGTCATTTAAATATTTCATAAATGTTGACATGTGTTTTGTAAAGTGTGACAATGAATTGATATTATAATGAGTTGGTGATTGCTTAGGTGTCCTAGCATTTTAGTGGTGATTGATAAGGTGGGGAATGTAATGAATGTCCAACCTCTAATTTTGTATTGAGTCTTATAACCCCTAACATTAAGGGAGGATGTTGAGAAGCGTAATGTTAGGTGTGATTGTTTAGGTATCATAGTGAGTTGATATTATATTGAGTATTAGATTGCTTAGGTGTCTCAATGTTTTGATGGTGATTGATAAGGTTTCCCAATTTCTTTTTAATCTACATCCACTTTCATATGTGATAAGCCATCTAAAAATTTCTCTATATTCTTTTTATATAAAAAAATCATAATTTATTAAAATAATATATATATATATATATATATATATATATATATATATATACATAGGAAAGTTGATTACATCCACACTATTTTTAGTAACTACCAAGTATAAGGTTCAAACCACATGGGTTGCTCCCAACAAACCTATACCACCTCGTTATTGTTGACCTAACATGAGAAAAACCACTAATCACTTGGAATTTGTATTGTCATCATCGATCATCGGTGTAACAAACACTCAAAAGATTCAAATCAAATTACTACCTTTGTAACATGCATGCCCAAAATTTAAACTTAAATCTCTTTTTAGTAAATAACTAAACAAATAAACAATTACTAATCTTTAAAAACAAATTACAAATAACACTTTTCTTCCCTAATTTATCTAAACAGACATACAATTACTAATGACATAACCTTGGAAACAAATTACCTGTATAATACTTTTCTTCCGCAATTTATCTTTTTCTTTCTCCCTTGGACCAAAGTGTTGCATATTTTTCTTTTCAATCCTTCCGTAAGTTTATGCAAATTGATTGCGATGGAAAAAGAAAGCCACTTTTTATCGTATAAAGTCCAATGCCTGTTTGACCAAAACAAAAATTAATATTAATGTTGAGCGATGCAATTTTGATTGCTATGGAAATGGGAAGTCACTTTTTATTGTGGATAAGAGGAGGTATTAATGTGGATGTTGTGTGAGACTTTTGATTTTTATCGTAGAAAGTTTAATGCCCGTTGTGTCACGCTTTTGAGAGGAAATGGGAAGTCACTTTTTATTGTAGAAAAGAGGAGGTATTAATGTGGATGTTGTGTCAGACTTTTGACGTGAAACTCACTTTTGACGTGGAACTCACCTTTTATTGTGGAAAGTTCAATGCCCGTTGTGTCAACCTTTTGACTTATAAAAGGAGAGGAGGTATTCATGTGACGTTTGTGTCACGCGGAACGAAATTTTATTATATTATAGAATATGTACGTTTATAAAATAGGTTTATTAAAAATAAATAGAGAATTAAAGTAAGAGGCTAATTATCCCACACATTAATAGAGAATATGTTTATAAAGTATGCTTATTGAAAATAAGCATAGAATACCATCACATATAGTTAGAAAGCAAGATTAACTATCCTACACATGCAGACTAGATGTTAATAGAAGTGAATGATTCCCTTGTATCCTTAAACTTGCTATCTCATTAACAAAAAGTTTAACAAATGATAAGACTCATAAACTACTTAAATCCTACAATTAAATCTTATAATAAAATTAATATGAAATTATTAATTTACATACTATACTATACTATATATACCGGACTCTTTCGGAAATGCAAGTGATATTTTTAACTCAAGCAGGCACTACGAAAAGTAAAAAATATGCGAGACTCTCATATCTTTGGAAGTCATTGCATATGCACATTAGAACTTGTCAGACGAGAAAAACAAGTTGAAAGTGGATTCAATGTGGCGCAGTGAGGCTATTGTTTATGTTTCTAATACAGTGATGACGATGATTGAAAGGAGACAAAGTAAGTAGTATTACAGTAGTTTATCGTCCTTTTGAGTTCGGCATTTACTAGTATCATCCACTGTAAAACAATCTAAACACGTTTTTTCTTCGAGTTCTTTGCTCCAGAAGCGCTGATAGTATTCTTCGTAGGTAAATCTTCTGTATCGAGGAGGGTTGTCACTATTAATCAAGGGAGGAGCAGGTTCAATTACTGCTTTCGGCGAAGGGCAGTAAAATGTGGGAACGGAGATCCGTGCTTGGGATGAGTTCACTACTGCACGGTGAATTCCGCTTTTGTATATTCCATTGCTTAAAACCTACAACGCGTTACACCCATTATAACTCTATTCATCTCAAAATTAATTAACTTCCAAAGTTAAATATATTATATCACAATCATGATATTAAATATATACCTGTAATTGGTCCCCAACGTTGACTACGAAAGCATTTGGTATGGGCTCGACTGCAGCCCATCGTCCATTCTTAAGCACTTGTAATCCTGAGACGTGGCCTTGAAGAAGAACCGTCAAAGCATTCGGATCTGAATGACTCGGTAAACCAAAGGTGAGGTCAGGATTGGGGCAGCGAGGATAATAATTTATGGCCATGTGTTGTGCGTGCTTTCCCAGAGCTTTGTCCAGGAAGTCCAGTTCAAGCCCGAGGCTCTCCGATAAGGCAGCTAGCAACCGCAGAACAAGCTCTCTTACCTCTGTGCAGTACTTTCCCACAGCTTCTCTGTGTCCACATAAAGCCAAGCTATTTACAGCTATGCACAGAAGCCAGCTTATGTCAACTAAACAATTTAAAGCATAAATTATGATATAGAGAGGTAAATATGTATATACGCACCGGTAAGCAGGTGGTTCTGAAGGCCAGGCGTCTATATATTCTTCCAATGGATAACAATGGTGCCTCAAGTAGTCTCTCCAGTTATAGACTTTCTCCTTCTGAACGTTGAAGCTCGTTGACAAGCGTACGACACGAGAGGGGTCGTTGGAATAGAATTGCTCCCTGTATTCCACAGGCATGCTAAAGAATTCCTTTGCAACTTGAAGCATGTTGTTTATAACCGTCTCTGGAACTCCATGGTGTACAATCTGAGCACACAAATCACATATTCTCGGTATTGTAAAACTAGAAAAGGACAATGAACAGTGGACTGGAATTTGGTATAGTTAGTATATGCGGATTTTTCTGAGAAAAAAACTTTTTAAAATATAAAATTGCATAATATGATACGTATTCAACCCATATAATTTCTTTCATGGAAAAGTTGGGTGAAAGAGAATAACTGTTGCAGAAAAAAAGATATTTATTTGAGAGACTTGACTGCACCTGAAAAAATCCATCTTCTTGACAAGCGCTTCGGATCTTCTGAATCACCGACTGTCTGTGTGGACCTTTAAGTTCACTGAGATCAATCACAGCTACAGAGTCACATAAAGCAACCTCGTCCAACCTCGGCCTCTTGCTTGGGGGTCTGATGTAATCCTCTGGAATTTGGAGAAAATCCTGACTTCGATCAGAGATGAGTCTCACTTGATCGAGGGAAATTGCCTCCTGGGTTGACGAGAGTTTTGCCATGACGTTTTTTTCTAATTGTTTGGCAGACGACTCCCTTGCGCGCTTAACCATTGTACACAGCAAGTGACAACAAAATCAGAGGCGTTGATGGTGTAAGGCACGGCAAAACGACCAAGGATTTATAAAATGGATTCGTAAGCACTAGCAGCGTAATTATCGGCGGTGCACTCTCAGTGGTTGATTATTCGGTAGTGTACGCCACTGAGATGCGTTAGACGGCGAACTATAATTTAAGGACAAGTGGCAAAATTTCACTACTATCATCCACACATGTCACAAATTTGTTGGCTGATTTAATCACCGATGCACATGTTCATCAACAACTTGTGCACGACGTAATCTTTTTACGTCACCCGAGTGACGCACCGAATGACGTCTTTGATGACATCCAAGGTGCGGTGTCTGCACATATTTTGAATCTCTGTGCTGCGAGTGGCTTTAGTGTCGGTAACGCCACTAGAGAAATCACCGTTTATTAATATGATGGCATATAATCTTTGGACCGGCTAAAGAGGACCCATCAACAGGCAAATATGCATGGGCCACAATGTGTTAGGTCGGTTCCTAACCACACTAAGAGCTGTTCCCAGTTTCATGAGAAATAAGTCGCTTATTAGTTGCGATCGCTATATTTGAATTCTTTAAATGCTCTACTTCTACGGATAAAGTTGTTTTTTTTATCATTATTGGCTGCCGTTTCCTCAATTTGTGGCCGTCAATTAACGCGCTTTGAATACAGCGGTAAAATCGTACTCGCTGATGGAACGAAGATACGTTGGCCTGTGACGAGACAGTGAAAGTTCAAAAGGACGGATCATATTGCACAAAAAATTATAATATTCTTACAACAATCGCAGTGGGGTTTAACTAACTTTCAACAACCGTGGGAGGTGGGTTAAATTTGCCTTAGAAAATATTCGAAAATATTCTTTTAACTAACTTTCAAGAACCGTGGGAGGTGGGTTAAATCTGCCTTAGAAAATATTCGAAAATATTCTTTTTCCAATCATAAATTATGCCAGAACATGAATATTTTGATTCTACAATCTCCCAAACACATTGGCGCTTATGCCATAATTATTTAAATGGTGGTCACCAATTTGCAATTTTTATTTTTATTACGCAACCCAAGAATCATGTTTCATGCTCATTTGAAGCACATGCAGTAAATTCGTTTTTAACTATTTTAGCTGTTTCTTTATATAAGGATCGTATAATTGAGTTCGAACCTTTTGTAAAATTTTGTATAACTAAGTTTATATAAGGATCGTATAATTGAGTTCGAACCTTTTGTAAAATTTTGTATAACTAAGTTTATAGGAAAAAGAGGGGATAGGAAAGGGTTCTTTTATTTTTATTTTTATTTTTTTGATGAGAACTTTTTATATATAATATATCTGTAACATGTGATAACATGTCCATAACATGTGAGGGGAGAGATTTGAACCTGGCTCTCTCGATAGCTAAAGAGTTTTAACTATCCACTTGCTGTCCAACTCCTCTACATGAGCGGATAAAGATTCTTTTATTTGGAAGTGGGATCACTATGAAAGGGTTCTTTTATTTGGAAGTGATTCCTTGTAACCAGCTTTTCTAAAGTGAAAATTAAATTAATATAGGTTAATATGTATATGAGTGAGTAAGTTGATTTTAAATAAATAAATAAATATATTTTAAAATAATTTTTTAAAAGTTAAATACAATTTAATTATATATTATTTTTTATATATTATATAAATTTAAATTTCAAATTGTATTCTTATTTACTAGTGTCCTAGTTACCGTGCCTTCAATTTGAAGTATAATAACTACAAACAAACACTTTCATTGCAATGGGCTTAAAAAAAAATCCAAAGCCTATAGTTTCCATCTCCGTACAAGTCCTATTTATAAGTTCAACAATGGGGTTTACAACCCACGTCCTTGCAACTTCAATTGGTCAATGGTATGTTGACAAATAACAAACAATGGTATTATCATTGGACACATATAACTCTTCCTTCTAATCTCCTCTAAAAATATTATAAAATATTTTGTTTTTGTTCTTGGGTTTGTTTTTGTTGTGTTATTTCGGGTTTTTATATGATTGTTTTTTATGTTTTTTGTTTTTGTTTATTGTTTGTTGTTGTTGGTTGTTTTTTATTTTTATTTTTATTTTATTTTTTTATTTTTTAGGTTTTGCTTGTGTTTATTTTTCATGTTTTTTTGGGTTGTCTGTGTAGTGTTTTGTTGTTTTTGTTTTGTTTGTATTTTGTTATGTGTTTCTTGTGTTTTTCTATGTGGTTTCTGTTGTGGTTTTTTTTATCTTATTGTGAGTGTTTGGTTGTGCTTTTCTTATTGACACACTCAAGGAGCATGTTTTTTTATTTTATTTTATTATTTTTGTTGTTATTTACTTATTTTTAAATTGGTTTTGTGTCTTTATTTGCTCCTTGAGTATGTCAAAGGTGGTAGGTCAGGTCTGAATCTTAGACGTTTTTGACGGAATGGATACCCCTGCCTCTTTGGGTCTTACCCGAAAATAACATCCTTTTTGGGATGTTTTCCACAAAATATATATATATATATATATATATATATATATATATATATAATAAAATAATAATTTAATTAATTAAAAATAAAATTTATTGGTTTAATTTAATAAATTAAAAGATAAATTTAAATAGTTAAAATTTGAATTAAAATAAATTAAAGTTAAAATTTGGATCATAAACAAATTAACTTTAACATGCCAATTGTAAATCTAAACTAAATACAATCAAAATAAGTTCTACTTACAAATTGAACTTAAAATTTTTATTAGTAAGCATTAAACAACTTAAATTATAAAACAAATTAAATAAAATTTAGTTAAATTAAATAATTAATTCTATCAAAACAAATTAAAATGCACATTAAATTCATTTTAATTAAATATTTAAATTAAAATTCAAAACTAAATTAAACACTCAAATTTAAACCTTAATTAGACACTCACATTAAAAATTAAAAATCTACCGCACACATTACATCTCTTTGATGCACATGAATAAATTCTTTTTGACAGTGTAACGGTTACCCGCCCCCATTTCACTTTGCCCCTCTACTGAGCTCAGTGATTGGTTAGAAAGCAAGGTTGACCCCAGCATGTTTTCTCGCTCAATTGCTTGCTGTAATCTTGTGTTTCCACCTTGCACCACCTAAGATGCTGGGCTGACCAGGCCGTAACCCGATCCAACATCGCCCTCGCCATTTCACAGGCAAGCCATGCCCAGGATGCCTTTAAAATGCCATGAAAATCCCTTTGTAGAAGACACACAGAGAATAAGACGATCATTGATATGCTGCTAAATTTTTGCTCAAGTCTTGTTTGTGGTCTGTTAATACTGTGGTATTGCTCTATCTTGTGCCCATTCCATGACTTTGCTATGATATTGCCCTAACCATCGCTGTCCTCTGTTGACTAATGTCCACTTCTTCTAACCCACTATTCGACACTTGGGGTGTTCCTGGTTTCACCATCTCCTACTCTGATGTATAAGGCCTATGCTCTAGCATTTCTCAACCGCTAGCGCCCTTGCACTACATCACTATGTAACTCGATTTGCACTTCGTCATCATAACTATTTCTATTTCACTTGTCTAGTATAATTTTCGCATTTTAGTCGCCCTATTTGTTTGTTAGCTGTTGTTTAACACAAACTTTTGTTATTAACGTATTTTCTTCTTATGATTGATTCTCACATTTTACATATTTATGTACTAGGTCACTGTTATCTATTCTCCTACCCACAAAAGGAACAGGACCCTGATCACCAAAATAGGAAAGACGACACTCCTCGGCCTTTGATAGGTCTCTCTACAATAACGTATCTTACTGCAGTGTTTCTTTTAGGTCCATGCTTGATCTAGAGGTTTTAATCATATTTTTAAAGCTGGCAACCTAGGGAAAGGTCGGCAACCTTATTTTGGAGAGTAACTCGGCAACTCTCGGTAAAACTCAGCAATAACTCAACAAAAAAAAACAAATATCGAAGTTTTTTTTTAATAAATATTAAAAATTAAGTAATAAATAGATAGTCAAATTTGTATTAAGTATTTATTGAAATGAGTATAACTATAGTTTTTGAAATAATAATTCATTCCAAATGGTAAATACAATATAAAAATGCAGCATTTTAAAATGCAAAGAAGTTTTTGAATTGCTTTTTGTTTTCTTCTTTTTTCCTTTGCACTTGATTTCAATTGTTGGGCTTGGATGTGAGCGAATTAGAGGATGCTCAAGTGTGGTATCATCATGGTATATCTCGTCTAATCCTCTTAAATATTTTGCTTCCTCTTCAAGTACCTCAAGTTCTTCTGTAGTAAACTTGAGATCCATAGAACTCTTTAAAATCCAATAAGAAAGTGGATATAGCTTATCCAATCAAATTTTCTCTTAGAATTCACTACACCACTTGTATTATATGAAGCCTAAGATTGTATTACACAAAGACAAGGTCATTAAGGTGCTCTTGGCTCAACTTGTTAAGCTTCTTGGTGTGTATGATCTCAAATAGAGATCAATTGTGCTCACACCTAGAAGTGCTACAAGGATGATTCAAGATGTGAATAACCATCTTATGTAGGGTAGGTTTTTTTGATTCATAGTCCTCCTACCATAAATTTACAAAAAAATTATATTTTTCAAAGTATTAATTTATAGTGCTATACTACAAGAATGTTAACTATATAAAAATTTAAAATAAGTTGAACTTTAAAAGTTTAAATGCATTACCTAATTGTAAGTTTGACCTTGCTTCTCTGGCAAAGGTGGATGCAAATAAGCTCCCTCTTATAGTCTGATACAATTGCAACTCAATAGGAATAAGGTGATGTTCATCAAGTTTTTCTATGATCGTATCTACACAACTACAAAATCCTTTCTAGACCTCTTCATTACTGCATAGGATACTACTATGAAAGAATTTGAGGTTGAAGAAGCATCTCTTGACATAAATTAATTGATATTGTTTCCTTATCCATCTCTTCTAAAATATGTGACTAATTGCTTCATATTTGTGTAGACTACCACTTCAATAATGGTGAATGGTCTCTTTAGATCTATCCATTACCTCATATATATAGTCAATGGCTAATTGTTCACCATATACAAGGTAAAGAAACCTTACCAAGGGTTCGATCACTTATAATAAAAAAGTAAATATTGAAAATTTAGGAAAAATAAATAGAATATGATTTTGAAATTTAAATTTAAACTCAAAAAGCAAATTATAATTACCTTAAGAACTTCTTGAAAACTTTCTCAAAATAAATTATTATACACTTGGCTCGATATCTATTGCCCCTCCTCTTTAGCGTGAAATGGTGAGGCATCCCATTCCTTGGATATAAGGATATAATTCATAGTGGAAGATGCTATAAGACAATAAAATTAGAGGTAAATCAAGTGGTCTCTAGGTGAAGACCTTCTCATCATTGTGCTCCCTCATAAATCTAACCACCCATGTGTGGTTATATATAAATCATGTTATACTCTTTTCTTATTCTACCATGATATTCACTCATGAAATTTTGTCAATGTCCTCCAATATGAGGTTAATACAGTGGGTAACACATGGGCTCCAAAATATATAGGGATGCTTATCCCAAAGAATTATCCCTACATATACAAATTATGTTGCATTATCCATCACTAATTGAATAACATTCCCTACGTCTACTTCTACCATAACCTCCTTTAACAAACTAAATAATAACTATGCATTATTTATCTCCTGTGAGGCATCAACCGATATCAAGAAGATCATGTATCCACCTAAAGCCACCATGAATTTTAGGAGTGTGTGGTTTCTTGTACCCATCCACCCATATAAAAGAATTTTGAAACCCTTTTTTTTCATATCATCCTTTGCTTTTATACAAGAGCATGTGTGTTAATCACATAATCTTTCAATAGTGGTTCACTTAATTCATGTGTAGAAGATGCCTTTACACCTTTCTTAGATTGAATCAATACCTTCACTATGGATTCCCAATAGGGATTATTCGTTGAGTGGAAGGGAATGTTGTGATAATACCAAAAATTCACTATTGTTTTATTGACCTCTTTTGCCTTGTTCCTTCCCATTGCAGTATTATAAATGGTGGTTTATCTAGTATCATATCCTTATCCTATACTTATTCCACTCCCACTAGAAACACCTCAATGAATGGAAGGGATAATAAGATTTTTTTTTACCTTGGTATGAATATCTTGATGTTTGGCCTCATCCCCATAAAAGAATATCCATTGCCCTACTTCTTGTACCACTATTTTTATTTCTCTTTTGTTCTATATTTACTTTGCATCGTTGTGACTGCAAATTTATTTAAATTGCTTGGTTGTCTTTTCAATGTAAGATTTTCCTCTTTTCACCCGGTTTTATATTATTTTAAGGTTTAAGAGGAGGGTACGTGTTATTTTTATCTAAGCAAATTATAGTTTAATTTTTTAAGACAACCATATGAATCTGCATTCAAGCTATGGATTAGGTTGCTAAGTAACACATATGTTTCCTTCACCAACATTGTTGAGTTTTTGAGATTTTTTTATTTTCTTGGTTGTGCAAATAGTTTTCCTTTGGAATCAATGCTTGGCTATGCTTGTTTATTTCATAACAGTATATTAAGGATGTTAATATTACATTTTAGAATTAATGCTTGGCTATGCTTATTAAACCTTTTCAGAGTATTATATTAATGGCTTCATAAATATTTTATCGTATTAAGTTATTTTGAATTTTATTTTATCGAAACATATTAAATAATACATGTTTTATTCAAATAAATATTATTAATAGATGTGGAGTTGGACTATAAAGTTAATATTGAATTTTTTGCCTTTTGGTTTAAAAAAAATATTTCACTTGTTTATTAAGGTCTGACTAGGGGAGGGGGAAGGGTAGGTCATTAATAATTGTTTGCCATCTTGCAACATAGTTATGGATGAGCTCAACATCAAAATATTTGCCTAAATTACAATTTTTTGGTAGTTTTTGGTAACACCAATGTCTAAATTAATTCAAAAAACAACAAAAAATAAAAAAATGCATGGCTGATGTGTTAAAAGTTTTTATATCAATTTATTTATGTTGTTGGTTGATGTTGAATCCTTTGCTTGATTATTTTGTTTTTGTTTTTGTGTATTTTAAAATGTAAATACTGCTAAGAACATGAGATGTATGGATGAGATCTACAAGGGGTATGCTGATGCGTATCGTTCCCACTATACTTGAAGGCACACACATAGTAGTAATACAAAAATAGGTAAAATGCTTTCTATGACGATGAAAGTATTAGGGGGACTAGATAAGGGGAATACAAAAGAAACATCCATGGGGAAGGCCATGTTGTCTAAATCTTGCTACATGCCTAGCCAAGATTTTTCTTCACCTTTGGTCGAGCTTGGATAAAAATAATAGTTGTGCACTCACTGATTATGTGAAGCCTTGTGAGAATGCATCTATCCTATCCTACCCTGAGGTAATATCAATAATAGGGATTTTTTTGGGGATGAAATCCCTAAAATAGCTCAAGGGGGTTGCTATGGTGTCTAGGGGTGAGTCAAAACTTGTTAGTGAAATCTAATGCCATTGATATTTTTTGTGGTTGGTGATGAAATGCAACTTAAACTAGTGTTAACCCTTGTGAATGTGTTATTGTTTTCTTTTTCTTTTTTTAATAATTGAAGTGCAAAAATGAAACTATGCTATATAAAAAGACATGAAGACAATATTTTCAAATGCTATATTCAAAAGAAAAAATATGCTAACCAATAGTGCAATGTGGACCAACTATGTCTTGGTGAATTTTTTAAAAGAAATTTACCTTTTGAAAGTAATTTTATGCTAGACAAGCAGTAAAAATTTGACCAAAATGTGTCTTGGTGCATTTTGTAAAAGAAAATTTTCTTTTGAAAATAAAGCTATGCTAGGCAAGTAGTGAAAATTTTACCAAAGTGTGTCTTGGTGCATTTTGTAAAAATAAATTTACCTTTTGAAAGCAAAGCTATGTGAGACAAACAGTAAAAATTTGACCAAAGTGTGTCTTGGTGTGTTTTGTAAAATAAAAATCATCTTTTGAAAGTGAAGCTATGCTAATAAAATAATGAAATGTGGACCAAAGTATGTCTTGGTAAATTTTGTAAGTAAATTGAATTATTTTTGGACATGAACCAACCAATTTTGATGTGATTTGAAAGCAAAATTTAATCATTATTGTTCAATTTTGAAAAATAGACAAAAAGGAAAGAAACTGGTGACATCTAGCCTCTAGGTATTTTTTGACATCTAAAAGTCTCTGCTATGCATGTCAAATTAGAACGCATATGGGTCCATACATTTTCCCTTAAAAATATTACCTATTTGTATGTTTTCTTGAAAAATAGGGATTTTTATTATTATGTAATTGTTAGGGGTTTGTGTATCCCAAAAGGTGAATTTGGATTGTATCTAAACTTGCAAATAAGAGAGAGTCAAATTTTCTAAGAATAAAATTGGGCATGCTTCAAAAATTTAAATTTGAATCTACTACATAAAATCCACAAAAAGAAGTAAATCACAAAGTTTTGCAGCTTGGCCTGAGATGTGTTTCAGGGCTTTTGATCATTCCTACATTGATTTTATGGTAACTAAAATATATAAAGGACACAAAATTTATTAGCTAGCTATCAAACCAATAAAAACCATGTAAAAAATGGGTGTCCCACCATGACTGTCAAAATGAACTAATACAAAATGTGCCAAATTCATTGATATAAAAATGTGTTACATAAGATGATATCCTTTTACAAATCTCTCCTTGAGGGCTACAATTACGGCCTTCGAGAGAAGGGACCCTAGAAAAAAATGTCTTTATAGCATTGCAATGGTCTTCTACGAGATCGTCAAGGGAAAGTGGGCTTACTACACGCGTCCCACTACTAGTTACATTGATCCTCAAAACCTATGTAACCCTACAAAATGTGTTAGTAATGTTTAAATGCCTATATCGATTAGGCCTCTTGTGATGGCAAACAAAATTAATCCAAAAGCTTATGAAAATGCATGAAGAAAGTAATAAATGAAATGAAAATGATGTAGCAAAGAGGGGTTACCTTGCTAACTGATTTTATAGTCTATTTTGGCAAATTGTACCTATCTGTATGTTTTCTAATAAAATGTATATGTCCATATGTTTTCCTATTTCTTACTTTGGTTCACCGGTACTTTAGCTGTGGAGTATCCCAGTGTGATTTGAGCTAAATATAGAATCCATATATTCTTGATTTATGCCTATTACCACCAAAACATATAGAAAAAACATGGTAGGAAGAGTGTTAGGTGTTCAAAATTCTAGAGAATGGTTTTGTGGGTATTTTTATAGCATAATAGTGTGTTTTCTTCCTCCTTGGAACCATAGACAAAGGGTTATTTTTATATACTTTCTAGGTATAAAATGTGATAAGTGATGTGGTAGGAGAAGGAGAGGAGATAAAATGTATCTTAATTAAGCATGTGACAGAATAAGGCCTTCCCACCTAAGTGTATTAACTGGGAATGGGTGTGCCATGCCCACTTAAGGCCTAGGGAAGGGGAAAAGTCCCTTTCCCATTAAATTTATTTAAATGCATTAAAGGGGGAGCATGGTATTATAAGAAATGGGGTGGGTAGGTTCTTAGGAAAGAGTGTATAGGGGTGTGAGTGGGGTGTAGGTGTATGTCTTCCAAGGGTTTAGAGCAACCTAGGGTTTAATGTAACCTAGATTTTATGGTAATTAAAATAATTTTGTAAATATTTTATCACTTGATCATTAATTATTATTGCACGAGGTTTATTATGACATTTTAATGTGTCTACATTTGTATTTTCCATATTATATAAGTTTTAATGTGAAATAAATACACAAGTTTCATGTAAGAGTGAAATGTGTAGAAAATGCACAAGCTTCATGTAAGTTAAAGTGCAAGAGTAGATTGAGAAAATGTGCACAAATGTCATGTATGCAATGTAGCAAGGATTAATGCTATGTGACCAAGCTCAACCACATGAAATAAGAAAAAAAGAGAAAATTTCTAACAATGGAGAGAATTAAAAATCACATCTCTCCCTTTGTGTTATGGAATTATATATTGAGAAAAATGATATAAGGGTTAGGGTTCCAAAATCCATATTACATGAAATTCAAATGAACATTAAATGATATTACACATTAAAATAACCTATTCTAATGAGGTCTTATTAAATCGTCATAACAATTACATAGGAATCTAACTACTAAACATGACCTTGTGGCATTAACATGTCTTCAATCGCTCCTTTAATGGTAGAAGGGCATTTTATTTCAGTAGATGAGTGGTTAAAATGGATCTTTGTGTAGTTTTTTTGCCAATTTTCCATGAAATATACCTCCAATCCCATGGGTCTACATATATCATTTGGTCATCCTCCATGCCCTTTCAATTTTTCATAGGTTATGACTTTTCAAAACTAGTACAACCCTTATCCTTTCATACCCACAAGGGGTTTTCATGAATGGGATAGAGCAGAGATTGACCAGTAATTTTTACCCACACAAAGGCAGTTTTACAAATACGCATTAGCCTTGTTGGTCTTGTTACATCTCCATTTTTTGGGGGAGATGGAGGCTCTCAAGACTATCTATTATCTGGACTATTCAAAATTCACCCTCTAGAGTGGATTGGTGAAGATGTCAGTAATATGATCTATTGTTGGATAGTAGTGAATTTGTATTGTACCATATTGAACAATTTCTTGGATCCTATGGAATTTTGTACAAATGTGTTTGGATTTATCATGAAAAACAATATTATTTGCCATGTGGATTGCTTATTGATTGTCCAAATGTAGTCTTGTAGGACCTTTTTGAGTTATATCGAGTGCTTAACAACTTTATAAACCATACCATTTTTTTTCTTGTCTTAGCTATAGCAATATATTTGGCTTCTATTGAAGAATTTTCTATAGTCTTTTATCACTTTGATCTCCATGAAATTGGTGGAGTCAAGAAATATCAAGTACTTAGATGTAGATCTACTAGTTTCTTTATCTCCTAAAAATTTTGATTTTTTGTATGCGATGAGTTTGAAATTTGCACTCTTTTCATATAATAGGCCATAATTGCGGATTGTCTTTAGGTACCTCAACACTCTTGTTACCACTTTCTAGTGAATATTCTTTGGCTTGGTCATGTACCTTGCCAAAATCCCCACTACATAAGTGATTTTAGGTCTTGTGTTAGTAACATAGATGAGACTACCAACCAGCCTTCTAAAGAGTGTTGCATCTACCTCTAGTGTGTCATCATCCATGGTGAGTTTACATTTTATTCCATTGGTATTGTCACAGGGTATGTATTTGTCTTAGGTTAAGAATATTTTACCATTTTCTTGAGTTACTTCTATGCCCAAATAGAATTTCATCAACCCTATATTATATATCTCAAGTCTTTGCAAGGTCCTTTTTTTACTATTTTGATTATGTGTTCACTATAACATGTTAGAAGCATGTCATCCACAAAGACTATGAGGTATGTGACTTTGTATATATTGTTATTGATGAACAATGTTGCATCAATATCTTGGTAATCACACACTTCAAATTCATGTTGCTTCATTAGATATAACAACTTGTTGAACCAAGTATGAGGGGCTTGGTTCAATCTATATACATATTTTATGAGTTTGCATATCTTGTTCTCCTATCTTGCAATATCAAAATCTTCTATTTGTGCCATGTATATTTCTTCTTCCAACTCACCATTCAAGAAAGTAGTCTTTACATCTAATTGATGAATCTTACAACCTTATTGTGTAGCTAAGGCTACAAGAGTCGTAATTGTGGTTCATTTTGTGATAGGTGCAAATACCTCAATGTAGTCAATGCCTTGATTTTACGCGAAGCCTTTAGCCACTAATATCACCTTGTGTTTATCAAGGGTGAAATATAATTTATAATTATTTTTGTACACCCATTTATTTAGAAATACTTTTATTCCAAGTGGTAGATCGACTAACTCCCAAGTATACTTTTTTATCAGAGATTCATACTCTAGGTTCATTACATGTGTCCAAGTTGTGTGTTTGATAACTTCTTGATAAAGTGAGAGGTTCATTATTCAAAGTGAGGTGCATTTTTGTAGGTTTCAGTTCAACAAGTAATGATTTGTGCACTCTTTCTATAAGGGTACCTCTTGTTTTCATTTTGCCTGCTTCATCTGGTTTGATGTCCTTTAAGAGCTGGTAAGCTTCACAAATTCCTCGAGTGGGGAGCAGTGTGGATGTC
This sequence comes from Wollemia nobilis, assembly GCA_028583015.1. Taxonomy (NCBI): domain Eukaryota; kingdom Viridiplantae; phylum Streptophyta; class Pinopsida; order Araucariales; family Araucariaceae; genus Wollemia; species Wollemia nobilis. The sequence continues at coordinate 283,200 of JAQPPZ010010623.1, forward strand.
TCACCTACCTTGAAGATTTTTTCATGATATTGAATTGGATAATTAGGTATGGAGGATATTTATGAGGATGGATGTGAAACAATACTTTTACCATGATCAAAATTATTGTGTAAAGGTGCAGAAGATATAGACATCTACTTAGTATCACAATTTGGTTCCTCCAAACTTGTGGGTTAATTTGTAGATTCTATAATTTTGAGTAACTTTTCAACATCTCCCCCCAAAAGGATAGAATCTAAAGATCATATATGTTAGTATATTTTAATCTAGGCTAAATATTATGTCCCCTAGTATCCAATGTAACCAGTTATTCTTTAATTTATGTAAACACAACATCACATGTCACAATAAATTTTTGGTGTGAAGGAATGAATACCTTGTATACCTTTTTATCCTTAAGGTATCCAACAAATATGCCTTTAATAGCTCAATATTTAAGTTTATTTCTGCAATTTAGAAGAATATGAGCATAAAAAATAGAGAAAAATATTCTAAAGTGGCTGACAGTGGGGGATGTCCAGTCCATTTTTCATGAGGTGATAGATTGGGTTTTGAGGGTCTAACTATGTTGAGTACATACATAGTAGTCCAGGTGGCTTCAACCCAAATATATGGAGGCACATTTTTGTAGACAATAAGGGCACAGGCCATGTTCATAATTATTCTTACACTCAATAATGATGTTTTTTTTGAGGTGTTCTTGGTATTGTCAATTTATGTTTGATCCTATGTGATGACAAGTACTATGTGAATTCATTCAATGTGTACTCACTACCATTGTCACTCCTAAAGGTATTGATTCTACAACCTGATTCTCATTCTACATGAGCATTGAATAATTTGAAAAATTCAAAAGTTTCAAACTTCTCAAAAATTCTAATCCATAGCTTCTTTGGGAAATCATCTGTGAAGGTGATGTAATACATTTTTTCTTTTAAAGAGGGAATACGTATTGGCCCATAAATGTTCGAGTGAACTAGCTCTAGTTTTTGTGTGGAATTTCACTAACTCTTTGGAAGTCTATCAAGATAATTTAGCAATGATGCATGCTTCACATTTGATGGGTTTAGAAGAGAGGTGTGGTAGTCACCTAATGGTTGACTCCATTTGTCTCAATTGATCAAGTTTGACATGACCCATGTGAGCATGCCATAATGCATCAACAAAAATTTTATTGGGATTCAATATGGCATTAAATGCCATGTCAGCTTTAGTAATGTGAACTTCAAAAGCAATATTTTTAGCAAGTCTGATGAGTTTACCATCTAAGGAACCAGTCATAACCACTATTTTAGAGGGTGGATGAGTGACTCGAAGATTTTTATCTTTGGCAGTGACACTCAAATAAAATCCATGACAAATGAGTGTGGATAGTGACAAAAAAATTTACTTCAAAGTAGGGATGTAGAGAATATCAAGTAGCTAAAAATCCTTTAATCTAGGAATTTTCAATCAAATAATTCTAGCTTCTTCAACTAGTTGAGAGGATTTATCAACCATGTGAAGTACACCAAGTACTTTTGAGTTAAATTCTTTAAGGAAGTTATTTTTGGAATACATGTTGTTGGGTGGCTCTAGTATCCATGATCGATGAACTACTGGTGGAGGCTATGTTGTGGGAAACTCCAATGGGTTGCGATGTGGGATGATAAATGGTATAGCTAGCATATCTTGAATGTACCTCAATTAATGTTTTGGGATGGTCAATAAATGGTTATATAGGTGTTTGTGTGTTAATGATTTGGATATACACAAATTGAGAACTTTGGAAGATGTATGAATCAAACTCATATTCATTTACATTGTGCACTATACTTTTGAAACTGCTTGATCTTTTGTATGGTAGTTTGGCAATCAATGACATAGTGCTCTTTCCTATTACAACATTTACACATGAAATTTGAGTTGCCAGTTTCTTAATAGGTACTAGGTTGTTTTATTTGTGCTTTATTATGTTGTCCTTGACTAGTTTGATGTTGTGAGCATTTATGTTGACCATCGTTAGAAGCTTATCCTTGTATTTTACCTTTGCCTTGACCATGGCCTCAACCATAGCTTTTTTTACCTTGATTTTTTGAAAAATTTACATCTTCATCAACCTAAAATGTTGAGTCGCTAGGGTTAGAATTGGTGAAATTTGTGTCAAACATTTTTCAAGTTCAATAAAATTTTCTACTAAGTATTCAATGTTGAGAATTTTTAAGGTTCCATTAACTAATAAACTGGCGAACAAGTTCTTGTAGTCTGGAATGTGAAGACATGATTAAATGAGGAAATCCCATGTGATACATTGATTTTTTAAGTCTTTATAAATTGCCTATTTAATAGGGTGAAGGAGGTTGATGGTGTAACTGGAGTGTCCTTTTTGCATATTTATTTGATTCATCTTGAGGAAAATATGAACAAATTCTAGGTCAAATTTGGTATTAAATATTTTCTTGAAGACTTCAAGAACTAACCATGTTTTGTCATGTTTAGCTTCATCAATAAAATTATGAAGGTGATATTATATGACAAGTAGGATGCCAACACAAATTTGGTCATCATATATCTACAATTTTTCCAAGGTAGCAATATTTATGGGCAGTGTAGGATTTGCATCCAGATTATTGTGCCATAGGCTCTCAAATTTTATAACTATCCTAAGGCCTGTGAACCATTGATCCCAATTATCCTCACCTTTGAGGGTACATCCAACATTTTATTTGAAGTTGGAAGTAAATTTAACTTGTGATACTATAAAGACCTAAAATAGGTGTGTCAAGGTGTGAACAAGGAACATATGACTAAGTGAGACAAAATGTGCTAGTAAATAATGAGCTAAGTTATGACAATGAAAGAATGTGATCCACTAGACCTTTCTCATTGTCCAAGTGGAATATTTTTACAAATGATGAATTGTACAAGTGGCTATGAGTCTTGATGCAATAGGATGATGATGTGGTTAAATATAAAGTACTAAAAAAAGGTGTGTAGACCAAACTAAAATACTATAGATGAATGTAAAAGCTAATATCTCTAATAGATGAATGTGTACGCCAATATCTCCAACACTATATTACATAACTGAATTCAAAATGTGGGATGTGCAAAAATAGTAACCTAAATATTATAACTCCAAGTAGGTGATGTGCTGAAATTAGGACAGGCATAATGAGCTTATCTCAAATTAAGGCCTTCACCTAGATACCCACATACAAACACTTGATGATAATATCCAAGTCAGTCATTATGGATTCCAAGTCCTACTAGTCCTTACCTAGTTTACTGTGTTCAGTGATATACTCTCTGAAGAGAAGTATGTACTCTATTACATAACTATGATGGATATTGGACCAGATTAATTTTAATCTTGATTAAGAGTTTTTAGTTTTCTGGGCACAGGCATAAGGATGATCCTTTTTCAAAGGTTCGTGGGTATGGTTAATCCCCTTCATTGTCTATTCTCATTAAGTATAGTCTAGATTTAACTCATAGGGCATTTAATGCACATTTTCCACAACCAAGGAAGTGGCACCCTATCACAAGGCTAGGCTACAGAATGAGTCATCGAATGCATTCCTTTTAGAGATAATGTAAAGATGTGAATCAATTTATAGTGAAAGAAAATAAATGAAAACTAAAAATAGACTTGGAGTGCAGTTGAGTGCTGCTACAATGCTAATGTGGTAGTATGTATATCAGGTGTTATCCACTAGATATTGCTCATCATCCAAGTGGAATCACTTTTACACATGAAGGCTATAAGTTAACCAAAAGCAATGTGGAAAATTTTATAAGTCACTTATACAAGTACAATGGAGAGACTAGAAGCCTATTGTGTTGTAAAAAAATACAGTCAATTTACACAAAGTTCGATCTGACTATATGGCTATATAAAAATAAACAAGATTAGTTTACATAAAGCCCGCTAAATCTTGTTAAATCCATATTTTGAATATTGTATGGCTGTGTAAAATGAACATGGTAATTGTACATAGAGGTTGCCAATCTTGATCAAATCTGGATTTTGGATATCATATGGCTATGTAAGAATAAACACGACCAATTTACACACAAGAAGCCAAACTCAGTTAGATCTAGATTTTAGATATTGTGTGTCTATGTAAAAATGAACATGATAAATTTATACAAAGACCACCGAACTCTGTCAGATCTATATTTTGGATACCTGCAAATAGAGATACAAGCTAATATTTGTAATAAAAATAAAATCTATGGAGGTTTTATGAAACCTCATGCAATATCATCATACTCTCCTTAAAATCAACACATAAATTTGTGGAGGAGGAAAGGAGGGGAATGCAATGCTTCTCCAAGCTTTTTTGTGGTAGGGGCAAGCATCCAAGATCTTATACCACTTGTAGCAAGGATCAATGTTATGCGCCCAAGCTCAACCACTTGAAACAAGAAAAAATATAGAGAAGATTTCCGACAATGGAGAGAATGAAAAATTGCATCTCTCCCTTTGTGTTATGGAATTATATATTGATAAAAATGATATTAGGGTTAGGGTTCCCAAATCCATATTACATGAAATTCAAATGAACATAAAATGACATTACATGTTAAAATAAAATATTCTAATGAGGTCTTATTAAAGCTTCATAACAATTAATTAGGAAACTAAATAGTAAACATGACCTTGTAGCATTAAAATGTGTTCATGTAAGAATGCAAATGTGCACAAGTGTCTTAGATTAGGAGTGCAAGATTTATTTTTATATGTTCAAGTTTTTTAGAGTCAATTTTCCATGTAAGAATAACTTGAAGAGTCTAGTATGCAAGTGGCAAGATGATAAGCCAAAGGTCATAGTACTTGTCATATGGAGAGTAATAGAAAATTACTTAAAGATTAAAATTACTTTAAATATATTATGGAGATGATACTCCATGAGAATGAATTCTGAATATCATATTACAAAGTTGTAATAGGAAAAAAAGGAATAAAGCTTATATACAGATTTTTAAGCAATTAATAATATATGTTTTTTTCATGCATATTTCATGAATGACTTAGGCCATCTACATTCATATTTGAGTATATAAATGAATGTTATTTGATTTATTATATAGGCCTTCTAATAATAAACAAAAATACTCTATTGATTCAATCTGCATACAAAAATATATAGCTCTTGATGAGAGCTATGTTAAGTAAAAATATGTTGAGAAGATTAGCATCCCAAGTTTTAAAAATAAACAACCTAAACTAAGCTGAATATATTGCATAAATAACATTCCTAACAACATGCTATTCTTGGATTTTATCATACATTGTTTATCCAAGATAAAAGCTTATTTTAATAAATACTAAATAATATGACTTAAGAACTTAGGACTTAGGTAAAATTCCAATATTCTCCTCCTTAAAGTTGAGAGGGCTGACCAGACAGTCTCTCATATTTAAATACTGAGCTTTAGCAACTCCTTTGGTGAAGATATCTTCTATGTTGTCCAAAGTGCTAAAATATTTTAGCTCAACCACATTTTTCTCCACCATGTCTCTAATGAAGTGATACTTCATGTCAAAGTGCTTTGACCTTCTGTGGTGGATAGGATTTTGTGCCAACTATATGGCACTCATATTGTCATAATAAAATAAGGTAGGATCATTTTTTGTCTCACCTATTTCATCTAGAACTTTTCTTAACCATAAGGCTTGGGCACTAGCATTTGTAATTACTATGTACCAAGCCTCAGTAGATGATAGTTCTACAGTAGTTTGCTTTTTAGAACTCCAAGTAATTAGCCCTGATCCAAGACTAAAAAAATTCCCTAAAGTGTATTTCCTATCATCTATGTTGCTTCCCCAATCACTAGAACTAAAGCCAACTAATTTTACATGATTACTTTTGTGGTAATGGATTCCATAATCCATTGCACCCCTTACATACCTCAAAATTATTTTAGTTTCTTGTATATGAAGTTCATATGGATCAACCATATATCTTGATACTAGAGAGAAAACATATTGAATATCTAGTCGTTTTTTGGTGAGGAACATTGGACTCCCAACCATGCTCCTATAAGTGGTCTTGTCAACTTTTGATGCTCCATATTCTTTGCTTAATTGTACCCCATGACCAATTGGAGTTGCAACTGAATTGCACTCCTCCATAGCAAATTTCTTTAGCATGTCTTGTGCATATTTATATTGGCATATGAATATCTCACTTTCCTTTTGATGTACCTCAATTCCTAGGAAGTAATGCATCAAACCTAGATCCTTAATTTCAAACACTTTCATCATTGAGTTTTTGAACTCCTCATTCATTTTAGCACTACTACCCATGAATATTAGATCATCCACATGTAAGCACACAATAAGGATATCTTTACCTTATTTCATGTAGTAGAGATTAGGTTCACTTTTGCTCCTAGTGAATCCATAGTCTTGGAAGTAGCCATCAATGTGTGAGTACCATGCCCTTGGTGCTTGCTTTAGTCCATACAATGCTTTATTCAATTTGTATACAAGGTTCTCCTTACCTTGTTCTTAAAATCCTTGAAGTTGTTGCTCAAAAACCTCTTCATTCATGTACCCATTAAGAAAGGCACTCTTAACATCCATGTGTTGAATGGTTCATCCTTTGTGGGCAACCAAGGAAAGTACTAGTCTAATGGTCTCTTGTCTAGCCACCGGTGCAAAGGTTTCCTCATAGTCAATCCCATACTTTTGAGTAAACCCTTTTGCTACTAGCATTACCTTGTGTCTTTCAATGCTCCCATAATCATTGAACTTGGTCCTATAGACCCATTTACATCCAATACATTTATTTCATTTAGAAAGATCCACTAGCTCCCATGTGTCATTTTGTTTTATACAGTTCATTTCCTCTTTCATGGCTTGTTGCCATACATCATGATTACATGTTTTTTCATAACTATATGGATCTAGATCTACACTAGTCATTAAAGCATAGTTTACAAAATCTCCCTTAGGCTCTTGGGAGTCTTCATAACCATACATGTGCAAATTTTCAAGTCTTTTCAAGACTTCATCCATCTCACTAGCTTGGCTTCTAGTGTACCTTCTTTGAAAATTATTGTCCATCATTTGGAAGGAAGGATGGTACTAAAGTGTTATCTTACCTTTTGTTGGTGGATCTTCTTCCATTGGCATTGGAGAATAACTTGATGATCTTGGTGGTCTTTGTGGAGGACTTGGAGTAGCACTTGTTGTACTTGAATTAGAACTCTTTCTTGGAATAGGAGGAGGACTTTAATTGTTGTTCTTGTCAATGGGATGCACTTGGGAGGAGATTTCACCTTGAGATCCATCATCAATAAAAAAATTTGGATGACCCCACACTCCCCTTCATAAAAAATTACATCTCTTGAGATTACAACCTTGTGTGTTTTTGGATTGTAGAGTCTATATACCTTTGAAAACTCACTATGCCCAATGAAAATACATTCTTGACTCTTGGGGTCAAGTTTCTTTCTTGTCTCATCAGGAATGTGTGCATATGCAAGACAACCAAGAAATTTGAAGTGCTTTACATTTGGATTTTAGCCACACCATCCCTCATAGGGAGTTACCCCATCTAAACTAGAAGTAGGACTCCCATTCAAAATGTAAATACTTGTCTGAACAACATTAGCCCAATACATGTTACTTAGTTTCTTTGTTTGAAGCATTGATCTAGCCATTTCTACAATAGTGTGGTTTTTTTATCTTAGCCACACCATTTTTTTGTGGGGTGTAGGCAATAGTGAATTGCCTTTTGATCCCACAATATTCATAATATTTGAGAAAAACTCCCCTCATCTATCAGTCCTTAAACCTTTTAGAACATACTCACTTTGATTTTCTACATTATTTTTTAAATCCTTGAATCATTCAAAATCTTCATCCTTAGTTTTCAAAAAATAAATCCAACACATTCTAGAGAAATCATCTATGAAATTAAGGGAATAAGAATTATTACCCAATATTTTGGTATGCATTGGACCACAAATGTTTGAATGTACAAATTTTAGTGGATGTATTACTCTCCATGCTTTACCTCTTGGAAACTTTGTTCTTGAGTGCATTCCCAAAGCACATCCTTCACACACCTTGTGCTCTTCAACTTTTCCACACACCATAGCTTGTGAATTCAACAACTTCAAGCTTGTAAAATTAAGATGACCATATCTCAAGTGCCAAAGCACACTTGATTTTCTATGGCCACACTAGCAAGTTGAGCACCTCCTTGTTCCCCAAATTTAAGAGGAAATAACCTATTATTTGTCATAGGTACATTTGTGACAACTCTATTACAATTGTTTTTGTCAAAAATTACACATTTTCCATTTTCAAAAACAAGTTTATAGTTCATTTCCATGATTTGTCCAACACTAAGCAAATTATGCTTGAGGTTAGGAGTGTAATAGATATTGTTTACCTTATTTATGCCTTCATTTGTTGTAACCTCCATGGCTCCCATGACTTCAACTTGTAGTGCCTTGTCATCTCCCAATTTGATCTTGGACTTGTATGTGGAATCCATTGTAGATAAGAACTCTTTTTTACCACTCATATGATTTCAGCAACCAGTATCCAAAATTCAAGTTTCATTAAGATTTTGATCTAATTTTCCATAGGTGAGAAATAAATTTGATGTTCCTTCCTCTTCTTCATAGTTTCCATAATTATTTGAGAAGCCTTGAGTCTACAATCTCAAGCAAAGTGACCAAGCTTGCCATAATGGTAACAAGATTTGTTTGATTTGTCACTTCCTCTTCCTCTTCCTTGGTATCCACCTCTTGATCTACCGTTTGCTCTTCCTATTCCTCTTGAATATTGTCCTCTCCTTTGTCCTTTTCCTTGTGTTTTACCATGAGTCTCACCTTCCTTGGATGAGAATACTTTTTCATCATCTCCAAAGCTTGATGATGTAGAATCTTGGAGTCTCTCTTTATGATACATCAAAGAACCAATTAGTGCATCAAATTTGAGATTAGAAAGATATTTTGATTCATCAATAATTATTGCAATATGATTCCACTTATGAAGAAGTGTTCTCAATACTTTCTTCACAACAACTTCATTTTTTACATCCTCTCCAAGTGTCTCCATTTTTTTTACAATTTCTTTTACTCTCACACAATAATCTCACTCTCTTTCATCTTATTGAATTTTGAGATTATCAAAATCTCTCTTCAAAGTTTGAAGCCTCACTTGCTTCACGTGATTGCTCCCTTGATAGCTATATTTCAAGGAATTCCATGCTTCTAGGTCTGTTGAACAAGAAGTAATCCTAGGAAATATGATTTTCTCCAATGATGCTTGGAGATGGTAGAGAGCAAAAGAATTCTTCTTTTGATCATCCCTATTATTTCTATCAGTGACATTCAAGGTGTTCCAATCAGTTGGTGCATTATGGCCTTCTACTACAATGTCCCACAAACCTTTACCTATGAGTAATATCTTCATCTTGATAGACCAATACTCATAGTCCAATCCATTAAACTCAAGAATGGGTAAATTTTTATTAGAAACCATTGTTTTGCAAAATATAAAGCCTCTAAGGCATGGGTTTTGGAAAGTGTACATTACTCCAAAGGTATGTTTTAAAGGAAATTTTATATGAAATATTAAATAAATTTTAATGAAAATAATTTATACCAATTAAATCTAAATTTCTTAATTAAATTTAAAAAAAAAAATTAAGAATTTATGATTTAATTATTACAACAAAAAAAATATTAACATTAAAATAAAAAAGGCTTAATCATAAAAAAAAATTATTATTTTTTACCTTGGTAGCGACCTCTATTTCTCAGCCGCTCGTCACTCTGATGCACTTGCCGGTAAAATAAAGGGTAATAACTCTTTAGTTATCTGGTTGCTCTCCTTGGAGTTGGGGTTCGCCTTTATCTGGGCAGCGCTGCACTCATCTGCAGGTGGGATATCCTCCTCACATGACGCTCCTCACATGACTTCTACCACCATGGTAGTGTTACCTGTAATGGTTGATCTCCCTCAGCTCGGTCTCATCTACTATGAACACTATCTATCATACTATCACAAATCGAGAAAACTACCAATATCTCTGCAATCATAACATGCAAAAAATAATGTAAAAATGATGCCATGTCATAGGAAAAAATGTTCACTCAGGGAAAAATATGTGAATGCGTGCTATTTTTAATGTTGCATTTACTCAATCAGATCTCTTGTCGAGAGCTTCCAATGATTGATGCACAACCAATTTGAATGAATGAACTAGAATATCTACGAGTTGATGATTGCATGTGTTGTCTTCTGGATCGCCTGCAATAGGTCAAATATCACCTACTATTTTGCAAAATGTGCCATCCATTAATAGTAGTGTGTGATATTGATTTCCAACCAAATATCAATGTATTTACATCTATGGAGTCTCCAAAAAATAGCAGCAAGATAGGACCAACATAGTTGATGTTGATTCCCAATCATGGTGCTCCTCGTTGGTGACATAGTTTTTAAAAGAAAACAAACACCAAATCTTTATCTTCAAAACATGAACCAGGTTTGTTGTGGTGTGTCTTCCCGATCTTTGATCACAAGGTGTTTGTGGGTGTGTCAATTCAAGAATAGTAATTTCTAGCCAGAAAATAACTCTCCTCTCCAGATGCATCTCTCTTTGGTGTTCTCAATGCACACAACAAGGATATGGGTTGGGTGCACCTCTTCACGTGTCTATCCTACACATTCTCTCTCACGATTGTCATAGAGATGTCCCTTGCAATCAATATGCAAGAATAGATGAGACATATTATCATGTCCTCACGCTTAACAACATTGATAGCTATTTTATTTTATCTTCATCCACAGGTTTTTAATCCCTCTCAACAAACCCAAATGCTCTAATACCAATGAGAATATACAAAAAATACTTTATTTATTCAATCTACATACAATAATATATAGCTCTTGATGAGAGCTATGTTAAGTATAAATCTGTTGAGAAGATTACCATCCGAAGTTTTAAAAATAAACAACCTAAACTAAGCTAAATATATTGTGTAAATAGAATTCCTAACAACATGTTAATTTTGGATTTTATCAAACATTGTTTATCCAAGCTAAAAGCTTATTTTAATAAATACTAAATACTATGACTTTAGAACTTAGGACTTAGGGAAAATTCCAACACCTTCATATACATATTAATTTTCTCATATATTATTCTACTCTTATATTATTATTTTACTTTTAATATTGTGGCTATTTTATATTTGGACCTATGATATTTTGTGGTAGTAAGGCTTAAAAAGACAACAATGGCATTAGAGCTACCACCCAACTCTATCCATTTTGATAGAATTCATTGAGCCACCATTATTAATTAATTTTTTTCACTTTTGGTAAAGTTGATTTAGAGTATATCCACTTTTAAGGTAGTTCAAACTTGGAATTTAATTTTTAAAGGTCTTATTGAGTAGAAGATTAAGGGAACAAGGATTTGGTCACCCTGATTTGAATGCTAGAGTCTTTCCACTTGGTTGAAGGAAAACTAGTGAATACTAGGACTTAGCTATATTGATAGAAATGACCAACATAGGAGATATGGACATTGATAGGGATAATCAAATCATAATATATTTGATAATTTAGGAACATTCAGAGCCATCTTGACATTGATATTGGGTTCTCTAGTAAGGAGGAGAGTCATATTGGGTTCTTAGGTGTGACCTAAGATATTGAAGATTTTAGAGTTATAGTACAAAGGAGTAGTAAATATTAAGCTATAGAGGTTGAGAAAATTCCTAAAGAGATAGAGAATAATTTTATCTTCTAAGTACAACATAAGAAAATACAAAATAAGAATAGAAACAAGCAAAGAGAAAATAAGCAGAGTAGTAGAAGCAATGAGCATAAAGAAAGAGAAGAAAGCATTGTAATATTTCTACGATAAAGGAACAATAAAAAATTAGGTCAAGATTAAATTGACCTTGACATATTTAAATAAGCAACATTTTAATATAGAGTATATAAGAGGGAAGCATCTTCTGAGGATACATAAAAGAACTAGGTAGATTGAATGTATCTATATATCATTTAAGTCTTGGTTGTGGATCACTTTTTGACATAGGTTCTTCAAGTTAGACATTTTTTTGGAATATTGAAGAAAATGAAGGCCCAAGAGACCTATATTTATGAAACTACTATAGAAGCCTATATTGAAGATAAGGTCCACAAAGATTTGCATTTAAGAAGGCTAGAGAGACCTACAATATTGAAGAAGTCCAAACAGACCTACACTATTGAAAAGGCTCAAGAAGCCTACATAAGGGAAGTTTCACAATTGATCTGCCTTGTGTATACATAAGGTATGTGTAGAATTATTTCACAGAGTTAGAGAATAATATAGAGCCAAAGTTAAGCATATACAAATCAAGGAAGAATAAAAAGCTAAAGAAAATATACAATCAAAGTACATAGAACTTGAGAAGGTATTCTAAGCAAGCACATGTTAAAGGAAGTATTATAAGCTAGAGAAAGAATGTTAGAAAGAATGCTTGAAAATAAGTATTTATATAGGTTTCTAGAGAGTCAAATCTACAAACCAAGATAGAATATAAGTAGTAGGTGAACTACTTATAAGAATGAGTTGCATAAGGAAGAGATTGGCCAAAATGACTTGGACCAAGGTAGACCAACAATAAGTCTCCAAAGAAGAAAACCAATCTAAATCACCATATTTACCTAAGAAGAAAGGTAAACCAAATCATGATGTTTACTAGAGGTAATCTAGATCACTTGAAGCACAACAAACCAAATGATCAAGGTGAACTTAGCATAGGCAAACCAATAAGAAATTCAACATCGATTCATTGTGGTATTTTAAGGAATGGGTAAGAGTAAGGAGGAGTTGAGATGAATGTATGAGGTGGGGAAAACTAATTTTTGAACCACCTATGAAGCCAATAACCAAAAAATAGAAAGTATCTAAGATGATGGTACTATATGAGGTAAACTAATCCTTGAATCACCTGAGAAACCAATGGTCGGATGAGCAAGGTAAAGGAGGAGTAACGTAATGACTATGCAAAATATAATAGATATAAATAGGGCAGACAAGCGTTAGACATTACACCAACACTGAAAAATGAAAAAAAATTAGTTGTAGTATTTTCAAGATTAATTAGGTAACATATGTTACATTATATTCAATGCTTAAAATATTTTGGAGGGAATAAATAAGTTTTGAATAATATTTGAGTGCTAAGGTTATAAGATAAGGAGGTATAAGGTTTAATTTAGATATTTTTTATTATTAAGCTTTTAATGTTTGAAAATTTTGAAAAAATAAAATAGTAGGGGGTAAGAAGTTAATGGTTTTATTTTTTTAATTTGGAGTGATTTTCGAAGAATTTAAAGTTTTTTTTTTTTTTTTGTGGAAAACATACCAAAAGGGATGCCACTTTCGGGTAAGACCCAAGGAGGCAGGGGTATCCATTCCACCAAAAACGCCTAGGACTCGGACCTGGCCTACCACCTTTGACATACTCAAGGAGCAAACAAACACACAAAACCAATTTAAAAATAAGTAAATAACAACAAAAATAAAAAAATGCTCCTTGAGTGTGTCAAAAACAAAAGCACAACCAAACACACACAATAAGATAAAAGAAACCACAACACAAACCACAAAGAAAAACACAAGAACCACATAACAAAACACAAACAAGACAAAAACAACAGAACACTACAAAGACATAATTGAAAAAAAAACATAAAAAATAAACACAACCAATACCTAAAAAAAAAAACAACCAACAACAGACAATAAAAAAAAAACAAAAAACATAGAAAACACTCACACATAAAAACATGAAATAACACAAACAAAGAGAAACCCAAGAACAAGAACAAAAAAAACACAAGAACAATAAGAAAAACATTAAAAAAAAAACAAAACAAAACAAAACAAAACAACAAAAAGAACAGAACAACAAAAAACAACACAAAGAACACAAAATAAAAAAAACAAAATAAAAAAACCCAGCCACCTTAAAAAACTAAACAAAAAAACAAAAAAACAAAAAACAAAAAAGAAATAAAAAATGAACAAAACAATGACCTATCTAGACCAGAAGACTATTAAGGCAAGAATCAACAAAGGAAACAAAATAAAGAATAGAATGAGCTAGGGAACTAAAAAAAACTAAATGAACAAAGAGAAGCAAAAAAAAAAAAAAAGAAACTAGGTACCTTCAGAACTGGAGCCATCCAAAGAAATGATAGAAAGAAGAGCTTCCCTAATTTGAGAAGCCCACCATATAGGAGGGTGGCCATAACAAGTAAGATCACCTTTTTCCAAAGCCCAATTAGCTAAAGCATCAACACTCTTGTTTTGATCTCCGACCACATGATTGTAATCAACTTTCAAAAATCCCATCTGGTTTAACTGAATCTTCTCAATAATTATTTTTATTCTCCAATCCACCTTATGATTCTTAGAAGGATTATTCAAGAGATTAATAATAAGTTGAGAGTCAGACTCAACTAACACCTTTTCCCATCCAACCTTAGCAACCTCCTAAAGGCCTCTGAGGATACCATACCCCTCAACAAGGTTATTGGAAAGAATACCCAAATTCTCAGTAAAAGTAAAAACTAGGGAGCCATATGAAAGTCTACCAATTCCTCCCACATTGGCTTTTCCAGGGTTCCCTCTAGAGGCTCCATCAGTATTGACTTTTCCAAAATCCTTAGGAGGAGGTTTCCAATTTCTATTCCTATCCATCTTCCTAATACTCACATTCCCTTTAAGTTGGTTGCCCTTAGAAGCTTTAATATTCAATATTTGCATCACTTGATCCCATATTTGTTGGGAGTTTTGGGGTGATTAAGGAGATGATGGACTGATTCAACTATGTACCGACAGTAATTAGTCATCTTTATCCAATTAGCTCGGTGAAGCTCCTCCATCCAAGGCCTCCAATCGGAAAACTGAGTTATCAAAGGCTTGTGACCATCCCAAGAATATGTCAAAAAAATTGCATGATGACAATTATGAATGATCCAAAATAATTTTTTCTTTATCAAATCCTCACCAGTCTTAAGAACTGCTAAAATGGGAGAACCTTTGGTAGGAAGTTGATAGCGAACAAGGCCTTCAGGACTTTTATTCTCAACATATTTAGCACGGAGATTATTGGACCAAAGAGCATTGGGGTTATGCAACATCCTCCAATATAATATAGAAGCTAAAGCTTTGTTGTTATTAATTGAATACCTTAATCCTAACCCTCTTCACTCTTAGGAAGACATAAAGTATCCCATTTCACCAAGGCCCATTTTATTTTCTCCTTAGTACCACTCCAAAGGAAACGATGACTGATTTGATCCAATTCTCGAAGAATAGCCTTTGGGATATTCAAAACGGAAGAAACATAAATAGGAATAGCTTGAAGGACTGATTTTACCAAGGTGATTCTACCCCCATAAGAAAGCCACTTGTTGGTCCACTTTCCAATTTTCTTCTTGAATTTGTCCAACAACCAATTCCAATATTTATTTTTTTGCCTTTGAATATTTATGGGAATACCTAAATAAGTGATTGGAAGAGAGGTATTCTTATATCTTAGCTTATCCAAGACCATGGATTCCTTTCTAGCAGAGCAGTGAAAGAAAATAACTTTAGATTTGTCTTCATTGATCAATTGCCCGATAGCCTTAGAAAAATAGCTAATGATTTGCTTAATATTAGAAGCTTCCTTAATCGTAGCTTTACCTAAAAGAGTAGAGTCATCCATAAATTGAAGATGAGAGATAGGTCTAGCTCCATAAGCAATGGTAACTCCATCAAGGGTTTTGTTTTCCCTATTTTTGGTTATAGTCCTACCCAAGCATTCAGTAAGAATGATGAATAAATAAGGGGATAGCGGGTCACCTTGCCTAATACCTCTGGAAGCCAGGAAATACTGAGAAGGCCTGCCATTGATAAGAACTAAGTAGGAAACAGAAGAGATACATCCCATAATCCAATCCATCCAATCCTTAGAGAAACCAAATTGCCTCAAAACTTTGATAAGGAAGTGCCAATCCACTTTGTCACAAGCTTTGGATAAGTCTAACCGAATTAACATGAAAGGAGAATTTTGCATATCCATGGAATGGATGGCTTCCTGAGCAAGAATTATCTCATCTACTATTTGACGTCCTTCCACATAACCCCCTTGCTCTGGGGAAATAATATTATGCAAAAGAGGCTTCAACCTTTCTACCATGATTTTAGTAATGATTTTGAGAAGAACATTACATAAAGCAATAGGTCTAAAAGCTAAGATATGATCAACCTCTTGAGCTTTTGGAACAAGAGTAATATAAGTTTTATTGATAACCTTCAAAATTTCTTTGGATTTCCTGGCTTCTTCCACCACCTCTAATAAATCAACATGAAGGATATCCCAGAACTCTTGGTAGAACTCGGTAGGAAAACCATCAGGACCTAGGGTTTTCCCTTTTTGCATTTTAAAAACTACTTGTTGAAGCTCATTGATAGTAATAGGAGTAGTCAAAATAGAGTTCTCCTCAGAAGTGATAAGAGAAGGGATTGATTGAATAGCATTATATTGTGAAGCTGAGTCAAAGGGATTAGCAGCAAAAATATTGGAAAAGTAATCAACAACAATAGAGTTCATGCCATCCCAAGTATAAACGACATCTCCAGAATATGATTTTAAGGAAGAAATAAAGTTGTGAGATCTTCGAGCTAGAAGATATTTGTGGAAGAAATTTGTGTTTCGATCTCCTTCTTTGAGCCATTGAAATCTAGATTTTTGCTTCCATAATATTTCTTCTCTTTTTTCCCATTCCTCTAACTAATTTGTGAGTTTAATTTCATCTGCACTTCTCTTCTCTATGAGGCCATCTAAACAAATTTTATTATTCAAATTTTCAAGATGAGCAATAACTTCATGTTTTTTTTTATGAACATCCCCAAACTCTTTCCAGTTCCAAGTCTTGATTTTGGATTTAATGTATTGTAGTCTTTTGGCAAAATAGAACATCTTAGTCCCATGCCTAGGTTTACCTTCCTTCCACCATTGTTGCACATGAGGTCTGAAGGAAATGTCTCTAAGCCACATTAATTGAAAACGAAAAGGAGAGAAACTCACATTGGTTTTCCACATTTCCACCATGACTGGCCAATGATCCGAACCAACATTATTAAGAGTCTTCACTTTAGGAATGTGACCATGAATTAAGAAATTTTTAGAGAGCAAAAAACTATGCAATCTCTCCATTATACAAGCTAAGCCTTGCCTTCTATTAGACCAAGTCATAAGGCCATTATCTGGATGGATATCCACAAGATGGAGGTTTGCAATATATTCGCTCATGAGGTCAGTGCTTTTGTCCAAATTTCTATTTCCCCCATTTTCTCATACAGAGAGAGGATGGTATTGAAATATCCTCCGATCAAGATCCAAGCATTAGGAAAATGAGAGATAATATGAGTAATATCCTTCCATTGTCTTCTTTTTTCCTCCAAATAAGTCAGAGCATAAACAGTAATGCAGAGCATATTTTGGTTGTAATGTCTACTTTGAATAGCCATAGCCAACAAACCCCAACTGCAAACCATATGGTGAATAACTACCTCTTTTGGATCCCAAAGACAAGCAATGCGACCCGAAGTCCCTTGGGAACTGAGGGAAACCACTTTTCCATCTGGCCAAATTTTACTAGCAATTAAGTCCATATAATCCATTGACATATTTGTTTCTTAAAGGAAAACAAGATGTGGATGATTTACCTGAATCATTCTTCTAATTTCATTTTATTTTGAAAGACTCCCTTTGAGTCCTCTAGTATCCCAAGTGGTGATCTTCATTAATACCAGGGCTAAAAAATTTTGGAAGGGCATTAATCTTACCTTCCTCTACAAGATTTTCACCTTCTTTTACCATATGATATTGATTGGTCTTGCGACCTACTTTTTGATTAGAATCCATCTTCAATTTTCTTTTCTTGTTTCTTGACTTATTCCAATTGAATATGAGATGGATTCTAACCTTGAAGAATGCTCGTAAACAACCAAAATTTCACTAGATGGTTCAATGGAGTCTATATTGGGACATGCATTATTTGAAGTTTTGACATTTGAAATATTGTTTTTCTTGTGTAAATTTTCTCCTTTTTTCTGTTGAAAACCTTTGATTTGTTGGTTTATCTATGAGTTCTTCCCTTCATATTTAAATTGTGTTTCTAAGATTTCAGTTTCCATTATTTCATCTTCCTCACTTGGGACATCATTTGTGGAAAGGATTTCAAACATATTAGAAGATGACTTTGATTGATCCTTCATAACTGGTTTTTTCTGAGTGTTCTTCTTCTTAGGTATTTGGAAACCTGCTGATTTTATATCTTCTTTCTTTTGATCAAGAATTTTATTTGGGCAAGCACTGGCTAAATGACCATATTCATGGCAAATTCTACAATGAAAAGGAATGTTCTCATAGTCCACTACTTGCTCCCAAGTGTCTTCCCCAAATTGTAATGTGATATTTTTAGGTAGGGGTTTGTCAAAATCCATTAAAACACAAATTCGAGCATAAATAATATGTTCAAAATTTTGAGTACAATCAGCAGTCATCATAAATGTTCCTAAAGAGTTTCCAATTGAAGAAAAAATAGTAGGAATCCAAAATTCAATAGGGAGGCCAAAAAGTCTAACCCACACGGGAGCTATAGAAGGCATCTCTTCTTCGACTTTAAATTTAGTATGCTAGGGCTTCATGAAAAGCCCCGTCCTTCCAAAAAACCAAAGACCCCCTTGAAAATTTTTCTCTCTATCTTCATTATTAGCAAATAAAACAAGAAAATAACCATTTGGATAAATAGAGATTTGTAACTCACCTTTAGTTTTCCAAATTTTTGCAGCCCAGACTTTGAAAGAAGATAGACTCGGACGAAAACCCACGAACCGACAAACTAGTTCTCTTTTTTCCAAATCTTCAATGCTAGTCTGAATGTTACCCATATCAAGCTTAATAATAGGAGTTCCATCAGCTGCTTTAAGACATCCTAAATCCATTTTCTTGGGATCAATATTAGGCATTCTTAGAGGTTTATGAGAAGCCCTAATATTGATATTAGCATTGGGCTGAGGCTATCCACCATGAAGGGCATATCTAAAATTCATTTTTGGGACTGAATCTTCAAAATTCTTACCCTTGATAGGGGTTTTCACAGTAGAATTATTTTGTGAGTGCACCTTAGCACCAGATTCACTTGAGATATGAGCCATTTTTTGATCAACTGCTTGAAACTTGTTTCGTGATCTCTTTAATCCTTGCCCTAGACGTCGTGGAAAGGTATGGTTTTCACTTTTCTTTTGTCCAACAAATTGGAAGCCATTGTCACTCAAGTTCATAGTATGATCTATTGAAAGACAAATTTCTAACCCATATTATATCCCCTGCAACATTTCTTGCTAAAATATTGAGCATAAACCACAAAAATATTTGCCTCTAGGGCCCGAAGGCCCTAAAAACCAACCTCTGGATCTGCTTGCACTCAACCCAGATGAAACCCTCACATAGTCGCTTGCCAAATATGTCGTTCACACATAGGGATGTGCTAGGATCTGTGTTTCTCAAAATGATATTAAAATTGGTGGAAACGTTCTAGGGTTTTTCAGGCATCTACCCTCAAAATTTCAGCTCAATCCGAGTCCGGATGAGTGAGATATGGACGAAACGAGTTTGGTAGTTTGGGCAGTCCTGCGAAAAACTAGAATTTAAAGTTTTAAAGTTCAAAAAAATTGGAAGTATTTTTTTTTAATTTTGGTGTTTTTTGAGAATTTGAAGTATTTAAAATTTTGTAAATCTAATTAAGGAGTTAAAAGGTTTTCAATATCAAAGGATTATAAAATTTATAATTTATAAATTTCATATTTGAATTATTATTTGAACTTGGGATTTATAAGGTTTTCTACTTCTATGGAAATAAATCATAGAATTGATTCATACCATGGATGAAATTATTAGAAATAGAGAGTGAATAAATGATGAACAAGCCTATGTTTTATTCTCAAAACTTAATAGATGATTTGATGGAAAGAAGGAAATGACAAATATTTTAAAAGATAAACTATCTTTATTTCTCAAGGATGCAAAATATGAAATGTTGACAACGCTTATAAGATATCTACATGAAAAAATTATTAGAACATGGTGGAATTCACAAAATACCATTATAATTTACTTTTAAGAATTTTTAATGATGTATTTTTATTACTTTTAATATTTTTCAAGGGAAAAGACAAGAAAAGAATTACGACACATACAATTTGAATGAAGCTTATGTTATCTTGAATGAGGAATCATTGAAATAAAAAATGTATTATTGGGATTATTTACTAACTCAATGTTTAGAAGGTACATCATAATTAAATATGAATATGAGAAGAGGAAAGAAAAATAGAGGAAATCACACAAGGAAGGCTAACAAAAAACCTAGATCCAAAGCCAAAGAAGAATGATATACTAAAGATTCAGATAAAGAATTGAAATAAGTAGATTGAAGATCGAGGCTCATGAATAATGCAATGTCACATGAAGATTGAATATAAATATGAAGATCAAGATTGAAGACTAAAGTCTTCAATAACTAAATAATATAATATAGGGGGGTGTTGAGGAATATTACATTATTTGGTATATGCTAATGTACCCCCATGGTACCTTTATGGTACAATTATAAATATGTAATAGATTAGGGTTGAGTCTATATTTTAGGTGTGTGATTTATATTTCCCCTTTTATGTAAGTGTCAATGTGCAAGAAATGCACAAGTGTCATGTAAGTTAGAGTGCAAGAGTAGATTGAGAGAATGTGCACAATTTCTAGGTATGTAAGAGTGCAAATATATAATATTAGGATGTGCACAAGTGTCTTCGCTTAGGAATACATGTAGAAGTGTAAGGGTTATGTTTATTTGTGCAAGTGTCTTCGAGTCAAGTGTCCATATAAGAATACCTTTAATATTCTAGTATGCAAGTGGCAAGATGATAAGCTAAAGGTCATAGTACTTTTCATATGGAGAGCAATAGTCAAGTACTTGAAGAGTCACATTACTATGGTTATATTATAGAGATAATACTCCATGAGAATGTAATATGAATATCAGAATACATAGTTGTAACATGAAGAAAAGGAATAAAGCTTGTATATAAATTTTTGAGCAATTAATATTGTAAGTTTTCTTCATGCATAGTTCATGAATGACTTAGGCCATTTACATTCATATTTAAGTATATAAATGAATGTTATTTACTTTATTATATAGGCCTTAATATACATATTAATTTTCTCATATATTATTCTACTCTTATATTATTATTTTAACCTTTAATTTTATGGATTTTATATTGGGAATTGTGATATTTTGTGGTAGTAAGGCTTAAAAAGCCAACATACCTTGTAAACTATGCAATTCATTTAAATTGCATAGGGGAGGTATACCAATAATAGTTAATATCTTGGAAGGATCTACATCAATACCTCTTCAGAAACAATGAAACCTAAAAGTTTACTAGATGTGACTCCATATACACATTTAGAGGGCTTAAAGAAAACTTTATATTATCTTAATCATTTAGAGATACACCTTATATATTGTGCATGAATTTCATGATGAATGGAGCAACCAAGAAGATCATACACATAGTCTTACACAATGTCATGAATTATGTCATGGAAATAAGTCATAGCCCTTTGATATGTGGCACTTGCATTCTTTAAGCCAAAATGCATAAGTTTATAGAAACGGTTTTCTAGGTAGTTATGAAAGTAGTTTTAGCTTAGTATTTAAGAGCAATTTTAATTTGGTTATATCCCAAAAACCATCCATTAAGGATAGCATTCCATATCTAGCTATGAAATATACAATCATGTCTACATTAGGTAAAGTAGAATCATCATTAGGATATACAATGTTAATTCTCAAATGTAAATGCATATTTTGAGTGTTCTTTCTTTCTTGGCAACATGTATGATATTGGATATATAATAACAATAGTCAATGTATTTGATGAAATGAACATCAAGAAGCTTTTGTAACTCTTATTTTATTAACAAGGCAATTTTAGGGTGCATTTTTCTCAATTTTGTCTTAACAAGTTTAGCATTTGGTCAAACTAGTAAGTGGAACATAACCAAAGAAGGATCCAATCTAGGCATTTCAATGTATGATCAAGAAAATATATCTTGAAATTCTCTTAATAAATTGGTTAATTTTTATTTCTCTTTAATAGAGAGAGCTTGCCCTAATTTAAGAATTTTAGGATTTTTTGAAGTGCCAATATTAATGTCTATGGTTTCTTGAGTGAGGATGTTGGATTTCTCCTCATAATAAAGTGGGTAGGAATAATACCTAGTTTCTCAAGGTCTTAGAGGGATAAAGAAATTTGATCCTCCTATTTATTTTCTAATAGATTCAACATGGGCCACACATTATACTAACTAGTCAAAGAAAAACTATTTTAGAGAATATCCTCATGATTCATATCACAAAAGGTATATCATTTAGCATATTCACATCGGGTTACAAACCATTTCGGAAGAATATTTGTAATTAAATTACAAAATAGAATTTAATATAGGAAATAAGGTTCTTCATCTTGACCATTCCAATTTAACCCATGATTATTAATAAAATATTCATAGGTTATAATTTGCTCATCTTCTAGATCTATAGGTAGGGGTTGGTTTTTATTAGGAATATAACAATGCCACATATTTTGGGCCAAATTTCAACTTCTAAAGGTTTTTTGATCCCATGTAGCTGAGGACCTAATCCTTTGCCTTGGTATCCCATATTAGTTAAAATTTTCTTAGGTAGGGGATAATATTTGGATAAGTAACATGTTGCAAATTGCTTCTTAATGGGAGATGGGTTGCTACCACTAATATTTTCTTCATGGGATGTCCCTACATAAGTAAATGTGCACATGCCGATTTGTATTTTTTCACCTTTCTTATAAGGTAATCCTAAATTTCTTAGTGAAGGTGGTAGTGTAGCAAGGTCTATGAGGGGATCTTGAGTAGCTTGATTTGTTTTATCATTAGTGGGAGGGATTATTTGAGAAATATCATTAATTTTTTAACTTTTGAGTTTTTTGTTACTTGTGAAGAAGAAATAATAGAGGAAGAAGAAAATTTATTTAGGGTTATAGATGGACAAATATTTATCCTGGCTTGGTCAGCCTCAACCATTGTATAGTATTTAAAAGGATGAGGATCACTAGGAATATTAACAAGTTGATTTTGGAATTCATATTTGAGACATTGATGAAGATTTGATGGAACAACATTCATGGTATGAATCTAAGGGCATCCAAGAAGAATATTGAAAGAAGTTGGACAAGATACTACATAAAAAAGAGTGTTAAGAATTTTTGGTCCAACTTTAAGAGGAAGTGTGATGATCCCACAAGATTCTTGGGCTTCATTATTAAATGCTCTTATGACTATATCATATTTTTCAAGATATTCTTCTCCCATTCTAAATTTTTGAATGAATTGAAAGCTACATATATTTAAGGAGGATCCATTGTCTACCAAGATTATTTTGATAAATTTATCCCCTATGTATCATGTGATGTAAAGGGGTGAATCTCCTTGCAAGGTTGGGATAGGGATATCATCTTCATAAAAGATGATATTATCCACTCCAAGATATCCAGTAAAATTAGCAAGATTTTTTGGAGGAAGATCTTGAGGGACTACTTGTTGACTTAATAGTTTGATTAAACCCTCTCTATGAATAGAAGAGGTTTTGAGAAGATACAAGAGAGAGATTTTAGCAGGTGTATTAGCAAGTTGGTATTTAATATCAAAATATGTTTTAGGTTTAAATATGAGAAATAAAGGTGGTTTATCAACAGTAACAATTTTATTTATTTATTATTATTTCTTAAAATTAATGGTGGTCTAGAAGGTTTATTAGAATTTAAATTTTCTTGATTTTGAGGTTGTTGATATGATTGATATTGGGATTGGTGTCTTATGGTAGTAGATATCATTCTAATCATATTGTTGTAGGGAGGTGGAACAACATGATAAGAAACTTGATTGGTTGCTTGTTGATCATGATTAGGTAGGGGATTTTGAAATATCCCCATATATTGATTAGTGGAAGGAGCAGGTTTAGAATTGTCTAACACAAGGTGAACTTCATCTAATAAATCTTGAATAACATTTTTTAAGCCTCTTACATTGATTAGTAAGATGTCCATCCACCCTATTGTAGTCAAAATGTTGGTTTACATTATACCAATTAGCGATGGTATTAGATTTTCTTATATCTATAAGTTAAATCATATTAGCATCCAAAATTTGTCTAATAATTGATGATAAAGTTTGATTAAGCTTAGTCAAGTTTCTTTGTGGTTTTTGAGGTTTATTAAGGACCAATTAGTATTGACATTATTACTTTTATGATTATCAGTGACACCGTCACCTACCACATGCTTACTTTTATATTGATATTTGGTAGATTTTTCTTCTCCTTCTTAGGTTTTAATTGTCCTTTATTTATAAGAGATTGTTTTACTCTTCTTACCAAATCAACCTCTTGTTCAGAATATGTTATGGTTGTGGTTTCCAATTCATATGATAATTGATCTTGCAGATTATTAATGAAGATTTACATAATGTCCTTAGGTGGTGGAGTGTATTGCAATCTTACCATAACTCATCTCCATAAATATAAGAAATATATAAATATTTTATCCTTAGCTTGCTCTTTCTCAACCTTCAAGAGGCCTTTTTTGTCTTCTTTCTCCTTAATTTAATCTTAAATATTCAGTCTTCTATGGGGACCTCTTTCTTGGGTCTCCTCAATCTTAAATATTCAATCTCCAATGGGGCCTCTTTATTGGACCTCCTTAATATTCAATCTCTACTCTTTTGCTGTAACTCAAAAAATAATCCCTACATGAAGAAGAATATAGACTTTCAGGTAATCGAAGATGAAATTCTTCTCTATCCATTGTAATAATATTCTCAACTTTTGAGAATTAATTTTCTACAACAAAAACTTAGACATCAACAATCAAATACATCCAAATATCTAGATCTCTAAAATTATTAAAATTCACTAGTTATCCTTTAATCTAGTGAAAAAGCAATATTTGTTGAGTCCTAGTATTCATGAGTTTTCCTACAACCTTGTAGAAAGACTCTAGCCAAAAAGAAACTTTAATTTTTCTAAAAATGAAATCTCCCTATCTTCTCCCAATATCAATTGTGGCTCACCCTATCTTCTATCAATCTCCCTTGTGGCATTGATACCATTGTTATATTTGGATACTAAATGCTTAATATAAAATAACCACAAGATCTAAAATAAGAATGCTATCTCAAATATAAGATACTGGAATAACTTCTTCAAATACTAAAAAAAATGTCATTAAAAAATGCTCACAAAAATAGTATTTTGATATAGAATTGATATCTCAAATACTCCATACCTCATACATGCTCAATCTGCATTATGTCTCTTCATTATTCTTTCACACTCATATATAGAACTATATATATAATGGAATGCAACTCTTCATATGGAGTATTCTTGGCCTCTACTCTTCTTGAGACTCTTCATTTTCCTATTCTATGGACTCATGTGCACATGGACTATTATGCACATTTACATCATTAAATAATTTGCACACTCTAATAATACATGTATTTATTACATTGCATAAAGTATATACTCACAGTCTAATCTAAGACACTCATAATCTAAATATGTACCCACGGTGGTACATTAGCATATACCAAATAATTTAATATATTCCAACACTTAACCTTGCTCTAGACCATTTTGAATAAGGTAAATACCATGAATTCTAAGCCTATTATAGATATTAACATAGTTACCCTTAAGCAACCATGCATATTCAAAATCAAGGTTAGCCTATCTAACAAAGTGCAAGCCATGTTTAATACCTGTCTTAAGGAGTATAAGGATGTCTTTGCCTAGAAATATTTTGATATTCCTAGAATGGGTGAGGATTTGGTTGAATATTTCACTCTCATCCAACAAAAGCAAAAAATGTTCTCTCTTCTCATTCAAGACCTATGCAAAATTAAAATATAGAAGTTGTTAGATACCAATTTTATAAGACCAGTTGAATATTTTGGCTAGGTATCTAATATTATGCATGTGAAAAAGAAAGAAAATAATGGTCTTTGGATTTGCTATGAATTTTAAAATATCAACTTCGCTTGTCCTAAGGATAACTTTCCTTTGTCCTTTATTGATGATATCAATTATACCATAAGGTGTGAAATTTTATCCCTTATGAATGACTATTTAGGGTATAACAACATTTGTATTGTCCTTGAGGATTAAACTAAAACAAATCTGACCATACCCCAAGGAATATTCTATTATATTATCATGTTATTTATATTAAAAATATTGATGTTACTTACCAATAAGCCATGCTAATTATATTTTATAAATTGATTGGAAAGATAATGGAATCTTATATGGATGACATTTTGTGTAAGTCAAAGTAGTTTGACCAGCCATTTGACTTTCATGTCATATTTGAGTGATTATGTCACTATAAGGTTAGACTTAATCCTAAGAAATTTGTGTTTGGTATTACTAGTGGAAAGCTAGTAGGCTTTGTGGTGTTTTGTAGGGGTATAGATGTTGACCACAACAAGTGTAATATTGATGTTATGCCTCTCCCTCAAACTATTAAAAATATCAAAACCTTATTGGGAAACTTAGAGCTATTATGTGATTTATCCTTGTGTTAGCTTTCATAAACTTATCTATTAAATAACTTTCTCAAAAAATATGTTGAGTTCAAATAAGATAAAAATTGCAACAAGGTATTTCTTGAATTCAAGAGACATCTTTTATAACCCCCAAATATTTTCCTATATAAGTCGGATAACTCATTCATTCTATACACATCATCTACTTAGGTTTCCTTTGGATCAATCCTTACTCAATAAGATAATAATAAAGAGTATGTCATGTACTACAATATTCAAACAATGATTTTGATAGAAATTTGATACACTCCTATGAAGAAAGACCACTCAAATTTTTACTTTATATATAAAACACTAAGACATTATATGTTGTATTAGAAAAATTATGTGGTTATTAAAATTGATTGCCTAAGATACCTACTACAAAAAACTTACATCCCCAGTGAAACTTGATACAATAAATGGATTACTATGATATAAGAATTTGATCTTTGTATTTTCACCTAAAAAGTTGTTAAAGTTTATGTTATTACTAATCAATTGGTGGAATATCCTAAACTTACAAAAAAATCCTTAAAGGAGGCATGTGTGATAAGGATATAATGATCACATCTTGTGAACCTTATGACTTTATTATATTTCCTTCCACCATTACATTCAATCTTATTCGGGAGTCTATTCCTTATAATATTATTGATAAATAAAAGGTTCTCTTGGAGTCTCATGAGGCTATTGTGATATGTTATAAAACAAGGCTAAATTCAAAGTTGAAACACCTCCTACTTTCCAAGAGTCTAATGAATATTATCCCTCAAACACTTGGATCCTTTACTTTGATGAAGCAAAGAATGAGTCTAGAGTAGAAGTTGATATTTTTCTCAAGTCTCCAACTAGCATAGTTGTTCCTATGGATTATTTATTTTGGCATTACCAATAATGTTATAGAATATGAGCCTTTAATTTTAAGGTTCCTAAAAAACCACTGTATGAATGTTAAATACATCAAAGTGTTAGGATACAACCAAATTGTGGTTCATCAAATGTGAGTATGTTGTCAAAGGTACCCATTTAATCCCTTACCATCAAGTGGCTACAAATTTATTTAATGCTTTTGATTCCTTTTTCATTAGATATTTCCCAAGGGGCAAAATATGGAGGATGATTCTCTAGCTTCTTTGACTAGTAAATTCATATCAAATGATAACATTGTTAAAACAAATTTTGTGGTAAAATTTCATGATGACCTTGTGATTTAAATCGCTAAAGTCCCAATGGATGTGCATACAATTTGTAGAGCAGAAAAAATGAACCACCTAACAATGAGAAATGAAATGCATCTATTGCTCTAATGATCTAAGCACTATAAAAGTGACATTTTAAGTAAGCATGAAATACAAATAAGTAAAAATAAATGGGGTTCATCTTTGTATTATTTAATTTATCTTATTCATGGTTACAAAACATCCCCTTGAGGGCTCTAAATTGATACAATCATTACATATGTGCCAAAGGAGTAAATCCTTTTAGAAACTAAGGTGCTCTCCAGCATCTTCCTCGCACTCATGATTGAATATAGTGGGATTTCAATGCTGTCGTGATGTTCTATCGATGTTCTGACTTGCTGTTCTTTCCTTAGACACTGTAATACCTGGATCTAAACACAAAGAAACCATATTTTTTAGCATGTGCGGATTGAAAGGCAATCAAAGAGATATATGCAACAATTAGATTAAAAGAGGAAATGTATAATCAACGATGCAAAACTATTCCAAATGCTACCAAAACTTATGATCATGCATATAATATACTCTGGAAATAATATAATCAAGAACATAAAGAAAATTGCACATATATTTATGGCCATCCCTGGGTGTGCCATTCAGGACTGCAAAAAAAAATGCATTATAACAGGTGCAAAAAAACTCAAAATTGCACCAAAACTTAACAGAAAGCATAAAATATAATCTAGAATTGATCTATGCAAACAAAAGAATTAAAATATTTCTTATATTTGTGGCCATCCCTGGGTGAGCTATTTAGGACTATCACAATTTGGGGGTCATCCTGGGGTGGGATGACCACCAAATATGGTGGTTTTTGCCACCAATTCCTTTGGGATTTGGTCTAAGATACTCCTAGGGGTGTTGTCATCAAATTTTGGGATCTGATTCACTCAAATGGGTTTGTTTTGTAAATGAATTGTGCACTTTGGAATCACTTGAAAACCTCATTTGCTTGATGGATATATCAAGGGAAAATACAGAGCATATTGGGGATAAATCTTGGTAGCACTTCATGGTGAAATATTACAAAGACTCCTCTTTGAAATTGGGTGGAATGGATCCACTTTATAGCCCAAGAGGGCATATGGTCAAATGGGCATGTGAGGCCATGCGAAGCAGGTGCTGCCATTTTTCCAAAGCTTGCCATGCATTGGAGGAGGAAGAATATCCAACTTATACCTCCAATTTACAACTTGGCATAAGATTTGTGTGCCCTCAGAATGACATGCTTGAATTGGCAGGATAAATGGTGGATTTTGGGTGCCATTTTTCCCTCCTTTGATTTTTTGAGGGTCCAAGACCATGGCTATCCCACCCAAGGATGGTTGCTAGTGGCCATCCCTAGGTGGGATGACCATGAATTGTGGTCGTCCCAAGGTGGGACGACCATGCCTACATGGTCCAAAACTTCCCAAAAGTGGGGTAGAACCTCCAAAAAGTGGCTAGGACCACTATTTAACCTCTGAGGGTTGCCTAAGGGGGCCATAGGGTGTCTATTAGAATGTGTATTGGTAGTCTAATAAGATTTACATGATTTTAGTGTCTATCGATGTCTCTTTTTTGGATGTGTTGTGTGTAGCACAACACAAAGCAAAAATAGATGACTAAAATGTCAAATGATTAAGTTTATTCAATAACCTAACCAACTTTAGATGCCCCAATCATAGAAATAGCATGAATTCTTGAATCCATGCTTTTGATGAGTTAAGGAACTTGATTCAAGTACAACATTTTGCATCATGCTTACTTGATCTTGGATATTTTTCAGTCATGAAGAGGTGAGGCCTATGATCCTTCATGGTTCAATAATGCCAAGCATTTTTTTAATTGAAATTTTTGCTTGTTTTCTACCCCAAGGAGGGGCATGATTATTTTTGGCAATGATTCACTGACTACCATGATTTGAATGATTGAGTATTTGATTGTTGATTTTTATTATCAATTTGTTAATTATAACTACCCCCTCAAGCGACAAGTTGATAAGGAAATAACCAGTGATAAAAATGATGAGTCGCTTGACCCATATGACTTGGTTAGAGTTCCTTCAGCTTTACCCATTGTAGAATGTGTCTATTTTGTGAGGATTTTGATGATTTTGTTGATATTTCATGGAAGAAAGGAATTGAATGCCTCATTTCTATGGAGCGGTCCAACCATAATGGTCTTCTTGGGGATTGAAGTAGAGACTTTTCAATTCATCCATGAACAATCTGGTTCAGTCTTGATCCAGAGTGAATTTTATCAGATTTGACTTGTTTTTTGTGGTTTTTAAGCCATTTTTGTGCTTTTTTGCTATTTTGAGGTGTTTTTTGGTGAGATTTCATAGAATAAAGGAAATGAATACCTCATTCCCGTGGAGCATCCTGGATGCAGTGGCCTTCTTCAGGATTGAAGTGAAGAAATTTCAATTCATTAATGAATGATTTGGTTAAAGTAGCCTTATGGCAATTTACTCATCTTGCCGGATTGCATGGAGCGCAAGTCGTTGCAACTGCCAAAAGTATAATATAAATAACTGGGTACGAGGTGCAATTGAGACTTTGCATTATTTTATTTTTGTGTTTATTAGATTATGATGTATCATTTTACACCATACATAGACATATATATATATATATATATATATATATATATATATATATATATATATATATATATATATATATATATATATATATATGAGTTATTATTGTCATCATGTGTTTCCTTATTGCTTTATTGGATGTATGCAATGCTTATGTTTAATTTATTGATGCTTTTATGGATGCATGTGTTGTAATATGATGTTTTTGATGATATGGATATGTGTGTATGCATAATTATATGGATGATTTATTGATCTATACGATGAAATATGAATACTTTTTGACACACTATGTTCGCACCATAGACTGTATAAAATTCATCGATTCACTTGTAATGTTGTAATGAGACTATGTGATGGATTTGTGAAAATGTAAACTGATAAAAATGTGATAAAATGGTATCAAATGAAATGAATAGTAAGATGTTATAGAATTTCCTTGAGGTTTTCATGAGACTCAAACACTCTAGTCAACTGGTCAAACATTATATAGTAACCATGCAAGACTTTTTGACAAGGTATGAATCTGCTAGGATGACCAAGATACTCAATATCCCTATGTGTGCAGGTGAGTTCATTTTTATGATAATGCATAAAGTTACCCCAATACCAAATAGGATTGATGCAGCCCATATGTACTGAATATCACCCTATGAGTATCATGATCCTAGGTTTTGTACGTAGTTGGATTAGACCACTAGGTAGTACATGCTACCAAAATCTAGCTCATCCGTATGCAAAAATTGGTCTATACAAAACCGAGATGCTAATGTGATAGACATATCATCATGCGTAAGGATACCACCATTGCTAGGCAGGCTTGATGCCACCTAACCTATAATGAGGATCACCTCATGGTTTATCAAATATTGATAATTCTAAGGATTCAAGTTTAGTACTCCCTTATTTTCTTTTATTTTTGAATTACTCCAAGGATTTGCTCATTTTTGTTTGGTGAGCAAGGAATTTTGGGAGTGGTGATAACCACTATTTATTTTTCTTTTTGCTTTTACTTTTGATAGTGGTGAAAACCACTATTTATTTTGGATATTTGGGTAGGGAGGAGCTTGTCCTTTTGTCAATTCTTAGTATTTTCAAACCATTTGGACAAGGGGATGAGCAAGGTAAACTTTTCACTTAAGGTAATCTGGACCACATTGTAGGTTTCATATTTCCTTGTGCAAAACTTGGATTTAATGTGAAAATGTGTTGGGATTTTAACATATACAAGGTATGATCAGAGCAAGACTCTACCTTCTAAAAATTATGATAGCTTTATACAAAATCTGAAAAGGAAACTAGAGACAGTTGAATTACTAAAAAATTGACTAGGTGAAGGGAAATAGACACACATGCGAAGGATTAGAAATGTGGATGGAAATGATAATTGTAATGTAGATGGGTGTGAATGATGACTTTTGAAAAAGTTGACTTTGAAGGATGTCTAGTATACAAACCTAGTTTTAGACATGTATGAGAAAATCTAAAATACAAAATGCAATTATGGGTATGCCTAATGCAATTGATTGTATAATGCAGTGGTATGAAATGTGATGCAATGCAATATTTTTATGTTTTTTTTGGTTTAATGATGTTTTTGGATTTTGAGTAATATATATGTATATACATTTAACCAATGGGCTTATTGGATGCCATTGGGGCATTTTGGGTGATTAAAGAGTTTATGGATACCTTTGGATATTTTAGGGTGACCAAGAGTTTATGGATACCTTCGGGGCTTTTTGGGTGACCAAAGGATTTATGGATACCTTTGGGGCTTTTTGGGTGACCAAAGGGTTTATGGGTACCTTTGGGGCTTTTGGGTGACAAAGAAATTATGGAAACCTTTGGGGCTTTTTGGGTGACCGAAGGGTTTATGGGTGCCTTTGGGGCTTTTTGGGTGACCAAAGGGTTTCTGGATACCTTTGGGGATTTTGGGTGATCAAAGGGTTTATGGGTACCTTTGGGGCTTTTTGGGTGACCAACGGATTTTTAGATACCTTTGGGGCTTTTTGGGTGACCAAAGGGTTTATGGATACATTTGGGTTTTTTTGGGTGGCCAAAAGGTTTATGGATACCTTTGGGGCTTTTTGGGTGACCAAAGAGTTTTTGGATACTTTTGGGGATTTTTGGGTGACCCAAGGGTGTATGGATACCTTTGGGTATTTTTGGTAGGGTGTGGCACTTTAAACATAAAAATTTCATAGATGAAGGATATTCAAGGATTCAAGTTCCTAAATTCCTTTAATGGAGGCTAGGCGATAAGTTCCAGGTCCAATTTGACTAGTGATAATGAATGGGCCTAACCAGTTTACCATAAACTTATGATGCATATGGGGTAGCAAGTTAGAATTTTATTTGTTCTCTTTTAGGACAAGGTCACCAACCTTAAAGTCTCTAGGATGGACTTTCATATTATAGGCTCTCTTAAGATGCTCTTGATAAATGTGTAGGTTCTCTAGAGCATTAACACATTGTTCATCAAGCAATGTTAGTTGATCTAGGTGACCCTGTCATGCAGTGTCATCATAAATCAACTCTTGCATGGATATGCATAGTGACGGGATTTCCAGCTCTAAGGGCATGACTACCTCAACACCATACACTAGTGAAAATAGATTTGCCCTAGTGGGTGTCCGAATACTAGTGTGGTAGGCCCATAGAGAAAGGGGTAATTGCATATGCTAATCTTTGTGATTATCCTTAATAGTTTTCTTTAAAATGGAAATCATTATTTTGTTTGATGCCTCAACTTGTCTATTAGATTGTGGATAATAGGGCATAAAAAAACTGTGTTGGATGTTATATTTAGTTGTTAAAGCATGCACACATTTATTATTGAAAGGTGACCCATTATATGAAATGATCTTGGATGGAATTCTAAAATGATAGATGATATTATGTAACATGAAATCCACAATGTGGGGTCCAGTCATAGTGGTAAGGGGAATTGCTTCCACCCATTTTATGAAATACTCTATGGTCGTAATGATGAACGTGTGATGGCCTAAGGAAGGGGATGAGATCTTCCCAACTAGGTCAAACCTCCATTGCAAAAAAGGCCAAACTGATTGAATCGGTTGTAAGGCCTAGGAAGGTATGTGTGTCAAATCAACATGGTGTTGACACTTCTTAACATAAATTCAGAAATTCTGCTCTAAAGTTGACAAATAATAACCCATGCGGAGAATACACTCTGTAAAATACTACTAAAATGGCCACCACATGTACCATTGTGTTCCTGGGCTATTGCCCAAACTAACCCCTGAGATTCTATGCAATGGAGGAGGATACCCTCGTAGCTTTGACGATACAAAATATCTCCAAGTAAGACATACTTTACCACTTTTTTCTTGAAAGTTCATTTGGTGGCATGCGATAGTCCAAAAGGGATATTACCAAGCTTTAGGTAATATTTTATTTTAGTAGACCAATATTTATTTGAAGAAGCCTCAATTGCATGAATTTATTGATCCTTTTGAATTTCATCCCTAGTGAATGCTAATTGGGAGAGAACTTGTAAATATAATATTGTGCTGCTATCAAAAGGATTTTGAGGGAATAAAGTCCCCAAATGGAATTATTCAGGCGATTATGAATTTACGAGAATCATTCATGAGAAGGTTCAATTTGAATCATGTGGACTTATGGTGTGGAGTGGAGGTTCTCATGCTCAATCATAGATTATGATAGCATTTTGACTTGAATGGTTGTTATATCATTAGTAGGGTTCTATGGTATTAAATATCCCAAGGAGGGCATCGTATCCATAAAACGGTTAGATGATTTAGGGAGTGCCTCGATGTCATACCATTCAAATTTCATCAGAATTTTATCCACAAGGGCTTTGTAGGCTTGCAATACTAGACATTTACATTGTAATATTCCCTTAACTTGATTCACTATGAATAAGGAATCACCAAAAATACTGAGCTTAGTTATTTTCATGGTGATTGTCGTTTGAAGGCCTATGAGAAAAGATTCATACCTGAAATTATTTTTGGTACATGGGAAATCAAGTTTTAATTATAGGGGTATTGGAGCCCCTTGAGGTGTGAAAAACATAGTTCCCATGCCACCCCCTTGCTTGTACTTAGAGCCATAAAAAAATAGATTCACATCATCCTACGATTCAGGATCTTCAAGATCAGGTGATTCCAATACTTGAAAGACTCCATCATTGGGAAGCCCTACATTAAGAGGTTTATCATCTTGGAGAGGAGCCTCTATGAGTTGATCGACGATGACCTGACCTTTGATTTATTTTTTTCAATGAATTCAAAGTAAAATTTCGTCACCAACATGATCCATTTCACCGTACGAATATTATGATAAGTACGACTCATCATATATTGCAATGGAATCTCTTTGGATACTACATACGTGGTATGATTGAGCATGTAATGACATAGCTTTTTAGTTGTGAAAACCACTACTAAGCATAGCTTCTCAACATATGCATATTTAATTTTGTAGCTGACGAGGGTGCAACTAATATAGTAAGTAGCATATTCTTTGTGCAATTTGTTCTTTTGAGCTAACATTATGCCTAATGCGATATCAGTAACTAAGATGTATAAATAGAACAACACTCTTGGTCGAGGAGGAACCAATACTAGTGGCAAAGCTAGATATTATTTGATTTCATCAAATGCAGCTTGACACTCTTCATCCCAATTGAATGTGACCCCCTTGTGTAACAATTTGTTCATGGGTCGGCACTTATCTGATAACTATGCTATGAAGTGCTTGATAGATGTGACCTTACCCTATAGACTATGCAATTGCTTGATGGTAGTATGGGGAGGCATCTCAAGGAATACCTTAAAATTATTTGGATCAACTTCTATGCCTCACTTAGATACTATGAATCCCAATAGTTTTCTAGATGTGACACCAAAGACGCACTTCTTGGGGTTTAGTATAACATTGTGTTCAATGAGGTGATCAAGAACTTTTTGCAATACATCGATGAGCTCATGGTATAGTAAAGATTTAGCCAATAATTCATCCATGTAATCTTCCAAATTTTTGTGCATGTAGTCATGGAGTATGTAATTCATAATGAACTGGTAGGTAGCACCAATTTTTTTAGGTCAAAAGAAATGACCTTATAACAAAATGTTCCCTAAGGCATTGTGAATGTTGTTTTGATTTGGTCTTCTGTATTAATATGAATTTGGTTGTATTCATAGAAACTATCCATTAGGGATAACATCTCATGGTCTACTATGGTGTCTACTAGGGCATCGATATTTAGTAATGGGAATTCATCCTTAGGAATCACTTTGTTTAGATCACAAACATCAGTGCAAATACAAATCCTCCCATTAGGTTTCTTGATAGGAACCATATTGGAAATCCATGGTGGATAATCCACTGATATAATGAACTTGGCATCCAACAATTTTTTTAGCTCATATTTCACCATTAAGGTTACTTTTGGATGCATTTTGTACAATTTTTGCTTAATCAGTTTTACATTTGGGTCAATCATAAGATTATGCATGATGAGATTTAGATCTAGTCCTGGCATATCTTTGTATGACCATGCAAAAGATTCCTTCCTCTATTTGATAAGAGTTGTAAAATTGGCTTGCTCAATGAGGGATAAGCCTTCCCCTAACTTGATGAATTAAGGATTTTCAAGATCTAGGCCGATATCACTATCAATTGTTGGCTCAATTAACATATGGGATCCCTCTTTCAACTGGTGTGGAGTAGGGATTAAATGAATATTGTTAGTTGGTTTTATGTCATCAATTAGAAATTTGGGCTCAACCTTAGTGTGAAGGACATCATGAGTAGACCTTGAAGAAAAATGAAATGGTTGTAACATCTCATTGCAAGGCCAATAATCTGAAGGATATGGTAGAGAATCTCCTTGATCAAATTCGATTACCTCCAAGTCAAGGTGTAGTGGCTTTTATGGGTTATTCGGATCATGCAAGGGTGCAAAAATATCTATGGAAATTATGTTGATGGATGAATGGTCTCCTCTGGGTGGTTGATGGGGTTTGTTGATAATAGGTTATCACAATACTTGTGGAGGTGGTTGTAGTAGAAGCAAAATGACTGGAGGTGGTCAATGTGGAAGAGGGCAAGTTTGCTCTTCTAAGGGTAGAAGTTGTCACCAGATGGGATGTAGTAATGGGAACACATCCAGATGGAACTTATCTTCATCATCCAAAGGGATGATCTATGCGTATTCCCCATCTAAACTAGAATATTCGATATGTGCTACTTCATAATCTAACTCATCATCAATTTTCCATTCATAGGGGAACCTTGATCTTCTTCCTCACTATAGTGTGGAAGAGTATGTAAAATTTCACCTACTTCGTAATATCAGGTGAAACCATGAGATATCTTTTGATTTATCATAGTTGTAGGGAAGTAATCCCCAAGAGAATGGATATGATTAGGATTAGCATAGATATCATGCATAAGCTCATACCTATAGTTTATACTCAGGTTCTCTAAATTATCCGTGAGGACATCGAGAGGCACATGCTTGTTTTGTCCTAAACCAGACTTGTCGTATGACATTTAATATTATGACTGCTAAGGATTGAGAGTACCTTGATCGTACAACCCCAAACCATAGTTGTGCCAATTGTGGAGATGGAGATATCTCATGGCAAATTCAGGATTAGACATTTAATTAATATCCTCAACAAATGACTCTTCGTCCTCTTCTTGTTGTTGATATGGTTCTATGCCATAGTCAAGACCCCCATAAATGAACTTCATTTGATTACGACGTAAGACTAGAGGCACGATATCACCTATGGGAAGATAAGGTTGATCCAGGTTTTACATTGTCTCAATGGTAGGAGTTGTGATATTTCTTACCAAGTATTCTCTTAAACTAGTGGTAGCTAGATGAATTGTGACTTGTAGTGATGCATATGGATACGATTGAAGCGAGACTTGATTTGAATCAATGTTAGCCTCACAAGGTGGTTCCTCATATTACAAATTAGGAATGTATTCTATGGATATGGTAGATATGGTTGGAGGGATATTTTCAATAGGTCTCTTCCCCATGTTCCTATGTGGATATGGTTGTGAGGAATTTTGATGATTTTGTTGATATTTTATGGAAGAATAGAATTGAATACCTTGTTCCTATGGAGCGGTCCAACTACAATGGTCTTCTTAGGGATTTAAGTAGAGAATTTTTATTTCATACATGAAAAATTTGGTTCAATCTTGATCCAGAGTGAATATTATCATATTTGACTTATTTTTTGTGGTTTTTAAGCCATTTTTGGTGTTCTTTTGTTGTTTTTAAGGTGATTTTTGGTTATATTTCATAGAAGAAATGAAATGGATACCTCATTCCCATGGAACAGTATGATCATAATGGCCTTATTCAATATTGAAGTGAAGACATTTCAATTTATTGATGAATTATTTGGTTCAAGTAGCCTTATGGTAATTTACTCATCTTGCCAGATTGCATGGAGCATAAGTCACTGCAACCGTCAAGTGTATAGGGTAAATAACTACGTACGAGGTGCACTTGAGATTTTGCTTTATTTTATTTTTGTGTTGATTGGATTATGATGTATCTTTTTATACCATACATAGACATATATATATGAGTTGTTATTATTGTCAACATGTGTTTCCTTATTGCTTTATTGGATGTATGTAATGCTTATGTTTGTTTTACTGATGCTTTGATGGATGCAGGTGTTGTAATATGATTTTTTTGATGATATGGATATGTGTGTATGCATAATGATATGGATGATTGGTTGATATGTATGATGAAATATGAGTACTATTTGACACACTATGTTAGCACCATAGACTATATAAAATTCATTGATTCATTTGTAATGTTGTCATGAGACTATGTGATGGATTTGTGAAAATGTAAACTGAAAAAAATGTGATAAAATGGTATGGGATAAAATGAATAGTAATATCGTATAGAATGTCCTTGAGGTTTTTATGAGACTCAAAAACTCTAGTCAACTGGTCAAACATTATATACTAACCATACAAGAATTTTTGACAAGGTACAAATCTGCTAGGACGATCAAGATACTGAATATCCCTATGTGTGTAGGTGAGTTCATTGTTATGATAACACATAAATTTACCCCAATGCCAAATAGTATTGATGCAGCCCATATGTACTTAATATAACCCTATGAGTATCATGATCCTGGGTTTTATACGTAGTTGGATTACGCCACTAGGTAGTACATGCTACCAAAAGCTAGCTCAGTTGTATGTAAATATTAGTCTATACAAAAATGGGATGCTAATGTGATAGACATATCATCATGCATAATAATACTGCCATTGTAAGGCAGACTTGATGCCACCTAACCTGTAATGAGGATCACCTCATGGTTTGTCAAATTCTAAGAATTCTAGGGATTCAAGTTTAGTACTCCCTTATTTTCTTTTATTTTTGAATTATTCCAAGGATTTGCTCATTTTTGTTTGGTGAGCAAGGGATTTTGGGAGTGGTGATAACCACTATTTATTTTTCTTTTTTCTTTTGCTTTTGATAGTAGTGAAAACCATAGTTTATTTTAGAGATTTGGGTAAGGAGGAGCTTTTCATTTTTTAAATTCTCAATATTTTTGAACCATTCGCATAGGGGGATGAGCAAGGTAAACTTTTCACTTAAGGTAACCTAGACCACTTTGTAGGTTTCATATTTACTTGTGCAAAACTTAGATTAAATGTGAAAATATGTTGGGATTTTAACGTATACAAGGTATGATCAGAGCAAGACTCTACCTTCTAAATATTAGGATAGCTTTCTACAAAATATAAAAAGGAAACTAGAGATGGTTGAGTGACTGAAAATCCTAAAGACACCCTAAAACAAATTACTAGGTGAAGGGAAACATACACACATGCAAAGGATTAGAAATATGGATTGATATGATAATTGTAATGTAGACAGGTGTGAATGATGCATTTTGATAAAGTTGACTCTGAAGGATGTCTAGTATATAGACCTGGTGTTAGACATGTATGAGCAACTCTAAAATGCAAAATGCAATGATGGGTATTCCTAATGCAAGTTATTGTATAATGTAGTGGTAGGAAATGTGATGCAATGTAATATTTTTATATTTTTATTGGTTTAATGATGTTTTTGGATTTTGATTAATATATATGTATATACATTTGACCAATGGGATTCTTGGATGCCATTGGGGTATTTTGAGTGACCAAAGGGTTTATGTATACCTTTGGAGATTTTTGGGTGACCAAAGGGTTTATGGATACCTTTGGGGCGTTTTGGGTGACCAAAGGGTTTATGGATACCTTTGGGGATTTTTGGGTGACCAAAGGGTTTATGGGTACCTTTGGGGATTTTGGGTTACCAAAGGGTTTATGGAAACCTTTGTGGCTTTTTGGGTGACCAAAGGTTTTATGGGTGCCTTTGAGGATTTTTGGGTGACCAAGGGTATCTGGATACCTTTGGGGCTTCTAGGTGATCAGAGGGTTTATGGGGATCTTTGGGGCTTTTTGGGTGACCAAAAGGTTTCAGGATACCTTTGGGGCTTTTTGGGTGACCAAAGAGTTTATGGATGCCTTTGGGGCTTTTTGGGTGGCCAAAGGGTTTATGGATACCTTTGGGGTTTTTTACGTGACCAAAGGGTTTATGGATACCTTTGGGGTTTTTTGGTAGGGCACAATGCTTTAAATGTGAAAAGGTCATAGATGAAGGATATTCAAGGGTTCAGGTTCCTCAATTCCTTCAATGGAGGCTAGGTGATAAGTTCCAGATCCAATCTGACTAGTGATAATGAATGGGCCTAACTAGTTTGCTATAAACATATTTCACAGATGGGGCAGTAACTTAGAATTTTGCTGGTTCTCTTTTAGGACAAGATTGCTAATATAAAAGTATCTAGGATGGACTTTCATATTATAGGCTCTCTTATGTTGCTCTTGATAAACGCGTATGTTCCTAAGAGCATTAACACATTTTTCATCAAGCAATGATAGTTTATCTACGTGAGCCTATCGTGCGGTGTCATCATTGATGAACTCTTGCATGGATATGCATAGTGATGAGATTTCCATCTCTAAGGGCATGACTACCTCAGAACCATACACTATTGAAAACAGAGTTACCCTAGTGGGTGTCTAAATACTAGTGTGGTAGGCCCATAGAGCAAGGGGTAATTGCATATGCAAATATTTGTGATTATACTTAACAATTTTCTTTAAAATGGCAATCACTATTTTGTTTGATGCCTCAACTTGTCTATTGGATTGTAGATAATAGGGCATAAAAAAATTGTGTTGGATGTTATATTTAGTTGTTAAAGCATGCACATATTTATTCTTGAAAGGTGACCCATTATCTGAAATGATCATGGATGGAATTTCAAAATGATTGATGATATTATATAACATGAAATCCATAATGTGGGGTCCAATCGTAGTGGTAAGGGGAATTGCTTCCACCCATTTTTTGAAATACTCTATGGTTGTAATGATGAATGTGTGATGGCCTGAGGAAGGGGATGATATCTTCCCAACTAGGTCAAACCTCCATTGCAAAAAAGGCCAAAATTATTGAATAAGTTGTAAAGCCTAAGAAGGTACGTGTTTCAAATAAACATGGTATTGATACTTTGCACACTTCTTAACATAAACGCAACAATCCCACTCTAAATTTGGCTAATAATAGCCCATGTGGATAATGCACTTTGTGATGGCCATACCGCTAAAATGGCCACCACATGTACCATCGTGTGCCTGAGATATTGCCCAAACTAACTCTTGAGGTTCTAAGCAATGGAGGCGGATACCCTCATAGCTTTGACTTTACAAAATATCTCCAAGTAAGACATACTTTATCGCTTTTTTCTTTAAAGTTCGTTTGGCGGCATGTGACATTATAGAAAAGATATTACCAAGCTTTAGGTAATTTTTTATATGAGTAGACCAATCTGATTTGAAGAAGCCTCAATTTCGTGAATTGCTTGAGACTTTTGAAGTTCATCCCTAGTGAATTTTCATTGGGAGAGAAGTTGTAAATATAGCATTGTGCTACTATCAAAAGAAGTTTGAGGGAATAAAGTCCCCGAAGAGGTATTATTTAGGCGATTATGAATTTGCGAGAA
The DNA here is from genome assembly GCA_028583015.1 of Wollemia nobilis. Classification (NCBI taxonomy): domain Eukaryota; kingdom Viridiplantae; phylum Streptophyta; class Pinopsida; order Araucariales; family Araucariaceae; genus Wollemia; species Wollemia nobilis. Next base: position 324,917 of record JAQPPZ010010623.1, read on the forward strand.
CCATTCATGAGAATGTTCAATTTGAATCATGTGGACTTATGGCATGGAGTGGATGTTCTCATGCTTAATTGTATATTGCAATAGTATTTTGACTTGAATGGTTGTTATATCATCAATAGGATTCTATGGGATTAATGACCCCAAGGAGGCAATCATATCCATAAAATGGTTAGATAATCGAGGGAGTGCCTTGATGTCGTACCATTTGAATTTCATCATAATTTTATCCACAAGGGATTTTTTGGCTTGCAAGACTAACATTTGCTTTTGAATATTCCCTTGACTTGATTCACTATGAGCAAGAAATCATTGAAAATGTTGAGCTTAGTTATTTTCATGGTGATTGTCTTTTGAAGGCCTATGAGAAGAGCTTCATACTCAACATTATTGTTGGTTCATGGGAAATTGAGTTTAAATGATAGGGGTATTGGAGCCCATTTAGGTATGGAAAATCACAATTCTCATGCCACCCCCTTGCCCACACTTAGAGCCATCAAAAAATAGAGTCATGTCAACCTATGATTCATGCTCCTCAAGATCAGGTGATTCTGATACTTGAAATACTTCATTATTGGGAAGCTCTACATTAAGAGGTTTATCATCTTGGATAGGAGCCTCTATGAGTTTATTGGTGATGAACTGACCTTTTATTGAGTTTTTTTCGATGAATTCGAGGTCCAATTTTGTCAACAGCTTGATCTATTTCACTGTGTGACTGTTGTGATAAGTACAACTCATCATATATCATGATGGATTATATTTGGATGCTATCTATTTGGTATGATTGAGCATGTAATGGTGTAGATTTTTAATGGCAAAAACCACTGCTAAGCATAGCTTCTCAACATATGAATATTTAATTTCGTAGTTGACCAAGGTGCGACTAATATAGTAAGTAGCCTATTCTTTGTGCAATTCATTCTTTTGGGCTAACATGATTCCCAATACAAGCTCAGTAGCTAATATGTATAAATATAATGACACTCATTGTAAAGGAGGAGCCAATACTAGTAGTGAAGCCAAATATTTTTTGATTTCATCAAATATGGCTTGACACTCATCATCCCAATTGAATGCAACCCCCTTGTGTAACAATTTGTTCATGGGTAGGCACTTATCAGATAACTATGTTATGAAGCGCTTGATATATGCGATCTTACCCTATAGACTACACAGTTGCTTGATGGTAGTAGGGGGAGGCATATCAAGGATTAACTTGAATTTTTTTGTATCGACTTCTATGCCTCGCTTATAGACTATGAATCCCAAGAGTTTTCCAGATGTGACACCAAAGATTCACTTCTTGGGGTTTGGTATAACATTGTGTTTGATGAGGTGATCGATAACTTTTTGCGATGATGTGCTCATGGCACAATAAATATTTAGCCAATAATTCATCCATGTAATCTTCGAAAATTTTGTGCCTGTAGTTATGGAAGATGTAATTCATAGCGTGTTGGTAAGTAGCACCAGTGTTTTTTAGGTTGAAAGGCATGACCTTATAACAAAATGTGCCCTAAGGCATTATGAACGTTGTTTTTAGTTGGTATTCTAGATAATATGAATTTGGTTGTATCTAGAGAAACCATCCATTAGGGATAACATATCGTGGCCTATTGTGGTGTCTACCAGGGCATTGATGTTTGGTAACAAGAATTCATCCTTAGGAATCACTTTGTTTATATCACAAAATTCAGTGCAAATACGAATCCTCCCATCAGGTTTCTTGATAGAAACCATATTGGAAAGCCATGGCAGATAATCCATTGATATAATGAACTTAGCTTCCAACAAATTGTGTGTCTCATATTTCACCATTAACGCTATTGTTGGATGCATTTTGCATATCTTTTGGTTAACCATTTTTGTAGTTGGGTCAATCGTAATATTATGCATGACGAGATTTGGATCTAGTCCTAGCATATATTTGTATGACCATGAAAAATCTTCCTTCCTCTATTTGAGAAGAGCTATGAAATCGGCTTGCTCAATGAGGGATAAGCATTCCCCTAACTTGAAGAATTAAGTATTTTTAAGATCCGGGGGTTTCCCCCCCCCCTTTTGGGGGTCCCGCCGCCTTGGGGGCCCCCCCCCCCACCGGGGGGGGGGGGGGGGGGGGGGGTGGGTTGGGGGGGTTTTTTTTTTTGTTTGTTTGGGGGGCCCCCCCCCCGGGGGTATACCTCCCCCGGGGGGACCTCAAAAAAAATTAAGGGGGGGTACCTCCCCCCCCCCCGCCCCGCCCCCGGGGGGGGGGGGGGGGGATTCTCTTTTTTATTTTTTTTTCCCCCCGCGCGGGGGGTGGGGGGTTTGGGGGGTTTGTGGGTTGTGGGGGGGGGGAAAATTATCTCTGGTGGTTGGGGGGGGGGGGGGGGGTGGCCCGCCGGGGGGGGGGGGGGGGGGGGGGTGGTTTGTGGGTGGGTTTGGGGGGGGGGGGGGGGGGGGGGGGGGGGGGGGGGGGGGGGGGGGGGGGGGGGGGGGGGGGGGGGGGGGGGGGGGGGGGGGGGGGGGGGGGGGGGCGGTGGGGGGGGGGGGGGGGGGAGGGCCATGCCTCTCCCCCCTCTCCCCCCCCCCCCGGCCGCCGCCCGGCCCTTTTTTTATTTTTAGTTGGTGGTGGTGGGGGGGGCTCCCTCCTCTCGTCGCCTCTCCGTCTGTGCCCGCGCCCGGGGCCCCCCCTCCCCCTCCCCCCGGGGGGGGGGGGGGGGGCCGGCCCCCCCCCCCGGGGGGGGGGGGGGGGGGGGTGGTGGGTTTTGTTTTTGTTTGGTGGTGGGGGGGGGGGGTGGTGGGGGGGGGGGGGGGGGGGGGGGGGGGGGGGTTTTAAGTATAGAATCAAGTGCTCTAAATTATTTGTGAGGACATCAAGAGGCACAGGCTTGTTATGTTCTAAAATAGACTTATCGTATGACATTTGATATTTTTACTGGTAAGGAATGCAAGTTCCTTGTTCATACAACCCCAAACCATAGCCATACCAATTGAAGAGATGGAGATATCTCATGGTAAATTCAGAATTAGACATGTAAATAATATCCTTCGAAAAGTGCTCTTCATCCTCTTCTTGTTGTTGACATGGTTCTATGCCATATTCAAGACCCCCATAAATTATGTTCACTTGATTAGGAGGTAAGTCTAAAGGTACGATAGCATCTATGGGAAGAGAAGGTCAACCCAAGTTTTACACTATATCAATGGTAGGATTTGTTGTGATATTTCTTACTAGGTATTCTCCTAAACCAGTGGTAGCTAGATGAACTATGACTTGTGGTGATGGATATGGATGTGACAGAAGCGAGGCTTGAGTTGACTCAATGTTAGCCTTACGAGGTGGTTCCTCGTCTACTAAACTAGGAATCTCTTCTATGGATATTGTAGATACGGTTGGACAGATATCATAAATAGGCCTCTTCCCTATGTTCCTCTATGGAGGATTTAATGATAACGAAGGCATATTTGGGGGTGTCATTGATGAGGATGGTATGGAATAATATGATGATGGATTAATGGAAGGTTATGGTGAAGGAGTCAGACCTTGGCTGGATGTATTGGTTGGAAGTCCAGATGGGTTTATGGTACGGTTGACTTGGGGATTTACTACACCAAGTTGCAATATTTGAAGAGCTCAAGGTATACAAAGACAACATGTACTTGACCTTTTTAAGTGTACTTAAAAAATTGGTGCACTGTGGATGGCACACACTTCATATCCCTAATCCAAGGTCTACCCAAAAAGATATTGTAGGCCATTTCACCCTTCAATATGTGACACAATATTGGTATGGTATTTTATCCCACATAAATACGCAAGACTATGGTTCCAACCATTAAGAATATAGCATCGTTAAATGCGCATAGGGCATATGTGGATGCCATAATGTGGGATGTGGGGATCCCTAGATGTTTTAGAGCATTCATGGTGATGATATTGCTGGAGGAACCAGTATCAATTAGAAATATCTTTTAAGGTGTTCCATTTACACATGCAATGATGTGTAGGGAAGGATCCACCATGTCATTTGGTACTGGATTGAGTTCATTCTCATGAAAAGTTATTATTGGTTTTGTGCATTGTCAAACATGCCCCATGAAATTGTTAAAGGAGTTAGACTCCTAGGGCTGTAGTTCAATCAACTTGAGGATCTCCTTGAGATCTTCTTAATGATATGGAGACTATTGAATAAGCTCATAGATAGCGAGCCTAGCCAATATTATTTTCAAGCTCTGATTAAGCTTACTCTTTATTGTGACCACTGGATGAGGTGGAAGGTTTTTCACTAGAGGTGGTAGAGGCTATGACGTTGAAGGAATATAACTTGAAGCTATAGGTGGTGCGACTTGGCTTGGGTAACGCTTATTCCTTGTCATAGTTTTGACCATTCAAATGAACCCTTGTTTAGGGGGTTCCAGAAGAACCTCGTTCACCTATGGTGTTGGCTTTTCCTGCTCCTCATGAGTAGGCAATAGGTCTTTAAAAATACCTAAATACCCATTTATTGATTATTTGTCATAATAGGGTTATCAACCTAAAGATCATTCCTATCGATCATATCTTGTACTAGGTTTTTGAAAATGTAGGACATTTTCCCATCATGCCCATTCTACCTATGGTACTTACAGTATAGGTCTTAACAATATCTTTGGGGCTTTGGTGCATTTGGATCTACAGGTCAACATTTAGGTAGATTAATTACCTTGGCTGCACAAATATGCTCAAATAAAGAATCCATGGATTCAAAAATGGGCGTAAATTATTTCTTATGGTGACATTGTTGGTTTTGACCTTTTTTTGTTGTTGTTGTTGTAGTTTCTAGGGGTGGCATGATAGTTGGGATTCTAGAGCAGTGTTGGTTGCACAGGCCCTGAAATACTGATAGCAACTTGGTTGACTATTGCCAGCTTTGGTTGGGCTAGGATTTTCTTGGTATTATTAGTCCATTCTTTCTTGCGAGGTTTCATAATTTTTTCCTCTTGAATTTTAATGTCTTCAATTGTTCTAGCCTGTGCTAGAGCATATTCAAAAGTTGGATACTGTTGGAGTTGTAGCAACAAGGAAACTGGATTTAAATAAATCTTAGAAAACATGTGAGTCAAATTAGACATAGGGAGTAGGTATGGTAGTTTAGAAAGAAGCATTCACCACCTATTGCCATAGTCTGTGATTGACTCGTCATCATATTATTTCAACCCTATTAGTTCGGTCAATGCCATCTTTTGCTTAATGTTAAAGACAAAGCATTCCAGGAAGGCATCTATGAATTGCTCAAAGTTGTAGACATTATACTTTGGGAGTTGATTGTACCACTCTATGATAGGGCCAGAGAGTGTGAGTATAAATTTCCACAAAATTAAGGTGTCATTATCCTGGATACAGAAGTAGTGATTCAAAAATCTAGTAATGTGCTCCTGTGCATCTTCTTCTCGTTTAAATTTATCTAGCTTGGGAATTTTAAAATATTGTTGGTAGGGAGGGGAAGGTACTGATGGATGAAGCGATTGACTATGAATCTAACGCAAAGTTGTATTCTACAACCCAGACCCAGAGGTATTGTTATCTATTGATTCCATGCATTTTAGCAATGCTTTGTACACATTAGAGGATTTGATATCCTCTTATTTAATTTGACCCTATGGGGGAGGGCAATGAATATAAAGCCTATTGCATGGTGGTTGAATGTCATCCACATTTCCTCCATAATGTACTTTAGGATATTCTTCTTCTAGTTTAAGCTCATTGTAGACCCCATATTGTCTCTCTTGAACTAGCCTACATGGAGGGGCAAGCACTCATGTAAGGGTTGTTTGTGTTTGGCCTATGATGCAAGTCTAGATTAGGTCTAGGAAGTTGAGGAGGTAACATTTGGTTAGGTCTAAGAGGCCTATCTTGATTTAAAGTAGGTTTCCTCTAATGAACCCCCTATCTATGGGTACTTGGGTTAGGTACCCTCTCATGTAAGGTCTTTTGAAACAAATTTTTGGTTTGTTGTTCAATTATTTTCTTCTCTACTTGATGTTGGAATTCCAAGCATTCTTTATCCTACCAAAGTTTATTGAATTGTACTTGGTGTTCAACATATCTCTTGACTCCTTGATTTATCTATTCTGCCATGCGAGGCCTATGAGCTCTAGTAGTATCACCTTGGGACCTATCTCATTCACGATGATCTAAAATATCGATTACAATATTCCATTGATCGAGGGAAGTCGTGTTCACTTGAGGTTTCATACTAGATAAGCATTTCTTGTATTCAACTGGCATAGAGGCACATCGTGCTTGTGTAGCATAATGGACCTAAGGATAATCAAACTTTTCCTCATGTATTCCTTCATTTATGATGAAGGGAAGGGCTGAGTTTGCTTGCCCTGAGCGATAAGTATCATACTCATCTTGGTACTTAGGTTTCTATAACCCATTAGGACAGTTTAAGGGTGAATTTTGATTATTTTCCCTTGCCAAGTGTGTGTACTCTTGATCTTACTTGTAGGTGAGTGTGGTAGATTAGCACCTCAATATGTGTTTTTCATTCTTGAATTGTGTGTGAAGTGTCTAAATATGGGAAGTATGTTCCTTGATTAGGATCAAAACCTATAGGGGTGTCCTGCGTAGGGGTCCCTTGTAGGTGAAGTTCCTAACCAGCTATTCTGGGACTTGGATGAGTAGGATACCACCAATGAGGCATGAACATGTCCTTAAGGCTAAATTGAAGACCACTTGTAGCTCATTGTCTAGTCTCCACATTGTTAGCCCTTGAATGGACTTAGTTGTGGGTGCACACCATAGCTACTTTCTACCAAATACTAGGTGATTATCTCCTATTTAAATTTAAATAATACAATGCACAAGAATGGAAACAAGCAATAAGACAAGTGTTTATCTCTTTTAAAGATTTGTGTATTCCCTTAAACTATTTTGTGTGTTTTGATTTATTTTTTTCAAGAAGATATTTTGTCACATGTTTTGTTTTTATTGGATGATATCCTTATGTTAAAAGTATTTCACCTGTATACTCACAGCTCAACAACCGAAAGTGAAAGTTTGATCACGTTTATCAACCAAAGTATGGATATGAAGCCCATACCTGATCACGAAGCAAAGGTCCTACTAGTCCTCACCTATATTGACCGTGGGAAATGATACACTCTTTGAAGAGGAATGTGTGCTATTTTCCATGGCTAAGATGGCTCTTGAAGCCAACCTTAGCCAATAAAATATGTTTTGTATCTATCATGTGAGCCAACAGATGGAGATGAAGCCCACCATTGTTGGTATCTATTAGTGGTTGGGGATGAAATCCAACCCACTAATGTTTAAAATGTGGTATGGTGTGTGTGGTTCATTTTATACTTAAATAAATTAAAACAATAGAGCACTCAATGAGCTTTCACTAAATTCAAAAATAACATTTCACATTCAAAAATATAAAATAGAAATTGAACCTACAAAATGCATGCCTTAAATGGCAACCTACCCATTAGGTAGGTCGCAAGCAATCAAACCACACAGATGCATTTCTACTTAGTTATTTTTCTATTTTTCTTATTTTCTTGTTGCTTTTGTGATTAAATAAAAGTGATATTTACATTTCAAGCAAACAAAGGGAGGAATAAAAAATAAATTTAGCTTTTTCTGAACAACAAAATTGCGAAGTGAAGGTGTAGTTACTTACCTTGAAAGCCTAAGAAGTTTTTTCTAGAATTTTGAGTTGTAGAACCTCTATTTTGTGGACATCCAAGGGTGGGACGACTGCAAATTTTGGGGTCGTCCTTGGTTGGGATGGTTTCGATGGCCATCCCTAGATGTTCCAATTAGGGAATCAAGGGTTGTTTTAGGCCAGAATGGCAAAAACTTGCAACATTTCAAAAGCAAAAATAGGATCAAAACTTAGCTAGATCAAATGGAAAAAGGGTCCCACTATGATCCCCATTTTAGAGTAGAAAAAATAAAGTACCTAACAATGAGAAATGAAATGCATCTATTGCTCTATTGATCTAAGCACTACAAAAGTGATATTTTAAGTAAGCATGAAAGATAAATAAGTAAAAATAAATGGGGGTCCTCTTTGTATTATTTGATTTGTCAAATTCATGGTTACAAAACATCCCCTTGAGGGCTCTAAATTGATACAATCATTACATATGTGCCAAATAAGTAAATCCTTTTAGAAACTAAGGTGCTCTCCAATGTCTTCCTCACACTTATGATTGAAGAGAGCGGGTTTTCTATGCCACCATGGTATTCTATCGATGTTCTGACTTGTTGCTCCTTCCTTACGCACTATGATACCTATATATACACACAAATAAATCATATTTGTTAATAGCATGTGCGGATTGAAAGGCAATCAAAGAGATATATATGACAATTAGCTTAAAAGAGGAAATGTATAATTGACGATACAAAACTATTTCAAATGCTATAAAAAATTAGGATCATGGATATAATGTACCTTGGAAATAATCTAATCAATAATAGAAAGTAAATTGCACATAGATTTATGGTCATCCATGGGTATGCCATTCAAGACTACAAAACAAGAAATGCATGATAACAGATGCAAAACAACTCAAAATTACACTAAAAATTAATAGAAAGTATAAAATCTAATCTAGAATTTATCTATTCAAATATAGAAAGAAAATGTTGCTCTTATTAATGGCCATCCATGGGTGATCCATTTAGGACTATCACAATTTGGAGGCCATCTAGGGGTGGGACGACCACCAAATATGGTGGTTTTTGCCACTAATTCCTCTAGCATTTGGTCTAAGGTACTCCTAGGGATGTTGTCATCAAATTTTAGGATATGATTCACTCAAATGGGTTGGTTTTATAAATGGATTGCACATTTTGGAATCACTTGAAAACCTCCTTCACTTGATGGAGATCTCAAGGGAAAATGCTCAGAATATTGGGGATAAATCTCGGCAGCACTTCATGGTGAAATAAATTCTCTCCAAAATCTGGTGGAATGGCTCCACTTTATATCCCAAGAGGGCATATGGTCAAATGAGTATGTGAGGCCATGCGAGGTAGATGATACCATTTGTCCAAAGCTTTCCATACGTTGGAGGAGGAATAATCTCCAATTTGGGCCTCTAATTTGCAACTTAGCATGAGATTTATGCACTCTCAAACTGGCATGATTGAATGGGTGGGGTAATTGGTGGATGTTGGGTGCCATTTGTCCCTTTTTTGACTTTTTGAGGGTCTAAGACCATGGCTATCCCACCTAGGGATGGTTGATGGTGGACATACCTGGGTGGGATGGCCATGAACTATGGTCATCCTA